>CM076246.1:18849584-19277084 GCA_038380765.1 Odontothrips loti | reverse complement strand
ATGGAATGAAAGCTGGTCGGGTACGATGTGGGTCTCTGATCGCGGGTGACTCGCTGGTCACAAGGACCGGGTGACGTCATGTGTGCACGATCGTGGTGGACAGCCAGCCAGAGCCGAGAAACGGGCGGGCACCAGATACCCGGACGCGTCCGAATACGTCTCCTGTCCCTTCCTGACTCGACGGAACGACAGAGACAGAAGACAATTTTTGACTGACTCGGATGCGTCCGGGTATTCGCTGCCCGCCCGTTTCTCGGCTCTGCAGCCAGCGCCAGCCGCCAGCCCGGGTCCACGCCGAGGCGCTACTCCGCGCCGCGCTGGCGCTACCCCGCGCGTGACCTCCGCCCCGCCCGTCCCCCTCCCCCGTCATGACGACGCCCACGCCGCTCGCTGGCGCCCCCTGGGTGGCGACGCTGCCAAGCAGGCGTGGCGTCGCTGACCGGCCGCAGCTTCGTCAGGTTTCGAACAGGTTCTTCCGTTTTGGCCGGCTCTGGCGGGGCGGGGGTGGGTGACCAAGGCCGCAGACGTGCTCGGTACACACGCCGGCGCACGGACGCACGCCGGCCGGCCCTCGGGGGCCCCCGGGGGGTTGCGGGGGCCCTTGGACTGCTGGCTCTCGCTGACGATGTCCTCCGGCCTCGCAGCATATATACCGCGCCGCGCCGCAGCGCACTCCGAGGTCCGATGCTCACCATCTCCCTTACTGATATATATATAATTGCTCCTGTCTTTGGATTCCGCCGATTTGTCTGTCCTACGGATAACAAATTAGATAGAGTGGCGAGCGACCATGACCTCTTTAATTTTACTTTGCGCCGGAAAAACAAATTATGTGTCCCTTTAGTACAACATTATTGTTCTGTCTTTTCTAATCGCTTCTCTTTCCATCTTGTGCCTGCAGGAGTGGGCGACGTGGGCGCTCAAGAGGGTGGCCATCCTGATCTGCATCCTCGTCTTCCTTACCGAAGTGGAGCTTCGGATAGCCAACTTCACGCTGAGCATCCGATGAAGCCCTCGTTTGGATATTTAGACTTCTGTGGCCGCTCCACCGCCGGTTGCGCTGGCTCTCCCCAATAGGAGCTGATCTCTCTAACGTTAGGTAGCCTTTCCTGCCAGAAAGTCATTGCCATGCGCCTGTGTTTGCATGTATATTTCCTATCTTTCTAGAGTTGTTATTATTTTTAAAGAATATTTAAAAGTCTATTTATTAACAACTGGACATTCCCGAGTGTGTCGACGGACGAAGCGCGCCCCTCAAACCCGTCATTCTCTCTTCCGTTCAAGACTGCCTGTGTCTCTGTCCAGGAGCGTCGGCCCCTTTGGTCGCTCCTTTTGTGATTTGGTCGGCTCGGCTCGGCTCAGTCCGTTCCGTTAGTCCTGGCCGCGGAGTAGCTAGTCATGCGCAGGGAGAAATTTGACTGGCCGACTGGCCCTAGCCGGCGACTGAAATTTGTTGCCATTTGCGATACGTTTGTTGTTCTCGTACTCTTGGATTAAGGCATTTGAGTTCCTCTCGGCTCGGCTCGGCTCAGTCCGTTCCGTTAGTCCTGGCCGCGGAGTAGCTAGTCATGCGCAGGGAGAAATTTGACTGGCCGACTGGCCCTAGCCGGCGACTGAAATTTGTTGCCATTTGCGATACGTTTGTTGTTCTCGTACTCTTGGATTAAGGCATTTGAGTTCCTCTCAGGGTTTGTTTGTGTCGAGAGGTGCATCCCGCTCACGTTATGCCTAACTCAAAGATCTGGTACTTGTCGGATCTGCAATTAAAATGTGATTTTGTTTTGTTTATTGATGTAAGGGTTATTCGATCGAGTGCTAGTAGATCTAATTGCGGTTTTCATTGTAATTATTATTTTCGACCTAATCTGATAAATGTTTCTAATCTATATGTATTTGCGCTACCTGAGTAGAGTAAATAATTAGTGTTCAGTGTGATGGCCTTAGTAATTGGCAAGACTGTTTTATTTTTTCACGAATGTGATGTGAAGTGCTAACAATGTTAAGTGTTCAATAAATGTGTTTTTCTTCTGTTTTTTACACATTTGTTTTAAATTTCACCCTACTTACCCCCACGCGCATAGAACGATCCGAGAAATGCACCATATAGCTGATGGCGGCTGTACTTCACAGCTTCTCGGAAAAAAAAACGAGAAAAAAAAACAGAGCGCCTCTCAAAAGCGGCCAGAGATAAACAGAATTTGTGCCCTGAGCAGCTTCTGACGTTTTCCCCACGTCCCTGCACTCTCAGACGACTGCGATAACACGGTGGCACTTCTATTCTTCGGCGGGCAACCTGTTTAGGCTATTGGCGTTCACACACTCACACGACGCCTCACAAAACCAATGTGCCTTCGGGACGGCTAAACATAAGCGGCACAGAACAGAGGATGCCGTGTGGGGGTGGGGTGGGTCCCCTGCCTGCCCTAATAGCAGCCAACCAACTCCCAAAAAAAAAAAAAAAAATTAAATATGGTTTTGCCACAGTTTGGCAAATATTTGCCGCTGTAAAATGTATATAGAAATATGATTAGGGTTTAAGGCCTGTACAGCCAACAACGGATAGGGCAAAATAAGACAATGCGCTTACGAGCGGTTTTCAATACCAAATCCCCCCCCCCCTCAAAAAAAAAAAAGATGCTGCGGTCTGCTGCGCTGAGCTGACTTTTCCAATGGCGACAGTCATGCGCCCAACTTTTGACCCCGACAATGTCACGAGATGAGCGCTGACTGAAACAGAAATGCTGCGTCCGTCAGCTCGGGGATGGGCCTGGTGGTGAGTCCGTTGGGGCTGCCAGCTGCCACAGTCTGCTCGCGCACCCGAAGCAGTCTGACACGATGGCCCTCCCCGTCGCCCTGGTGCTCCTTGTGAGCGGTGAGTACCCCTTTAATCTCGGCTGTCGAGTGCCAAATTCAAAGGGACGAACGCCAGGAAACTCCGTTGCCGAGTGGATTTTCAGGCGGATTACGATTACAGTATAACTAGTCGAACCCCAATCAAGAGAGTAAAAGTAGCGCGTATAGAGCAATAATTGCGCAACGAGTTCCAAAACCCACAGTCCGCAGTTTGAGTGCCCGACTCGTCCGGTGGGAACCAGTGAGGACCGGGGAGTACCCGACTGGGCCCCTCTCTGCTGGACGGGTCGGCTGCCCCGTGGGACGGGTGCCGGTGCCGGCTATGACCGGGTACCAGCGGGTACCAGCGGGTATTCGCGTTGGGGGAGCGCCCGGCCCCCGGCCCGGATGGCCATTTAGCGAATCCCGACCCGGAACGGAAGCCGCACCGCAAACAACAGCCGGGCTCTGGGGCGTATTTGATAACGGCAACCAGTTACGACTCTGCCTTCCGACTTGAGCTCCCAATAAGCAGGATCTGAGAGGCAAAGTATTTGAAAAGAGCGAACGATGGTAGGTACCAAAATTTGAAGAGAGCCTTTTTTGAGGACGTGTCGTCCTACCCACGTGTTGTGACACTAGAAAAATCGGAAAGGCGTATGAGGAGGAGGGGAGGTTTGGGGAGCGGGGGTGAGAGAGAAAGAAAGGGAATCAAAACGGAGGGGAAAGGATGTGGGGGAGAAAGAGAGAGAGAGAGAGAGAGAGAGAGAGAGAGAGAGAGAGAGAGAGAGAGAGAGAGAGAGAGAGAGAGAGAGAGAGAGAGAGAGAGAGAGAGAGAGAGAGAGAGAGAGAGAGAGAGAGAGAGAGAGAGAGAGAGAGAGAGAGAGAGAGTCGCGGGGGGGGGGGGGGGGGGGGGGGCAGGCCAGCGCACGTGCATGCCGATAACATTCCGCGGTGTCAGTACTAAGTCGCTATCGCCCCAAAAGCGTGTGGCCAGCCAGATGGGTCTGCAGCCTGCAGGGTGGGTGGGGGTGGGCCTCATCTGACGACGAAAGATAAATAAATAAATGAGAAATAAATAAAAATGCAAACGACGGCCAGAAATTGCGAGCTGTGATTTTGTGTTACAGTTCTCGGCGCAACAGCCACCGCTCATCATGACGACTCAAACAATCGTAAGCCGATCTATTTTTTTATTTTTTAAATTGATAACTAGTGACGTTAAGGCAGGATTGCGGTAAGCATTTGACGCATGTCGTCTGACGTTCCAGCGGGCGTCCAGTGGAAGCCCCGCCCCCGCGTGGAGTACGAGTTCGAGCTGAGCGGCCGCAGCTTGGCGGGTCTGCCCGCCCTGCAGGGCCAGTACAGTGGTGTGCAGTACGGCGGCCGCGTCCGAGTCCAGGGCCTCACTGCTGACACTGCCATCATCCGGGTCAGTAGGGCTCCGGAGAATCCTGGAGAAACCTGGAGAAATTCCAGTGGGGCACTGGAGGAACTCGAATCCTGGAGATCTCTTCCTGGGGATATCCTGAAGATTTTTTTAGGGAAACTCTCCAGTCGGCACAGGCTGACACTCCTCATGCCTGTTCCAGCTGGAGGACATGTCCTGGTCGTCCCTTCACGGCCGCCTCCAGTCCGGCTGGTGGTCCGCCCAGCCCCAGGCCAACGAGACCCTAGCCGGCCACGCCCACATGGGCAAGCTGCCCCTCAAGCTGTCCGGCTCTGCCGCCGTGGCTCGTTTCCAGAACGGCCAGGTGCAGACCGTCCTGGTAAGCCGCGAAGCTCGCGACTGGGAGGTGAACCTGGTCCAGGGTGTCCTTGGACACTTCCAGATCCAGAGCGGCGACTCCAGCAACAGCCTCAACGGCCATGGCCAGCAGGCTGAGCACGGCGTGTACCGCGTTCTCGAGGTAAGGGATGACCACGGCGTCCGCCGGCGTCCGTGGAGGCCCCGTTGAGGCGGACACCCTCACAACCTTCTTCTCTTCCAGAACGGTGTCTCTGGCCGCTGCGTCGTCCAGTACGAGGTCTCCCCCGCCAATGCCCCCGCCGAGATGTCCGCCGCCGAGGCCAAGATGTGCTCCGGCAAGCCCTACGTGCAGATCACCAAGACCAAGAACTTCACCGACTGCCAGCTGCACGCCGAGCAGAGCCGAGGTCTGCCTCGCTGCTCCCCCGCCGGCAACGCCTGCTCCAACCTGTGGGCCGTGAGTACTGCCGCACCTGCTGCCGCACCTGCTGCCGCACCTGCTGCCGCACCTGCTCCTGCTCTTGTAGGCCCTCGGGCTCAGGTAGCTGTCGCTGACCGCCCCTGTCTGTCCCCGCAGCGCAACACCATCACCCAGCTGGTGGGCTGCGGCTCCGGCGCCGACCTCCAGCTCGTGCAGGCCGTCAGCTCCAGCAGCATGCAGGCTGAGCTCCAGACCCGCGAGGACTCGCGCGCCGCCGTCTTCAGCTCCGTCAACATGACTCTGACCCGCGTGCAGGCCGTGCGCGAACGCATCCCCACCCCCAAGGACGGCGTCGTCATCAATGGCCTCGGCCTCCGCGTCGCCGGCAAGCAGGTAGGCGTCGGGGGTAGCGGCGGGGCAGGCGCCTGCGAGGTGTGCGCCAGTGCTGTGCGGGTTAGCCTCCCCCCCCCCCCCCCCCCCTCTCTCTCTCTCTCTCTCTCTCTCTCTCTCTCTCTCTCTCTCTCTCTCTCTCTCTCTCTCTCTCTCTCTCTCTCTCTCTCTCTCTCTCTCTCTCTCTCTCTCTCTCTCTCTCTCTCTCTCTCTTCCTTCCTCAATCAAAGATCCTTGCCCTCAGTCTCTTTTCCATTCCTCAGATCAACGGCAAGTGGGGCCTGGACAGTGACTACAGCAGCAGCAGCGAGGAGGGCGACGATGACGACTCTGTTGAGGTGGTCCGCCAGCCCAGCCGCAAGCAGCACCAGCAGCAGCACCAGGACTCCAGCAGCTCCGACAGCTCCGACAACAGCGACAGCAACTCCAGCGAGTCCGCCGCCAAGTCCCAGCCCAAGAAGCACGCCAAGAAGAACCACAAGGACAGCAACGAGTCCGCCGTCAACGGCAAGCACAAGAAGAAGAGCCAGCACGACGACTCCGACGAGAACGACCGCAACCCCCGACAGAAGAACATGAAGCACCGTAAGCAGGACTCTGACGATGACAGCAGCTCCGGTGACAACAGTGACAGCAGCAACAGCAGCAACAGCAGCAACCACAAGAACAGCCAGAAGCACAAGAAGAGCCACGGCAAGCACAGCCGCAAGCCCCGCAGCGCCAATAAGGCCCAAGGCGACGACAGCCAGGACAACGCCGACGACATATTCGCCGGCGCCCTCTCCCCCGCCGTCGTCCAGAAGAACGCCACCCTCCGCGCCGCCCTGCAGCAGCGCCTGCAGCAGGACCTGGACAAGGCCGCCGCCGAGCTGCAGCAGGATGACGGTCCCAGCCCCCGCACCATGGAGCGCATGGCCATGGCCGTCAGGATCAGCCGCGCCCTCACCAGCGACCAGCTGCGCAGTGTGCAGTCCCAGCTCCACGACCAGGCCGCCAAGTGAGAAGAGAAGAGAACGACAAGTTACATGTGACAAGTTTCCCGCTCATTTCGTAAAATAATTCTTTGGCACTTCGTGCCGCCGTGCCGTCCACAGGGAGCTGTTTCGCGACGTGATCGCCATGTGCGGCTCCAGCCCCTGCGTGCAGCAGACCGTCTCCATGATTAAGGACCGCAAGATGCCCGCCCTGGCCGCCCAGATGGCGCTGTCCGCCCTGGCCGACCGCGTGTCCGTGCCCAGCCGCGAGATTATGAAGCAGGTCCAGGACCTGTACACGAGCACCAACGACCACCAGGTAACGTTTGTTCCGAAAGGGAAGTGGTAGTGGTATGTGGCTGTCGCCGACGCTTTTACCCAACCGTTCTCTGCAGCTGAAGGTCGCCGCCGCCCTGGCCATGGGTACCATGGCCGGCCGCGCCCCCCGCCCCGTGGCCGCCGCCGCCGCCGCCTTCCTGGCCGAGCAGATGTCCGCCCAGAGCGGTGACAAGGACCAGCTGCGCGCCCCCCTCTCCTTCGCCCTGGGCAAGACCGCTGCCCCGCAGGCCGCCCAGGCCCTCATCAAGACCGCCAAGGACCAGAGCAAGGCTCCCTACCAGGTGCGGGGCCGGGCCTAAGCGACACGATGGTTATTGTTAGCCCTCGATTCAAACCCGTGCAGAGTGAAAATATAGAAAATGTGTGTGGGTTGCAGCGCGCCCAGGCCATCCTGGCCATGAGCCCCTGCGCCCTGCGCGCCCCCGTGCTCGTCCGCGACGCCCTGCTCGCCCTGTTCCACGACCCCACCGAGCCCGCCGCCGTCCGCATGGCCGCCGTGTCGCTGCTGGTCTACACCAGGCCCTCCCTGCCCCTGTGGCAGCGCCTCGCCGTCTCCACCTTCTACGAGCCCAACATGGCCGTGTCCGCCTACGTCTGGGCCACCATCCAGTCCTTCGCCAACATGCAGGACCCCACCCTCCGTCAGCAGTGAGTTCGCCACGGGCAGTAACTAGGGGATTTCACTTTAAAAATATCTGTGTACAAACTTTGTGCAACTATGTGATGATACTATTTCTGGAAACGTTTAAAGTTAGCGGACATCGGGTTTAAATACTAACGAACCCATGCGGTCGTTCACGGCCCTGACCCCGACCTACTTTCGTGCCCAGGACCCAGTTCGCCCGCCTGTCCCTGCCCCTGGCCCGTAAGCTGCCCCAGGGCGCCCACCTCGCCTACAACGTGGTGGCTGCCTCCGTGGACGCCCAGATGGACCGCATGGTGCACGAGCACGCCTCCTTCATGACCCCCGCCGACGCCGCCAACGCCTACTACCGCCGTGTCACCCGCCGCGCCGGTGTCTCCAGCGTCGACCAGGAGGCGGACCTGTGGGCCGCCAATCCCGACGAGCTGATGCAGGCTGCCATGGACGCCGTGTTCGGCCGCCAGGACAAGAGCGCCGCCCGGCCCAACGCCAAGGACGTGCCCCACTCCACCAGGAGCATCCACGACAAGCTGGGCATCGTGGCCCGCCGTCTGCAGGACCCCCAGGGTCACCTGCGCCTCACCCTCCGCCCCTTCGTCAACGACCTGTTCCTCACCTTCAACAAGGACACCCCCAGCAACATCGCCAAGGGTGAGCTGCCCCCCCCCCATCCGCCCCTCCCCGCCTCCCTGCCGGTTTTCTGTGCTTATGATCCCCTCCGCCCCCAGCTGCCTCCCAGTTAATGGACAAGCTCCGCACCGAGACCCAGTTCCACGGCCAGCAGATGGGCGGCGAGGAGATGTCCGTGTCCACCGTCACCGAGATGGGCTTCCCCGTCACCCTGCGCATCCAGGCCCCTTGGCTGGTGCGCGCTCAGGGCCAGGCCCAGATCCACCGCAACCACTCCGCGCACGCCAACCTCACCTGCCTGTGAGTGCAAGCCAAAGCGAAGGCCGTTGACCTCGCCCTCGCCGTTATCTGTTTGAATGGCATTCGGTTTTTGGTGCCTAGAGTAAGAGCCCGTTTTCCCCATCACTGCTAAAACTGCAGTTCGGTGGGCTATGACTGTCGACCTTACCCGTCCCGTCCCCGCAGGTACACCGCCGGCCTGAGCGCCCAGCTGTCCGTGCAGCCCTCCTGGGCCAGCCGCGAGTACCTGGCCGCCGTTAACGGCCACGCCATGATGCAGCTGCCCCCCACCATGGTCACCGCCCAGGTGAGTCCGAGCCGGACTAGTCCAGGTCTGGCTGGCTGAGGTCGTGAGAAGATAACCCCTAACCCCGCCGCCCTCCCGGCCTCGCAGGTCAACTCCACGGACGGCCGCCTGTCCGTGCGCGTGGAGCCCGGCCACAACAACGCTGGCCCCACCCTGCTGGCCCGCGTCGCCACCCAGCCGCTGACTGCCTCCCTGGAGCTGAGCCGCGCCGAGCTGGCCACCGAGAGCGCCGCCTCCCACAACGCCAGCCGCACCTCCCAGGGCCCCGCCGGTCCCGCCGTGCACCAGGTCGTCGAGCTCTCCCCATGGGAGGACGTCTCCCTCAGCCTGCGCACCCCCGTCGAGCGCAACGCCCTGACCGCCTGGCTCAGGGACTCCCGCACCGTGCTCGGTTTCCCCGTCCTGGGCCGCCCCCTCACCGCATCCCGCCTTGAGCTGCAGGCCGCCCGCCCCCACGCCCTCAACGCCAGCTTCGCCCTGGTCAAGGCTATGACCCAGGCCGGTGACCTGCAGGTGGTGTACCCCGCCAGCCTGCGCCAGGACGACGTCGACATGCAGTCTAACTCTCCCGACACCTCCAGCACCACAACCACTACCACTGAGATGCCCTCCACCACCACCGAGGCTTACACCACCACCACCACCATGACTCCCGGTGAGTGCAAACCGCATACTTGTGATGCAGGCGTACCAAGATTTAAAATCAAAATTTGATTATAACCCTTACCTAAGCTGCCGAACCTCACTAACAAACGATTGTTAGAAGGCTTCATTAATATGCCTTAAAAATCTGATTTTGACTCGTTTCTACTATTTCTGATTTTTGCTGAAATATTCTGATGTGCCTTCCTTTCTTCTGATTTCTTTTCCGACATTTGTCTGACCTGCTGTCTGCCCCCTGACCCTGACTCTGGTGTTCTGTGTGCTACAGCCGTGGTGCGCGCCCCCCGCCAAGCCAGCGCCAAGCGCGGCCCCCACGCCAACGGCTCCGTGTACACGGACGACGGCAGCATCGACTTCACCCGCAGCGTCTTCAACGCCACCACCCTGAACCCGTACAACAACCACATCAACGGCAGCAGCGAGCTGTACATCATGTCCCAGGTAACCGGCGCTCCTCCCCTCGCCATGCACCCCGCAGGGATTCCGTGCCTCACGCCCCCCGTCTGTGCAGGTCCTCGGCGGCATGTCCGCCGGCCGCGGTTACGTCCTGGGAGTGAACGTCACCACCGAGGCTGCCGCCGACGCCGCCACCAGCACCTACTCCGGCTTCTGGACCTTCGGCGCCAACCTGGGCGGCCGTCTGATGCGCGCCGGTCTGTTCGCTCGCAGTGACGCCGACAACGCTCAGATTTCCGCCACCGGCGCCATCCTCAGGGACGTCCCCACCCGCGTTGACATGCACACCGCTCTGCGCCAGCTGCCCGCCTTCATGGTCAAGGCCGAGTACCAGCAGATCGACGCCAAGGCCGTCAAGAAGATCGTCACGGCCGCGGTAAGGAAGGGTAATGGAGCAAGGGTCCCAGTCGGAGCTCACATGGCGCCTGCTGGGTAGGCAGGTCCGACCTCTCCACGCACGCGTGTCGTGCGGGCTGGCCTACCCTGTCTGTCGCAGGCGCTCGCCGTCGCCGTTCGCGGCCCTTAACTTGTCGCCGTGTTTCCGCGTAGGGCCGCAACACGTGGGCACGAGGCGCTGGCGGCGGTGGCCCCCCTCGGGTGCCGAGCCGTGACTTCGTCCTGGCGCTGGCGCCGCCGCACGGGGGCGGTGTGGCCAACATTCACTCCCTGCCTCCCCCTCCTCCGCAGCCTAGGGTGCTAAGCATCACAGTAGGTGCTGCTGGCCGCTGGCTGCTGCCCCTGCCCTGCCCTGCCCTGTGCCCTCCATGACCAGCGCGGCCCGCACCACTGACCTGTCCTGTCGCTCTCCCTGTTGCAGATGGAGACCGACCGTAGCGCCCCCAAGACCCGCCGACTGTGGCAGGCCGCCAGGGAGATGCACTGCGTGCAGAGCCACGGCCACCAGGACGCCGCCAGCGCCGCCGCCAACGCCAAGTGGAACGTGAGCGTGTCCGTGGAGCCCGCCTGCCGCGCCATCCTGGGCGCCGCCAACACCCCGGACCAGTTCAACGTGACCGTCAACTACAACAACCCCGCCGAGGAGGCTTGGGGCGGCGCCGTGCACGGTATGATGCAGGCCGCCAGAGCCTACTTCTGGAACCAGGGCAACATTGCCGTCGACACCCTCGCCGCCGGCACTAGCAACGAGGTGGGTATGAAGAAGGCCTTCAGTCCAACTCCAATCGGGCCCGGTACTAATACTGCCCCCTGCTCGCCTTCTCTCGGGCAGCTCGGCACCGGGATGACCGTCCAGGCTGACGGCACCCTGCACGGCTGGCTGCAGACCCCCCAGACCCTGACCAAGGTGGTCGGCGCCCACGCCCCCTCCTTCAGCCCCCTGCTCGCTGCCTCCGCCCAGGAGACCGGAGGTGAGCTCTCTCCCAGGGCCTCGGCCTTGTCCACCCCGAAGTTGAGTTAGTCTCACAGAGCCATCCCCATCCCCCCGCAGCCTTCTGCGGCGTCAGCGCCACCCGCCTGCTGACCCTGGACGGTGCCCGCGGTGGCTACCAGATGGGCGGCTGCTGGCACCTGCTCGCCAAGGACTGCTCCGGCAAGTCCCGCGTCGCCGTCCTGGCCCGCGCCGACAACGACCACGATGTCCACGTCGAAGTCAACATCGACAACTACCAGGTGGCCCGCCTCCAGCCCGACGGCAGTGCCACCCTGAACGGCGTCGCCGTCGCCAACGAGACCAACCAGCCCGGCGCTGCCATCCAGGTCCGAGACGCCGACGACGTCGCCGTCATGACCTTGGTCCGCGCCGAGGACGGCGCCATCACCCTGCACCTCCCCGACCACGGCCTCGACGTCGTGTACGGCAACAGCAGCGTGGTCATCCAGGTCGGTTTTGTTAAGGATGGTTAAATCTCTCATAGGTTATCCACGGTCATGACGCTGACGCTCTTCTTGTTGCAGGCTGGCGCTTCCCTCCGCAACCGCCTTTGTGGCATGTGCGGCAACTTCGACGGCGTGTCCTCCGGCGACATGCTCAACCCCAAGAACAAGGCCGAGAAGACCGTCCAGGCCTTCGCCGACTCGTACGCCATCAAGACCTCCGAGTGCGGTGCCAGCGCCAGCGGCAAGGGCCGCCACTGAGTGCGAGAGTCGACTCGAGACGCTCACCTGAGCTCCCAGATCTTCTGAAATAAACAGAGATGAAGGCATGAAGGATGAATGCAATTTATTTTCCCCCACCTATTTACTCCAGAAAACCAATCATGAAAGATATCAGCCGGGAACAGATTTCAAACATAACACATTAGCAGCAATGAACAGCGTTCACTGACAGTCGCAGAGGCGCCTTGATGCGGTTGAGACTTATATCACAACGGCGCATACTTTCACTGCAGATATGTTCGAATATGCGACAGGTCACCGTTCGAAGTTGGTCAAGAACATATATTCTCAAAACAAAAACAAAAAAAAACAAAAAAACAAAAAAGGCACTCGATGGGGACGGGAATCAAAGATACGACCGTTTGAGCTCAAGTGGACACGCCCGCGACTTCGTTTGAAATGTGATGCCCTGGCGCGATTGACGCGTCAAGGGAGTACCAACATGTCGAGTGGTGTGGGACATACGGAAAACACAGAAATATGTTCCATCATTCTTGCAGTCAATATTTAGGTTACAGACACATCCGAAGTGTTTCAAGAAGCCGATTTGATACTCCAAGTCGGGCCCTTTTGCTTTTTCAAAACAGCCGAGGGGCTCTAAATTTTTCGATGCGGTATGTTGGCAGCTCAGCGTTCTGTTGTGCTCCGTCATGGCTGCCATGTGGAACGCTACTCGAGTGAACATGAGGAAAAGCGTTAATTTTGCATGTCATGGGGTAAGTAAATTCTGAAGTTTCTTTCAAGATGCCGTGAAATGTCTTGAACATGCGATTTATCGGATTTCCAAGAGATGTCACCTCGTTTTTCGTCACTTCGTCTCTAACCTCGTGAAGAGTGGTTTGAAAGGGATACCGGGCTGCCTTTAAAAATGAACTTTATTTATTATAAACCGTGTGTTTTTCGCCAAGAATTTAATTTCTCTTCCGATTTAACTGCGTATCTGGACTTGAGAATTTATGCTGTAGAAAACTAAAGTACTCAAAAGTTACTGAAATGTAAGGTTATGGTCATTGTTTTGATTGAAATTCAACTCATTAGACAATCAACAAGTTGTATTTCTCAACTTGATAGCAGCCATTTGATAACTTATCAAGGATACCACCAAGGTTTCAGATTATGGACCTAGCAACCTAGTATTTCAAACTCTTTCTTCATATTAAATTACTTACAAAAGGCTGACTATTTAAAATTAACTTCTTCAAAATTGACCTGAAGATGTACAGTCCAGGCTTACCAAGGGACAGAGCATAGAGACCATGCCACAAGCATCAGTTCCCCCCTATGAATAATACATTGTAACATCCTCTAATAGAGTGGCACCTTCTGTCAAGGCTAAAGGACTCAGGCAAAATCAGGAGAGACAATTGATGCTGACTTAGCATGCGCTACCCAGTGACATTTTAATTTCCCCGGTCCAAAAGTCAGGTCATTTTTTTTTTGCTCAACAACCCTACAACCAGTTTTCATAACCATACATAATATGAAGTACTGAAGAAGAACAATGTTGTCTGAATCCTGTGTCTCAGAGTCTTACCGGCCTTCACATCTAACACAAGGTAAGTGTGTGTGTGGTTTTATTTTTATTTTATTTTTAAATTTTTTGAAATAATTTCTTTAAAAATGTGGGTTACAAGTTTTAAGTTTGGATAGGTCATATTTCCGTGATGGCACCTGGTTGGTTGAAGAGCACTCATGTCTCAACTCTGCGCTAAAGCTGTTCCTTCCCCTCGCCCCGTCGCCGGCTGGCGGTGTTCGAACCCGGGCCCGGCAGACGCGGCGGCGGGGGAGATTTAAACGCGGGGCCCCGCCGGGCCCGCACTTCCGTCGTCGGGTGTGCGCGTGCCGTGGCGTGGCGTGGCGTGGCGTGCAGGCTTGCGTCAGGGCGGCGATGATTGCACACATCCCATCTTGCTATAAACAAACAGCCTCCGGGGCCGGGCACGGCACGGCACGGCGTCACTATGGCCTGATAACTCGAGGCCTGAGGGCCCCGCCTGGCCCCGCCTGGCCCCGCCTGGCCCCGCCTGGCCCGCCTGGCCCCGCCTGGCCCCGCCTGGCCCCGCCTGGCCCCGCCCCCCGCCACTGCCATGGCTGCCACGCTCCGCCGCCTCCCGGCCCGGCTCGGCTCCGATACTCGGTGTGCTTCCAAGACGGATAAAGCGCCGAGGAAAAGGGCTCCCTGGCAAACTCGGGCGACGAAACGCGTGGCTCCCACGGCTTTTAAGCGTGTCGGGGTTTCGATCGGACGTTATACTGGACGCGTGCGGTGTGCGGCGGCAGGGCGGCTGTGCTGGTGCTGCCGCCTGTGACCTCGCCGGGCAGCCGTGAGGCCTTATCGCGATAGAGAGGGAGATAGAGAGAGATAGAGACGATCATCGCCCCTCCGATCCGATAGCCGCACGGCCCTCCCTGCTTGTCCGCGTGCGTAGGGAAGGAAGCACCAGGGTTGCCAACCGCCGCCGCCCTGGACTTCCCCCCGCCGCCCGCGCTCGCCGGGGGGGGGGGGGGGGGGGGGGGCTCCCGGGGCTCCCACCCGGCAGGAGCGCTTCTCCTGGCAAGTCTGTGTGAAGTGGCCGCGGCCTCCTCCTTGGCGCGGGGTTGCCTGTTGCCTACCGGCCCCCTCCGCGCTGACGGCGGCCTCTGTTCTGTCACATATCTGCCGGGGGCCGCCGGGCCGGCCGGGGTCTGGATGGATCTTCTCCTCCACCCCGGTGGACTATTTCTCGCCGCAGCGGGATACCACACGCCTTGCGGCCGCCATCATGCCGAGCTGCGGTGACTGCCCGGCACAAACTGCCCGGCCTCGGCTCCATAGAGCGGCTCGCTCCCCGCTGACCGGGCGGCAGCAGTAGCAGCGGCAGCAGCAGCAGCGCTTGCCATGCCAGGCGTCGCGTAGCGCAAGCCTGTCGACCCGGTTTTCAAGTAAATCCGGTTCGCGACGGCGGCGCGCCGCGTGAATAGACCACATCGCCGTGTCACGCCGTGTTCTCTTGTCCCGCTCGGCTCGGCACGGCTCGGCTTTGGTTTGCTTTCGGCCAAAGGTCTCGCCTCTCTTGTTGATATGATATGTTTTTCACGCAGAATCATCTCAGGTGAGGTGGCGGCGGCTTGTTGACGTTGGCTGCGCCCGCCACCGAGCACCAGATAGGCAACCCGCATGGCCGCACCGGTACAGAATATCGAGCGGCGGGTTTTGTTCATTTGTTGGTCGCCGCGGATTCGGTTCGGCGGCACCGGAGGATGACGGGGAGGGGCGGGATTCCCGGCCCGGGGGCCCGGGGGCCTGGCAGCGCTGGCAGCGGCGTGCCGTTCCACTCGTTTGTTCATTCAGGATATCCGCATCGCATCCAAGGGGCCCCGCCCGCGCCCCGCCCGCGCCCCGCCCGCGCCCCGCCCGCGCCCCGCCCGCCACGCACAGCGGCTGTTGGCTGAGGACGACTCGCTTCTCATCCATCCCAAGTGATGTGGTGCCGCGCGTCCTTGTCGTCTTTCCCATCCACTCTCCGGTTGTACCCGCTTCTGTGGCAGGCAGAGGACCGGGGGGGGGGGGGCACTCCCATGCAGCCAGTGACAGCCGGCACGCGACCATTACTTCCTCCGCTGCGCTGATAACAAACGAAATCCCCCACCCGCCCCGCTGGTTGTTTGCAAACCGGTGTGTGGGCTGTGGGCTTGCGCCTGCTTGCGCCCGGTATTCTCCGAACTGAATATCATGGCTGCGTGTGTGCATGTGTGTGCGCGCACTGCGGCGGCCGCTCCAGACTGTGCCAAAGCTGACTGCCGTAAGAAGCAGACCGCCTCCTCAGCGAGGCGCCTGCCACGTAGGCAGCCACGGCTCCTGCGCGCACCCGTGCCGCGCGGGCTGGCCTATCCCCGCAGCCGCAGGCGCCAGGGAAGGGTGGCAGCGTCGTTCGCTTTTTCAGCGGGGAGAAAGATCGGGGCGACGCCTACAGTTGACGCGGTGGCGGTACCTTTTCACGGACAGGTGGTCACAGAAGGTCGCCGCCACAGCGTGTCTGAAGCCGTTTATTTCTGAAAGCCGAGACAAGGGAATGCCAGGGAGACGCACAAATGTTCGCAGCACTAGGAGCCCGCGGCTCTCCTCTCGGGAGGGGGGGGGGGGGTGAAAGGGACGGAAGGCGAGGAAGGGAAAGGAGGGGGGCCTGAAGCAGGTTGGCCGCCGCGCCGCGTCGGGCCGGCTGCAACCGGTTTCACGCCGAACCCAACCCGACTAGAGTCGAGTCCCGAGTCGGCTCCGAACCGAGCCGAGTCGACTCGGATCCCGAACCGAGGCGCGGTGTGCGGTGCGGCGCAGTGGCGAGTCCGAGACCCGGTGCTCGTGTTGGGCCTGGGAACGGGGAGCGGACGCGGCCACTGCTGCCCCTGCTGCCCGCTGCCACGACGTGTTTGTCGAGCCGAGCCAGCCGAGCGGGTCTCGGACCGGGACGAGACAGGACAGACCGGGTACTCGTTCTTCCATCTCTCGCTCTCGCCTCGCCAATTGGTAGCTGGTGTTGTCGGGCCGGTCCCACCTCGGACGCGTCCCTCCGCGGCGGCCGGCGGGCACTTCCCTACGCCCCCTTCCCACCGCACCGTGCCCCCCTCCCCCCGCCGCGGCCTGTGCGCGCCAGTGCCCCCTCCTCTCCCCCGTCCCGGTTCTAATCCACTCCAATCCAATTTCAGTCAGCGTCCCGATGTCGGCGCGCGCGGAGCCCGAGACGTCCGCGTCGCCCGCGTCGCGCGTCCTGCACCTCCACCACCCCCACCCCAACATGTCGCGGAAGAACGAGTCGGTGGCCTGGAGGGCCTTCGTCAAGCTGGGGGGCAACAAAGTCATCTGTCGGATCTGCAACAAGCAGATGAACTACCAGTCGGGCTCCAGCACCAGCAACATGGTGAAGCACCTGCAGGCCGTGCACAAGCACATCCTGGCCGACGTCAAGCCCAGCAACAACAACAACAACAACACCAGCAACACCACCCCGCCCGCGCCGCCACCTGCCTGCAAGGGAGCTGACGACCTGTCGACGGTGGGTGTCGACGGGGACGTCCTGGGGGTTCTGGGCGATGTTGTCCTTCGGGACGCGGCCGGGACGGCCAACAAGTGGTGCGCCGATGGATGGGGGCGGGGCTTTGCGTGGCCGAGGCTAGCCGAGGCCGAGCGGTGGCTGTAGGGGGCTGGCCAGGGCTTGAGCCGAGATGCGCGGGGAAATTCAAAAAGGGACCGGGGAAAACAGGGTACGGACGGAAATACGGTACCTGCTTGCGTCACCTATCGCTTGCGTCTTTTCGCTCTCTAGCTCCGCTCGGCTTCATTGGCAATCGCCCATTCCCTCTCTCTCTCTCCTTCAGCCTCAAGCGCGCGCGCGCGCTCGCATATACACACACATGCAAAAGCCTCCGCACTCGTACCAATGCACGCCTGTTGCTTTACCCACCTTAAACGCGAATGGCTTTAAATGCCCCGTGACAGCAGCTTCAACTCCACCTGTATCGAGATAGCGTGAAAGTGTGGCGTACTGTAGACTCCGTTACTGCTGGCCTGCCATACTTCTAGGATAGTTGTCGATAAATGGGGGAAATAAAGATATTTTTACACTGATCATCTAACAGGAAAGATTGACATTCGATACACAGACATCGTAATTGCCTTCTGCTCACCACTCTAGCAGAAGGATCTTAACGCACATAACCTCAAAACCGTTGTTTGCAC
This sequence comes from Odontothrips loti, assembly GCA_038380765.1. Taxonomy (NCBI): domain Eukaryota; kingdom Metazoa; phylum Arthropoda; class Insecta; order Thysanoptera; family Thripidae; genus Odontothrips; species Odontothrips loti. Next base: position 19,259,572 of record CM076246.1, on the reverse strand, counting down.
GTCCCGTGAGCAGATGACAACACACTGCATTACGCCCCAGCATATTTCTTTTTTGACACTGTCAGCGTACTCGTTGTGTCCAAACTAATTTTCTTCCGTCGAGCTGTCTGGATTCTAAAGACGCGGACCTGAGAGGGAAATCCACAGGTTGTTGTGGTTCAAGGCTATCAGATTAGGTAATGAGACTTTCTTGTTTTTCTTCCAGAATTCGTTGAGCCCCGAGTCATGGATGGTCTTACAAAGTCAACCAGCTCATTTACGACAGAGATGGCAAGATCTCAAGATAGGACTGCAGAAAGCACAGCAACAGCACCAGCAGGCCGTAGCCTGGTCAGTAATTGGGGCTCCTTGCCTTGGAGCTCCAGCGGGGGCTGACTTGGCTACTGACAGTGATGCCAGTTCAACGCATTGGAGTGGGTCATCAGGAAACACTCCCATCAACAATCATAATACCAGCAGTGGTATTGCTGGAAGAGATGCAGAACATTCAGAATCAAGTATGCCACTATTGTTTTTCTTATTTGCCATTTTCTTTCGGGAATTAAACACTTAACATGACTTAATATTTGTTCTGTAGGTACAGACTGGCAGCGCAGGGAGAGTGAACAGTCATGTGAAGTTCCCTCTTACCAGTACCGTGTAAAGGCTGAACCAATCGAGACACATGAAGTCATTGAGCAACAGCCTGATCGACCTGATTCAGTATCATCTCCTCCATTGGCAATTTCTCCTCCTCCACCTTCTCCATCACCAATCATCCTAACAACCTCAGCACCTGGCGGAACCAGTGATCCACCATCTTCCGATCATGAGGATGGACCACCGCCACCGAAGAACAAGAAACATCGAGCATCTCAGACAAGTCTGACGCTACCCTCTGATCAAATAATAGAAACATCTGTTGAAATTGAGTTACGGCTAAATAGCCTGAGAAGGGCGCAAGAAAGAGCAGAAGAATTGCATCATGAGCAGTTGCGAGAAAGTCGTGCAAGAGCAGAAGCAGCCCAGGCAGAACGAGATCATAGGATTCAACTCATTCGTCATGCTGAAGAAATTCACCAGCAAACACTGGAAGCACAGAGATTAGCGTTAGAGCATAGTAGACAGTTGCATGAGCTCACAATGCGACAGGCTCATACCAAACCATGTGAATAGTCCTGTCCTGTCTTGCTTTCATTTTGTAATTTATACACAAATCCAAATATGGCAAATATAGTTGTTTAACTTGTTTCTTTCTTGTTTTATATTTGTGCAATGATTTCTGAGCCACAAGTAGTTTCTCAGAATTGCTACCCATCCTCTCCTCACATGCTGAAATAATTTTGGACTTTAATCATTGCATATATTTCAGAGAAAATTTTTGTGATTTTTGCCCTTTATGTACCTTCTGGGTTTGTCTGCAGCAGTTGGCCTGTGTATTTTTGTGTATGGTCTGCAGATTTGTTTAATAGCCGCCTTGGTGGTGTGCAATCTTTGTCTAGATTTTAAGATATGTATGTGTATATGTATGTATGTATGTTTGTATGTATGTATGATTGTTAGTGTTTATGTTTGTAGGAAATTGCAAGGAGTAGTTTGCTTTTGAGGACTGTTGATGTTTTTTCCTGATGCTCCTCTTGGGTTGCTTAAAATCCTCTTATATAGTCACTATTTATATTCAGTTTTTTTAAATAAATTATTTATGGAAATTCAATCCATCACAATTCCTGCTGGAGTTCAGTTTTGCATAGGTACAATTTGGAACATGAAGTTCTTTACGCTATACTAGCTGATTCATTTTCTCTTAAGTATTCTGTTCTAAAATTTATTTGTTGTTGTCCAGTGTAACTTTTGCCTGAGTATTTGTCTTAATTGGAACCTAGTCATTACTGCTATAGCATTACGCATGTCTTACTGTGAACTCAGTATTTGAAGTATTTTTGAAGTGACTTGTTCACAACAGAATATGTGGAAAGCCCTCCAATTGACTTGTTCAATGAATCCCTTGGCAACTTTAATTCACAGTGTTTTGGGGAGAACTTCAGCAAGTCAAGTGGACCATGCCTTTTCACCCCATGTGAAGAGAAGTATTTTTCGTATGAAGTTAAGAACACGCTGACTCTTCTTCACTGTATCTGCAATATTGCTTGTGTACTTACACTCATTACATGTAAAGGGTTTGTCAGATTCTTATAACTGTTTTGTATGCGTGACATACACTCACTCTTCTACCGAATGAAGCTCTTTAGAAGCTGAAACATTGGGGCCACGACCAGAAAGACAGTGAAAGTACTGTCAATCCTTTTCAAACTACCCACATGTTGTTTTTTTTTTTTTTTTTTTTTGTTTTGTTTTTTCTCCTTTTTTTCTTTTTTTCTCTCTTTTTTTTCTCTTTTTTAAATATATACTTTTGTCAGTCAACAGTCGGCTATTAGACTTTTTGTTGGACATTTCACTTTGAGAAGCCTGTCTTTCAGTCTTTCTATGATAATGGAATACACTTGAGGTAAGAAATCATTTCTATACATAGAGCTTACATGAATATTTTTAAAATATGCAATCTGACTTCAGATAAGCCCTTCAGAATTTTCATTTTGGCAATCATTTTGTTTTTCCAATTTATCATTTACTTAATACAACCCTTTTGAGCCAAAGCTCTTACCAAGGGAGGGTTACAGTAAAATAGTGATAATACGGCATGGCGGTTTATAAACATATTGGGATTGCATTAAAGCAAGTTGCCCGATTCATCTGTCTTATTCCATATATGGTTTTTTAAATTGATCTTTGTAAGTGGATATCAAGCAGCTATTTATTCATTAATGGCAGTACTTTTACTTGAGTTATAATGTAGTGTTTCTGGAAATGATTACTGAAACTCTTGTGTAGGTGTTAATTAAACTTGAGAAGTTCCCTTCTTTTTTCCTTTCTTTTTTTTTCTCTGGTGTACAATAAAGTATATTATAACAATTTTCATCTGCATTCCTTATTTATCACATGACACCTTTCCACCTTTAGTGTGGTAATTGTGTATTTTCATTTGCCACTTTGTATCCAGAGATATCAATTGAATTTCTCTTTTTATCACTCACTGCTGCAAGAGGAGAAATGCTTTTAAACACCACCAAACTTAAGCTCCATCTTCCTGTTACAGATGCAGTTCATTAGATCTTCCAGCCAATGGAGGAGTATGTTACAAGTATTGAAGCGCACAGAATTACATTCAGCTGCGAGACCATTGATTTGTGGTGACGTTTTTCACCACAGATATTTCCACAGCACAAGTGTGCACTTTGACATTGTACCTTTCAAACTGTCTGATATTGGTGAAGGAATAACAGAAGTGACTGTAAAGGAATGGTAAGATATAATATGGGTGGAAAATACGTTTATGGTTTGATTGGTTTATTCACTACCATCATGTTTGTTTGCTTCCAGGTTTGTTAAAGTAGGAGACAAAGTAGCACAATTTGACAATGTATGTGAAGTTCAAAGTGACAAGGCATCTGTAACAATTACAAGTAGATATGATGGGGTAATATCAAAGTTGCATTATGAAGTTGATGATATCGCCAAGGTGGGATTACCTCTAGTAGACATTGATGTGAAAGAGGGAACAAAAGGTTTGTTTTTGTTGTCTACACGCTGTATATTGCATTTTGTTTTCTCTGTTTTTACTTCTTTCATAAAACAGTACTTATTCGTTTTATCAATACCTCTCCAGCAACTGATGGGAGTGAAGCTGCAGGAAGTGTTTCCTCTGATAGCGACAGTGACAGTGACAGCAATGTAAATACTTCACAGTCACAGTCTTTTACACCGTATGCTAAAGCCCTTGCAACACCAGCTGTGAGACGAATTGCTTCGGAACACACGGTTGGTTTTAATTGTGATGTGATTGTATGACTTTGATGTGTGGACAGTCATGATAGGGGATGATTATTTTCTGTCGAATAGGTTGATATCTCTAAGGTTAAAGGGAGTGGAAAGTTAGGTAGAGTTATGAAGGAAGATATCCTTGCATACATTGCTGGCAAGCAAGTTTTGAGTTCTCACTCACCCTCCCCACTTCCATCCCAGACACACCCTTCTACAGCACAGCGTTCTCCTCTACCAGCATTTACGGGTGCAGATAGAACTGTGCCCATTTCAGGCTATATGAAAACTATGGTGAAAACCATGACTGCTGCCAATGTAAGTAAAGTTTTCCTTAAACATTTATCTTCCTTCAGACACCATTTACAGAATATTTTATTTATTTAGTCTTAATTTGATTGCAGGCGGTTCCCCACTTTGTGTACAGTGACGAAATAGATGTGGGACCCCTCATCAAGATGAGACTTAAGATGAAGAAATCAGCTGAGAAGCGGTCCATCAAATTGACATATATGCCATTTTTCCTCAAAGCAGTCTCCCTTGCACTCATTGAGTTTCCTATGTTGAATGCATCAGTAAATTCTGAGTGTTCTGAAGTGACATATAAGGCCAGGCATAACATAGGTTTCGCTATGGATACAATAAATGGGTTAATTGTTCCAAATATAAAAGATGTTCAGTCACTAAAAATTTTTGATATTGCTCAAGAATCAAACCGCATCATAGAGGCTGGTCGAAATGGTACTCTGGCTCCTAAAGATATAACTGGTGGAACATTTTCATTATCAAACATTGGATCGGTAAGTCTAACCCAAGTCAGAACTTTTTTTTTCTGTGAAAAAAATCATCTAAAAGATAAAGTACTTTTGGATCTTTGTCTTCCTGTTAAAATTTCTGTTTGCTCTTTCCTTAGATTGGCGGTACTTACATGAAGCCTGTATTGCTTGTTCCGGAAGTAGCAATTGGAGCTCTTGGCCGTTTTCAGGTATGCTCAAATACCTTCTTGCTTCTTTACTTCTGGTTTGTTGTTGACATTGATAAACCCCCCCCCATCATGTTATATTCTTTATAGAAACTTCCACGATTTGGGAAATCTGGTGCTGTTGAAGAAGCTAACATTGTGAATGTGAGCTGGGCTGCAGATCACAGAGTTATTGATGGAGCTACAGTGGCAAGATTTTCAAATTTGTTCAAGGAATTGATTGAGAATCCAGTTGAACTGGTTGTCCAGTAATATTGATCCCTTTCCATTTCCTAATTTTCAAAATGTGCTATGTAATCAAAATATTTAATGAATTGTTTTTGATTTCATAATGTCATTGAAATTATCTGTTTTGACCAATTATGAGAACAGTGTTAGTAATGTACAATCACCTGACAGTTCAAATATCTATTTTTAGTAAGTTTTTTAAATCCTTTTTTTTCCTTTTTTTGTTGTGTCTGAAATGAGTTGTAAGCCTGAACATAATGATTTTAGTGGACATATGATTCCTACACTCTTCCTTGATCATTAAGAAAAATGTACAAATTAATTGAGGTAGAGATAGACTGACAAATGTACACTTTGTCATTAGTCACAGATTGAAGTGATGTTTACTAAGTGTGGATCTGTTGCAATTTTTTAAACAATGGCTTTGATTTTTCTTAATTTCTTAAAGTCAGTGTTTCTGCACTGCGTACTTACTGTTTGCTGTTATCAGTGCTGCGAATGACCATATTGGTTATACTGGAGTCAAGTGTGAATGATCTGTCGGTGTGGTTGGTCGGGTTATTTTCTACTTTCGTTTTAGCTAGTGGTTGTGTCCATTTTCTCATGAAAAATAAACAGTACAGTGCAGGCTGGTATTAGTCTACAACTTTCATTTGCTCAAAAATATCTCCAGAAAGACTGATCAAACTTTTGTACACAGACGTTCCTGAATTATGTGCCATTTGTATAAATTTGATTTTTCTTGTCAAAACATTTCAATTGGTGTTGTGTTTTCAAATTTTATTATAATTTGCTTTGTGATATTTTTTTTTAAACTGCTCTGCTGCAGATGCAGTATGCCAAACTTTTGTTAGTGGTCTGTATAATTTTGATTTTACTGGATAGGTTTTGTACCCTTGTTTCTATCAGTTCAAATGATATCAATTTTTGAGGTGTCTGTTGTGTGCATGCCAATAAAATGAAATTATGACAATATTATTTCCATTTCAATTCTTATTTTCCCCTTGACATCCAAATCATTGCACATTCGTATTTTACAGCCTGGCTCATTTCAGTGCTATTGGAGCGATACATTAAGGAGTTTGCCACCAAGCCAAGCCGTGCTTCGTCAGCTCACACGCACACTCGCGCTCGCGGCGCTAACTTTACATACCCCTCATGTGCCTCGGGTCAAGCGCCGAGCGAGCCGAGGCCGAGCGTCGGCCTGTGGCAGCCGTGCCTGATGGGTTGCCTACCCTGCACACGGCGGGCGCTGGGCGCGCTGTGTGACGCTATGCTGCCGAGAGGAGAGGCTGGTGTGGCAGTAGACCTGGGCACCAACGGGAGTATCGACGGCCGCGGCGTGCACGCCGCGCAATATTTTGCCAGCGGCTGCGGCAGGGTGGGCGTTAAAAAAATTCATGTTAAAATATATTTTTCGATTACAGGTTGAAAAATCATTTTAAAAATTCCCTTTTAGTACTTTCAAAACAAAATGGAGGGAAAAGACAGCCACCTCTCCCGGCCCTGGTTAGGGATTACAGGGACCAACACTGGACTATCATATCGGAGTCTGATGAATTTCGTCATCGGCGACGAGACCGCCATGAGGCGTGACACTGACCTAACCTAACCCACGGCATGACCATTGCACACACCCTCCATTTTTTTTTTTTTTTTTTTGCTACTATTAGCTAGTACAACCCCTAGGCATCGCAGGAAAACTAAAGTCGAAGAAAATTGTTAATCATGGACTGGCTGTGAAGAAAAATTTAACCCACCGGCAGGAATCGAATCACATACCTATCGTTTTCCAACCGGTCCGCCTAACCACGCGGCCACGGAGCTGCGATTGGCTCTGCGCTCTCGATACTACAGCCACTATAGTCCCGGGAAATTTTTTGAAAATACCATACCATCGTGGCTCAGTAGCCGCATGGGTGAGCGAACAGGTCGATGAACGAGAGGTACGGGGTTTAACTCTTTGCCTGGAAAAGACCCTGGTGGTGGCGCGACGGCGCGCCGACAAAATTCTGTCAACGGCGGCGGCGTGCGAAAATCTACCGGTGGCGGCGCGGCGTCGGCGCGGCGCCCGGGTCTAGTTGGTAGGCATTCCCCACACAACAGCCTCTCCCGTCACACCGCAGAGAGAGAGAGAGAGAGAGAGAGAGAGAGAGAGAGAGAGAGAGAGAGAGAGAGAGAGAGAGAAAGAGAAAGAGAAAGAGAGAGAGAGAGAGAGAGCTCTTGAATTGGGTCCACTCCGCTCTACGCACCGTTCTGAGGCCCGGCTGCTAACGGTTCTGGAGCTGGAGCCATCCTGGAACAGGGCACGGCGTGGCTTGGCGTAGCGGCGGTGAGGGGGAGAAGGGTGGGGGAGGGTCTTCATCCAGCGCAGGCGAGGGGATGCATCTGGAAACACATGGTGTCCGTGTGTGCTCCTTCCGGACGGAGTCTCGCGCTGACCTCATGTCGCCCTCCCTGCGGCCCCTCGGTTAAAGCGGAACGACGTCTCTTTGTCATTTGAAAAGGGAGTGTAGGGGGAGGGGGAGGAGAGAGGGGGGTCCATAATTGCCGTAGTTGCGCCCGCGCTCGCCGAGAACGCCACCTCTCGTAAATGACACACTTCTTTATCGGCGACATGTGGACTCGTTTCACATTCGTCCCGAATTCGCCCGCACTGGTTTTATGCATTCACCGATAAATTTTTATGAAGCTAAGCTCGACTGCAGAAATGTACTACCAAAGGATGTGTGGGTTTTTCGTTTTTTTTTTTTTTGCTCGAACTTTGCTCGAAGTGGGGATTTGAAATGACGGTGCGTGGAGGCTGGTGATGGTGCAGGCAGGGGGCGGCGCTGCGGGGACTTCCCTGCGCTGGGCACACATCACATCACCTGCCCACGGCAGCGCGACCGGCAGGCGGCGACCCTGTGATGCACTGACGTGCGTGTGTGCGTGTGTGCGTGTGAGGACGTGTCCGTCTAGTAGCTGGACTCTACTGCCACGCGGTGCCCAGGCGGGCCCAGGCGGCCCGGGCCCCTCCACGCCTGACCTGGATGCAGCTGCAAGTGGGCCAGTCGAGCTCCTGAGGGGCTCTGGAAGGAGGTGTGATGGGGGGGGGGGGGGGGGGGGGCTCTTCCCCTTCATGGCTGCGGCTTCATGGCACGGCAGCGGCAGGCAAAAGCAGCCGTGTCGGAGCCAGGCGGAGCCAGCAGGCAGGAACCGTTAGCCAGGCCATAGCCGGCCCGGTTAGGCCCTACCCGTCGGCCCGGCCCGGCCCGGCCCGGTGTGGTGTGGCGTAGAGGCTGCGGCTGCACGCTGTCTCTGTCCCTGTCGCTCCCGTGTGAGCGGTCATTGCTACTGATTGTCAGGTTAAAGCAAGACTGCACGGACTGTAGATCATATCAACATCAACTTATTCTTCAAAATAAATAAAAATGATCGGAGATGTGAGTGAACCCTCGGTTCGGTAGTTATTGGGTAAAAGAAAGCAGTACGGTAGAGGTTGATGGGGTGGGAGAGGGTGAAAGAGGGAGAGAGAGCGCGTTTAATTCAAGTTCACGGTCAGGGTCCTGCCCCGGCTGGCAGCGGAGGCTGGGCTGGGCGCCGAACTTCTCCAGCCCACGGAGTAAGAGAGTGGGGGCAGCAGCAGCAGCAGCAGCAGCAGCAGCAGCAGCAGCAGCAGCAGCAGCAGCAGCAGCAGCAGCAGCAGCGGCGGCGGCGGCGGCGGCGGCGGCAGCAGCAGCAGCAGCAGCAGTTTGGCGTAACGGCGTCGGCCCACCCCGCTGCTCCGCTGCTCCGCTGCTCGTGACGCAAGGACCCCAGGCAGAGATGTGCATGCGAGCCTCGCCTGTATTGTCCACGTTTTCACGGTCACGGGCAGCGATATGCTACGCGTGCTTGAGCTTGCAAACCTCCAAACTGGGAATTTCAACGGTTAGGGGCCGTTCAGTTGATTACGTAACGCCCCGATGTATCAATGAGCGCCCGAATCAGACAACTTGGTGTCTTCCGCGACAAGGTCAGACGTCAGACGCATTCCGGTCGGTGTGCCCGCGCTGCCGTGCTCGAGCGCGGGGTATCGACTGGAATGCTAATGCCTGTGGCAGACGTGTCAGCCTGCGGGTCCAGGCCGTCTGGAATCACTGGAATCTGGAAGCGGTCCTTCTCGTCCAGTCCCCGCAGCCTCTGATTTCTCACACTCGGGCCGCGCGCTCCAGCACCGATCTGGATATATCGGGGCTCGGTTCTGCTCGGCGGCGTGCCCTCCACGTGCACGTGCCGCTTGTCCACGCCGCACGTTGGCTGCACGTCCGCCGCACGTCACACCCCGTGAACCCGTTCGTTCGGTCGGGTTCGGTATGTACTCCTCGGCGTTGTTGCGTAATTTGCTAACGGGACTGTCCTCGGGCCGGTCGGGATGCTGCCGTCTCTGCCCAGCTCATCTCCCGGGGCGGGGGCCGGGGGCCGGGGGGCCGAGCCGGAGGCAAGAGCCGCTATGCATCGGCACCGCCGCGCCCCGCCCCGCCCTGCCCCGCCTCGCCCCGCCCCGCCCCGCCGCGCCCGCCCCGCCCCACCGCGCCCCGTGACGCCACACGCGTCCCACCAAGACCGTCCGAATCGTCCGAATTCCCCCCCCCCCCCCACCGGCTGGCGAGGCCAACCGCCTGCAAGCGCCAGGGTAGGCCAGCCCGCCCGACACGCCTGCATACAGGCGTCGATGTTGCCTACCCGGCAGGCACCCTGTGCACTGCGCATGTGCACTCAGACTTGCCTGCAGCCGGGCAGCGGGCAGCTTGGGGGCTGTTCACATATTACGTCACACTTACAGCTTACAGGCGGGAGAGGGGGTCCGTGTCTAGCGTGACAGTCCTATCTTAAATGCATGGAAAGGATAGGTTATCCCCGAGACAATAGGGTGGGTGGGGTAAAAATAGTAGCCAAAAATGCGTGACGTAATATGTGAACAGCCCCTTGCTTGTTGCCCTGTCCGTGTCCGCACGCCGGTATACCGAGGAGGAGGAGGAGGGCGAGGGTCTCTCGCGGGAGGTTAACAGCGCCGTCGATCAGGACGAGCTCGTCGTACACGTACCCGGAGAGTCCCGGCCCGGAGTCCCGGGTACCAGAGTATCAGAGTACCGGAGTACCGGAGTACCGGAGTACCCGAGTACCCGAGTACCCGAGTACCGGAGTACCGGAGTCCCCTGCAGGCTGTGCCGGCTATAGGCCGCCGTAGAGCTGTTGCCCCCTCGCATACGGTACTTCGTCTCCTACTGGCAGCGCCGACTGGACGGCTCGGGTCGGGTCAGGTCGGGTCCCGGATGGAATGGGCTCCACCCAGCTCTATGACTTACGGTTGGCTAAACCCCACAGACTGCTGGTATTTCAACCCGGGGCACAGCGAGCGCCTGCGAGGGCAGGCCAGCCCGCACGACATGCGTGCATGCCGGAGTCGTGGTTGCCTACCCAGCAGGCGCCATTTGTTTATCCAGACTGGACGCAAAACAAAAAATAAATAAAAAAAAATTACAACATAAGCTCTGCCCGGGCGGTGTTATGTGTTATCCGTGGGCAGGGCAGGGCAGGGCACAGGTGGTGGTGATGTTGGGTTGTTTTTCTCATTTAATTCAGTCCAGTGGACCGTAGTAACGCGACTGCATTATTTTCCGGCCCAGCGAGAGAGCGCCGCTCCATGTCATTTCCTACACTCGCTGCCGCTGCTGCTGCCACCACCGCCGCTGCTGCCGCCGCAGCCGCTTTTGTCGTGCAGGGTTACATTGGGGCATAACGGTGCCTCGCGCTGGCTGACTGACAGACTTGACCCCATCACGCCGCGCTCCCCCCCCCTCCCGCCTCGCGTCCTCCTTTTCCCCATCCCGGAACTAGCGAGATGGAAGTGCGCAGACTCTGACAGGGCAGGCCCCGGCAGGCTCCGGTCGTGCAGTGGCGCTGTGCTGCGCTGGCTGCGCTAGCCCTGACAGTGAACAATGGACGCCGCCCCAAATGGGTCATAAGGACATGGCTCCCCCCCCCCCCGCAACACTAGCCCAGCCCCCCCCCCCCCCGGCCCTACACAGGTAACCGGATCACCTCCTTTCCCTTCCCCCACCACTTCCAACATCACCACCATCATCATCATCTCCTCCGGAATCATGTCACCGTGTGCTCGGAGGAGCGCGGCATGGCAGGGCATGGCAGGCCGGGAGCCGGGCCCGGCTGGGCTGCCGCCTCGCTAGTTCTAGTTCACTCATTTCGGTAAGAGAAATCGCCCTCATTACAGCGTCTTTGACTTTACATCAGCCTGGCCACTGTAGATGGCGATGGTGGCCCTAGGGGGCGCGTTCACGACGCGGTGGCGGTGGCCTCAGGCCGGTCGGAATTAGTGATGGCCTGAAAATGAACGGTCCCGACCTGAGCGGAGCGCCATGAGTGGGGGGCCGGGCCCGGGCAGGGCACCTCCGTTCCGTGCCCCGTTGTCGGGCTGCCAATAACCTCTCGAATGCTGCTCTCTGCCAATAATCCCGAGAGGGATCGCGGCGGCTCGGCTCGGATCATAGCCAATGACGATCGCTGGTTGGCTTCGTACAACACTACACGGAACATGTTCATCTCATCCGTCTGACCTGACCACATAGCGGCTGTTCTGGAGCCCAGCCCAGCCATGGCCCAGCCCACCGCCGCTCTGCTCTGGGGGCTTGTCGCTCTCGGCGGCGCTTGTGACGATAATCAGTGGGGATGCATTGCAAACTGTAAGCAGACAAAATAAAAGAAATAAGAAGAAAAAAGGAGTTTGCGCCGGGATTTTAGCTCATATCCATTCCGAAGCGAAAATGGCAGAGAGACCAACGGCTGTGTGCCGTAATGAGCTGGATTTATTCGCGCGTCGTGTCATGTGACATCACTCACTACGGTCTCGTCTCGGCTCCCTCCGTTCAAGTCTCCTGGGCGGAGGTAGCAGGTAACGGTGCGCTGTATTCACACAGCCACACAAGCAAGCAGCGGTTAGCGTCACCCGAGGCGGTAACAACTTCAGGGTTCCGACAAACAGCGGTCGGGTAATCCGGGGGAATGCGCGGTAATCTGAGGTTATCCGGGGTGATCCGAGGTAATCCGGGGTAATCCGAGGTCATCCGAGGTAATCCGGGGTAATCCGCAGTTTTGCGAGGAAATTTCACTTGGGTAATCTACAGTAATCCGGGGTAATGCGTAATGCGAGAGAGAGAGAGAGAGAGAGAGAGAGAGAGAGAGAGAGAGAGAGAGAGAGAGAGAGAGAGAGAGAGAGAGAGAGAGAGATATGGGGGATGGGGGGGATGAGAGCGAGAGAGAAGAACCAATGAGAACACCCGGAGGGGGCCGAACCAGCCTAGCCCACCTCAGTTCAATAACCCTCGCTCATACCACCTCGGCGACCACGCCTCGCTTCGCCGCGGCCGGCTCTGGCCGCATGAGTTTAGTCCTCGGAGTGGTAATCCCTGTGCCGACAGGACACACAAGGTGTAGGTTTTCTGTTGCACTTTGTCTTTGCAGAAGACACTCTGAGACGGCTGAAACCCCCTCTGCGTGCCATCGAATATGAGAAACTGCGTTTTGTTGCCGGGGGTGAAAATGTCAATCGACCCGGGGCGCGATTTCCCATCCTCCTGCCGCTTCCGGAATGCCTGCTTGACTAAGACGATAGGAGGCCCGGTGCCACACGGCGCAGCGCGCAGCGGGCCACGTCAGGTGTTGCATGACTGTTAGCGGCGGCCCGGGTTACGGGATGGGTACGGGGGGCACCCTGCCCGTCAGAGTCCCGGGGGCAGGGCAGGGCAGGGCAGGGCACTCACTGGTGCTGCTGCGTGTGCGGGGAGCGTTGTCCGCGCTGCCCGCCGCGCCCCGCCCAGCACCTCCCGTTCTTCCGTTCTCGTCACCCGCGAGTGAGTCAACGTATGATTAGCTTTATTAGCTCCGTGAGCGCGCGTGCGTGCGTGTGCGTGCGTGTGCGTGTTCGCCGCGGCGTGCCGCGAGGATGGCAACGGGGCAGCGGCCAGTTATGTGGTTTACTGCCGCGGCCAGTACCGTGCGCGGTGCGGTAATAACCTGTCATTCCGTTACCTCCTTCTCCCATCCGAACAGAACAGAACAGAACGGGCCGTTGGTCGTGGTCCTGGTCCCCGAGGCCGTCCGCCCAGTGGGGGGTCACTGCGGGGCTAGGATGTCCATGTCCAGGCCGGGGTGCACGGCGGCCCCCGGCCCCCGGCCCCCGGCCCCGGCCCCCGGCCCCCGGCCCCCGCCCCCGGCCCTCGGCCCCCGGCCCCCGGCCCCGGCCCCCGGCCCTCGGCCCCCGGCCCCGGCCCCCGGCCCCCGGCCCCCGGCCCCCGGCCCCCCCCCGGCCCCGGCCCTCGGCCCCCGGCCCTCGGCCCCCGGCCCCCGGCCCCCGGCCCTCGGCCCCCGGCCCCGGCCCCCGGCCCCCGGCCCCCGGCCCCCGGCCCCCGGCCCCCGGCCCCCGGCCCCCGGCCCCGGCCCCCGGCCCCCGGCCCCCGGCCCCCGGCCCCCGGCCCCCGACCCCACACCGCGAGCCCACGAGAGGCGAGCGCGCGTTCCTAATTTGAGAGCACGTTGCGATTGCGGGACTTTGTGGGCGACGTGGTCTCGGCCGCTGCATGGCATGCCAGGCCAGGCCAGGCCGGGGGCTGGGGGCCCATGACGGGGGCTGCCGGGACGAGCCGAGCCGAGCCGCTCCCAATCCAGTCCGCTCGGCTGGGCTCCGCTCGGCTCGGCGCCGCTAACCAGCCTGATGGGGCGGCGCGCGTTGCATCGCTACGCTGCCTCCATAATAATTGAATAATACGAACGCGTGGTGATGCCCGCTGCCCGCTGCCTCCCGCTGCCCGCTGCCCGCTGCCCGCTGCCCGCTGCCTGCTGCCCGCTGCCTGCTGCCCGCTGCCCGCTGCCTGCTGCCCGCTGCCCGCTGCCTGCTGCCCGCTGCCTGCTGCCCGCTGCCCGCTGCCCGCTGCCTGCTGCCCGCTGCCCGCTGCCCGCCCATCGCGGCCCTGACGGCCGCGGCTCATTCAAGGCCCTGGAATGCGGAATGAAACGTACTTCCAGGGAGTTCGGTTTGCTTCTGATCCGCTCGGCGACGAAGGTTTTATCCTTTCCAATCAGCTCCGCGTCGTGTCGGACACCGCCACAGCCAAACAGCGGCCGCCCACACTGGCGCCTCACTCAGATAACTGGACCGTATTCGCGTTTTCGCCGTCCGCGCGGCCCCCGCCCCGCCCCCGCCCCGCCCCCGCCCCTTATCCGGTCGGCGCGCACATAAAGACAACAGCCTAGCCCAACTAACAGTGCCGCGCCCCGCCGTCATTACAATACTCGACTCTGCAGTCACGATCATAATCGGAGGATGATCGATAGATCGAACCGCCGCGGCACTGCCATGGGCACCGCCCCCTTGTTGGGCTCCGCTGGTCTCCGCCTTGTCCGGCCTGAGCGTGGCCTGAGGCCTCAGCCGCGGTGCAGCCTCCCCTCCCTACTCCTCGCCGTGATCTGGCCTGTGTCCCCCCCCCCCCCCCTCCATGTTCACGGCCCCGGCCGTGGCCTCCCACCGCCACGCCAACGCTGCGCCACTCCGGGATAACGGTTAAATAACAAAGTTGCCCAAAGTATGCTGGGGGAGCGGTGGTAGTGGTGGTGGTGGCGGCGGCGGCCCGCACGGCCCGTACTGCACGCCGGGAGATGCCGGCCCGGCCGCCGCACCTGCCGCAACTGCCGCTGCCGCCGCGGCGCACGGCGTGGGTTCTACTCCGACCGCCGGCGGGCGAGCTAACGGCACCCGCCCCCCCCCCCCCTCATCCCCCTCTTTCTCTCGCACATCTCCCCCACCGCCCTCCCCCCTTTCACCGCCGTGTCCTCTTTCGACAGCTGTTCGTCTCTGTATCCGTGTCCGAGCCGCCGGGGCCGGGCGAAGCTCCGTGGAAGGAGGAGAGCCGGAGAAGGAGGGGAGGGGAGGTGAGGGCACCGGCAACGCCTGGATAACCGTGACAACGGCATCGCCGGCGTTATTTAACAAGTGTTGTAGCGGTTAGTATGGGGCAGGACAGGTTAGGCGCCGACCATTAAGTACGTGCGACTTTCGTCCTGCCCGCTGTATTGGTGGACGCCTATCCGTTAAATCAAACATCAATCCCCCCCCCCCAAAAAAAAGAGAAAAAAACAACAGCAAAAAAACAGTGAAGGACTCGCCTCGCATGCAAAGTGAGATGTCCGCACACACACATGCATTACAAAACATGTATACAGAGCTATTTTTCGTTCTTTATCTCGAGAACGCAAATTTGTCCGATAAACATGTCAGCGCGGTGTGGCGCACGCAGGAGATACTGCAACGTTTTCAGCCGCAGATTCGGGGATGGCGCCGCGAGTCCACACACCTGAACACACCTGCTGCACGCCGACTGACCAATCAGCACGCGCTACCTACGGGGACCCGCACTGTCCTGCTGGTCCTGCTGGTCCTGCTCGGACTGCGGGCGCAGCTGTGACGTCACTGCCGATCCAAACGCGTTATAACGGGGTCCCCCTCGCCGTCATCATTGAGAGAGAGAGAGAGAGAGAGAGAGAGAGAGAGAGAGAGAGAGAGAGAGAGAGAGAGAGAGAGAGAGAGAGAGAGAGAGAGAGAGAGAGAGAGAGGAGGGAGGGGGGAGAAAGAGAGACCCCCACTTGAAAATTTTACATTTAACGGGACGTTCCTGTGCGTCTTGTCGCGCCTCCGCCATTCGGTGATTCGACGGAGCGGCAGCGGCGGCGGTGTCGGCGGCCCGCGCTGGGCTCCGGGCTCCGCTGGGCTCCGCTGGGCTCCACCAGGCTTGGCACGGCTCCACGGGACGTTCAGTTAGGACCGCGGGCCGAAATGGAATCACATTCTTCGCCTGCTTCCTTCTGCGTATCTTCTCAGACGGCTGCGGCTGGACCACCGTTTGGACTCGTGTGGAACGGAAACCCCGGGTAGGCAGGCAGTCCCGTTCGCCACCGGTGAATTCGGGTTGCCTATCCAGAAGCGCTAAGGGGCCGTGCTCCGTACCAGGCGCGGATTCAGGGGCGGCTCACAGGGGGAGGGGGGGGGGAGGTACCGCTTTCTTCCTCAGGCGGATTGTTACGCGAACTGCCTACCTTTTGGGCAGCCTTGGCCCCCCCCTCCCCCTCCCCCGATATCCGCGCCTGCTTCGGGCTGGTTTTTGCTCCCAAACCCCTCTTTCCTCACTCGGTCGGTGACTTGCGCTCCCAGCCAATCCGTCGGTCTGAATAACTGTATATTGAACACACATCGGCGGAAGACTGAGCGGCGGACTGTAAGAAAACAGCCTCCTTTCTCACCTGACCGGGGCCGTAGGCTGTGTGGACCTGTGGCCCTGTGGCCCTGGCCCTGTGGCCCTGTGGGCCTGTGGACCCCGTGGGCCCTGTGGCCCTGTGGCCCTGTGGCCCTGTGGGCCCTGTGGCCCTGTGGCCCTGTGGCCCTGTGGCCCTGTGGCCCTGTGGCCCTGTGGCCCTGTGGCCCTGTGGCCCTGTGGCCCTGTGGCCCTGTGGCCCTGTGGCCCTGTGGCCCTGTGGCCCTGTGGGCCTGTGGCCCTGTGGCCCTGTGGCCCTGTGGCCCTGTGGCCCTGTGGCCCTGTGGCCCTGTGGCCCTGTGGCCCTGTGGCCCTGTGGCCCTGTGGCCCTGTGGCCCTGTGGCCCTGTGGCCCTGTGGCCCTGTGGCCCTGTGGCCCTGTGGCCCTGTGGCCCTGTGGCCCTGTGGCCCTGTGGCCCTGTGGCCCTGTGGCCCTGTGGCCCTGTGGCCCTGTGGCCCTATGGCCCTGTGGGCAGGCCGGCAGGCCCTGTGCTGGGCCGGGCGGTACTCAGGAGAAAGCACGACCACAACTAGGACGCCCCCCCCCCCTGCCTCTCCGCGCCTCCCCCCTCCTTTCCTCTTCCAGAACAGCCGTTCCTTCAGCCACACTTGGTCGTCATGCGATTCCGTTACTTTTCTTTTATAATCGTGTGAATGTGTTACATGAGAAGAAGTCGCGCGTTGACACACACACACACACACACACACTCACACAAGTTTGTGCCAGGTGATGACAACTTCCATTTGTCACCTTCACGCTCACCCATTATCAAAGCCGGAGCATGAGCAGTCATGCCACTTCCGATATATCGCGGGCCGTCCAACACTTCATGACAACACTTAACACAGCTTCATGGTTTTCGCCGGCTTTTCGACCAAGAGTTGTTTCCGATGGTTCGATTCTTCTTGTGCGATATTTGTATTGTATGCTGTCCGCAGTCGACCCGGATGCCCTGGTCATGGTCACCGGCCGGGTCAGAGGGGTGTCCGTCCAACTTAAGAGCCGTCGTCGGCTGCAATGCTGCTGTAGGAGCCCTGCCAAGTCCCTGAGCGAAGTCCCCTCCCGGCTCGGCCATCAATCTGAAAGTGTGTTTGTTGCTCTCTCTCTCTCTCTCTCTCTCTCTCTCTCTCTCTCTCTCTCTCTCTCTCTCTCTCTGACACACGCCGGACACGGCATCAGCCTCGCGAGGAAGTTGTAGCGAAGAGGACGGAAGGGGTCTCTGCAGGGCCCTGTCCGCACATCGTACGCGGACCGGCACCACCCGTGTCTCTCTCGCACCCGTGGCGGTCGCAGACAAGGGCAGACAAGGATGGGCGACTCCCTGTGCTCGCCCCGGACGCGCCGGCAGGGCCTACTTTCCAGTGCACAGCGCAGCTCGCGCGGGGGGTGGAGGGGAGGGGGGGGACACCCGCTTCTCTAGAAGTAGGACTAGTCGTAGGCGAAGTGGGTGGCGGCGCCGGACCCAGACCGCCGCAACTCGCGGCCTCCGGGCTTGTCCGGGATCCTCCGGGCTCCGCTGCCGGCGATGGAGCACCAGCGCCTGACCGGTTCGCCTCCGCGGCGGCATCCGCCACACGGGCGGAAAATACCAGGATTCGCTTTGGCACCCTGCCGGCGCCCGCTGCCCTGCCCGCTGCCCGCTGCCCGCTGCCCGCTGCCCGCTGCCTGCTGCCCGCACTGTGCCGCCAGCCAGGCACTGGGCTCAGCGGCCACCAGCAGCGGCGGGCGGCGGGAGCCCAGCGGAGCCCAGAGGAGCCCAGCGGAGCCCAGCGGAGCCCAGCGGAGCCCAGCGAAGCCCGGCGGAGCGCCCGGATGGGTAGGCAACATCCAGCCGTGTCGGACACCCCGGCGCGGCGTGCGGCCTACCCGGTCAAGCGCTCCGAGGCGGCCGCTGCGCGCTGGTGGCTCGGCTCAGCTCGACTCGGCTCATTTCAGCTCGGCTCGGCTCGGCTCGGCTCGGCTCGGCTCGGCTCGGCTCGGCTCGGCTCGGCACACTTTTGGCGGCCACGATGCGCCGTACGGTGCCTGTGCCGGTGCCGGCCCCCGCCTGGAATCCTTTCAAAGCGCCACCGCTGTCCTGCCGCTGCGCGCTGCCGCTGTTGTGTGAATACTGGATTAGGGACAGTCGGAACAGGACCAGGAGCAGTACGGGGGCTAGCAGGGGGGACGACCGACGACCCCCCTCGGGAACCCCGGCCGCTCCCGCCCACCCCTCCGTCCCCCCACCATGCTGACCTTGATTCGCATCAACCTCAATGCAAAGTCCCCTCTCTCCGCGTCCAGCCTGGGTCTGCCGAGCCCTGCCTGCCTGCCTGCTGGGGTGGGGGTGGGGTGGGGGGGGGGGGGGCAGAGCCGACCGAGCGCTCCTCGGCCACGGTCACGGCTAAATGTCTACCCAGCGGGAGGGGAGGGGAGGGGCGGGGTGTGGAAACCAGGTTGGGTTTGAGAGTGCGCTGCGAACAACGTAACCCATTTCGTGTCGTTGGAGCGGCGGTGCGGGTGGGGGCAGAGGGTCACGGCGCTGCGGACGGAGACACGACTGCGAGGGAGAGAGAGAGAGAGAGAGAGAGAGAGAGAGAGAGAGAGAGAGAGAGAGAGAGAGAGAGAGAGAGAGAGAGAGAGAGAGAGAGAGAGAGAGAGAGAGAGAGAGAGACTGATTCTTAACCGTAGGGTCCGCCCGCGATAAGAGAAAGCGCACTCGTGCGTTAAAGTCTCCTGGGTGGTAAAGGTCCAGGCCGCTGACAGCCGACACTCCTGTCCCGTCACCCCCTGCTGAGGTTGTTCCGCCCCTGTGCCGCCCCTGTGCCGCCCCTGTGCCGCCCCTGTGCCGCCCCTGTGCCGGCGCGGTTGTGTGTTTTCGTGTTGTGTCAAGTCCCCTGCAGGCCGGCGCCACTCCGCGCCCCAGCGATTTCTCTTTTGTAATACTTGTGAAAGAGGGCGCTAACGCCTCCTCGGTGCTCCGCTTTTGCCCCTCCTCTCCTCTCTTCTTCTTCCTCTTCTCCTCGTTAGTCAGCGAAGAAGAGAGGGAGGGGAGAAAGAGATAGAGAGGGAGGGGGAGAGGGGGGGAGTGCAGCAAAAGGGTGACAACCTAATGCCTCGGTGAGGATGGAACGCTGATAATTGCTGCAAGCACAGGTCAGCACCAAAGCCAGAGAAAAGTTTGGGAAAAAGGAGTGATTAGTGTGAATTTAAGAAGAAAAAAAGGGGGTTGAAAATCGAAATAGAAGACCGGTAGGGCGAGCCTGAACGTTGACGCTGGTTCTGAAAAGCGTCGCGATACAGTGGATAGTCATCGATACCATCGCTGTTCTTTGCGTTGGTGGCCGTCGGCGTCGACCTCCTTTTGCCTACAGCACGGCGGCAGTGCATGGAGGGAAGGGGGTGGGGGCAGCGCGGGCTGCGGGAGGGGTGGGGGCGCCGGCACGGCCGCCAGCCGCCAGCCCCTCCACGCCCGCCGAGCCTTGACATTGGCAATGGCTTTGGCAATGGCCTCTCGGCGTTGCGTCGGCCGGCTGTCCCTGAGCCTGGCCCTGACGACGGTGCCGGGGTTTCCAGCTGGAACTCAGAAGAAAAAAAAACAGAAAAAGAAAAAAAAACTGAGACCCACTCAACTCTAGCAAATGCCGTTTCCGTCACCGATTACACGATTATGCTCGTTCCCCGTAGAGGACATTGTACTATTCGTCAAAGTAAACCGTCAGAGGTGTCGGAGAATTTGAGACGAGGCGCAGTATGCTGGGTTTACTGCTGCCTCACTCACACTTGTGCGCATCTCGTGTCAGCGACGCGCCGCTTCCACGTCTTCTGCCCTCTGCCTCCGCACCCGCTGATGCCGCCGTGCCGCCGCACGGGAGGAATTGGAGCCGATTAAAGCCCCGATTGGGCGCAGTGAGATAAGCGTTACCGCCCCGGATTTCTCCTCCGGTGTAATACTCCTCGCAAAAAGGGGACGCGGAGAGCTCAGGCCGCGTCCGGCCGTCCGACCCTCCTCCTCCCCCTCCCCTGTCCCCTCCCCCCTCCCGCTCCCCCCTAGCCGCCGCCGGCCACAGCCGGGACCCACGGGACCGCTGCGGCGGAGAGGGTAGGGGCTTGATCGGAAATTCAATGTTCAATTCAAATTCATTCATGGTCTGCAAGCCTAAAATTGGGATAGGTGAACGCAACCGTGCCGACTACGGAAATTGAATCATTATTACTTTGGATCGAGTTTCGTGGGTCACGAATCCATAGGTTTACCGGGTATTTGTGCGTGCGTGTGTATATGTGTGTGTGTGTGTGTGTGTGTGTGTGTGTGTGTGTGTGTCTGTGTGCTGGGCGTGGGGAGGGGTGGCGTGCTGTCTGCTTCCCTAGTGCCCTGCCCTCCATGTTCCTATTCCGCTTGAAACAAAAGACACGCAAATACGGCGAGCGTGCCGTGGCGTGGCGCGGCGTGGCGTGGCGTGGCGTGGCGTGGCGTGGCGTGGCGTGGCGCGGTGCCGACCCAGCTTTCTCTTCGCTAGAGCCTCCTAGAAGCCTCACCAGACTCGCTAGGGCCTCGGCTAGAGCCCCGGCGGGTGGGTACGGTTGGGTACAGCCCTGCAGTGGCCGGTGGGTCGTCGCATGTAGGGCCAGCGTCTCGGTGCGCGGAAGGGCTTCGGGAAGCGACTAGGGGAAGGGGAAATCAAGCAGGAAAAAAAAAACCCAGCTGACCTTTAAAAAGTAAGAACCTGTGCCAAATAAATGTGCCGAAGCAGCCGACCGCCTGCAAGTCAATAAGTGCAGTTGTGCAGCCAGCTTTCACTCGCGGCACCTGCAGTGCGCCCTACGGGCCCCGGCCCCGACCCTGGCAGGCCCTCTCTTCCGTCTCTGCACTGAACCCGGGAAATTTGGAGGTCAAGTTTACTCTTCCCATCAGGACCAGGCCTCAGACAGCCGTGCGCTTGTGCCCAGCACTTGAAGACGTGGGAACACTGGTGGGCGCGCCGAAGACACTTCTTTCCCGCGAATTTGAATGACTCGCCCACGCAGAAATGGCATGAAAAGGCACAGTAAGTGTGGCGTGGGGCCCAGCAGTGGGGGCCAGCTAGTGCGGGGCCCCGGGCCGTGGCAGCGCTACCCCACTGACCCACTGCAGAATAGAGGCATTTCCCAGCTGCGCCAACAATGGCCTCGCCGACAATGGGGACCAAGCAGGCAGCAGGCAGCAGGCAACAGGCAGCAGGCCATGGCAGGGATGGACCTGGCCTGTGCCCTGTGCGCGCACCACCACCCATTTCGCACTTTGTGCAGAAGACAGAAAGATCGCGCTGGGAATCGAAGTGCCGCCCACTCGCCCGCCGCCCACCTCTTCCTCTGGAGAAGAGAGACTTTTCTGGTCTTTCATTTTCAAACGGCCACATCGACCGACTTTCGACCATCTATCGCAGAACTCGGAACAGGTAAAGTGCATCCTCACCGTAGGAGATACCATTCCAATTTGTGATTTCAAGCTCAATATATATATATATATATATATATATATATATATATATATATATATATATATATATATATTTTTGTTTTTCTACGACACCCGACGATTGATTCCGCTCTGGGGGTGCAGTAACCCCGGAGGCGAACTGCGGCTGCTCTGTACTTTGGGCTCCCGCAGGCATTTCACCTCGCTCCGCGTTACATTTACATATGCAAACTCTTATCAACAAACATTTATTGTCGCTGTACTTATCGCGCTCTCCCGCCGGCGGGGCCGGCGGGGCCGGGCGGGCCGAGGTGAGGTATTACAATGTGATAATGCGGCTTCCGATGCAATACTAACCAGCAAATGAGCACAGGTAAAAAAAAAATATTTATATATATTTTAGACGGTATCATTACAAAAGAAAAAAAAATGTGGTGGCGTGCAACTCTAAACCGATGTACACGGCACGTACGTACCAAGTTGGGTCGGGAGCTACTCTCTACCAGAATTCAAAAAGAACATATGCTACTTATTATATTGTAATACGTGGTGTCATGTGCTCTTTTCAAAAACCTTTCGCTTGACGTCTGCTGCGATAACCTCGAGTATGTTGGCGCCACGCACACAAGCGCTACTGATAATTCATACATACATACATACATACCAGTTTGCGTGTACCACGAGGTCGAGGAACCGGCATCAATTAATAATTCATGACGAAATAATGTCATATGTGTGTTGTGTAAAGCATCGATCCCCATCTAAGTTAGACCTTTTCTTGTCGTTTTCCTGGATATTACTCCTTTTTTTTTGGGGGGGGGGGGGGGGCTTGTAAAGTTTAAGACTGTAAGTATAGTTCCTGCAAATTTTTAATTCTCTTGAAAAATTCAATGACTGGTCAGCGTTATACCACTCCCAAACAGGAGGAGGGAAAATCCCATCGGGTGCGGGGGTAGGAGGAAGAAAGGGGTGTGTGTGGGGGGGGGGGGGGCTCTTTTGGCACCACTTCAAACCCTGCTCGCCCCTACCGGTGCATGCAACTGAATTTCACTGTAAACAGGATGTGGAAATTGTTTCCGAGACCAGAGCGCAGCACCCTGCCGCCCTCCGCGTCCCACCATCTCTTGCTGCATTCAGGTTGGCAGAAGCGGCCAAGTTGCATACCCGGAAATTTTTTGCAAAGTACTCTACTTTGAATGGAGTACTCTACAGTACTCCTTGAGGTGTGTACGTGTGCATACGGGTGTTGGCAGAGCGGGCCGCGGCGCCGAGGCTGCCCCGCCGCACAGCCAGTGATTTACCGACCGACCGAACAAAAACACGCGCACACATATATCTGGTGCCGATTGAGACAAAGCGGCCGCGGTCCTTGTCACTCCTGTTTACTCACGCCCTTCGGGGCGGTCGGCGCGAGCGAGACAGGAAATATATTGCGGGTCCGTTTTGACTCGGCGCGCGGGTCGCGGAGTAGAGAGGCGATGCAGTTCAGTGGCCGACTATTCGGTCGAAGCTCGTCAGGAAAGGTCCCCTCCCGACCCGACCCGCGCCGTCCCCACGCTGCGCACCAAGGGGTCGCCCCCTGGCAGGTAGGCCGGCCCGCAGCGCCCGCACGCACGCAGCGGTCGGGGTTGCCTACCCTCCGGGCGCCCCCCACATGCCGACTATTTTTACGTTTTACTCCTCATCCTTTTGGAGGGGAAACAAAATGGGCTTGTAAGATTCCAGGTCATCGCGATGGGTAGTTTCCTTTCTGTGACGCCGCCACCGGTCGACCATAGACCTCCACGGCCCCCGCGGCCCCCACGGCCCCCAACGGCCCTCACAGCCCCCGCGGCCCCCGCGGTCCCCTGGCCCCCACCCGCCCGCCGGCCGGACGGGAGGGAGGAGGAAGGAGGGAGGAGGGAGTGAGGAGAAAGTAGTGATCCTGCTGCCAAGATTTTGCTCAGCCGTCCTTTTTTTTACGTCTTGCTGTAAACGCATGCTCTGTGTGTCTCCTGCGGGCACTCGCGGTTTGCACCTGTACTGTGTGTGTGTGTGTGTGTGTGTGTGTGTGTGTGTGTGTGTGTGTGTGTGTGTGTGTGTGTGTGTGTGTGTGTGTGTGTGTGTGTGTAGGAGGGGTGACGCTACCAATCCTTATCTGCACCAGACACACACACAGCGATGCGTCGACACACCCTTTGTCATCGCTAGCAGCAAGGCGCCTTGGCCGCTCGCTACTTACTTACTGTCCTAATCTGCGAGCCAACAACACTTTTCCCTCGATTCCTCCTCGGCTGCATGTGCCCCCACAGGAAGATCCCTCCGAGACAAAGTCACACGGGAGGGGTGGGATGGGCGGTGCCTCTCTAAATCGGCGACGCCATCGTTACGATCAAATCTAAAAAAATTAAAGTAAATTCAAAAAACAGCAGATTCATTAAATTTTGGTTAAATGTCCTATCGGTTCTATGTTGTGAGGTCAGCGCGTTTCTCATTCCATCGCGTTTGATGAGCGAGACGACGAAAATTGATGAATTGCCGTGATTGGTGTCGGCGGTGCTGTGGCGTCCTGTTCGCGCACATAGCCTTTGTACTCTCCTCTTGTCTTCTTGTTGTATAAAGTACTCCTGGGTACCCCAGCCATCCGCGCAACTCTGTATGCGAGCAGCAAGTGGCGAGGGGAGGAGGGGGGCAGGTGACCCCAAAATGTAACACAGCTGTGTTATAAACAACGCCGCAGTTCTGTACTGTGCCCGCCGGTACCCGCCGCGGCTCTGGGACGGCGGCGGCTGCAGTGGACGCGGTCACAGGTGACGCGCCTCTTGCTGTCTTTGTCTGGCCATTACTCTGAACCGTCCTAATTGAGCAGGCGCTTTAATTCCCCAGAGGACAACACAAGCACAAACACCACACACACACACACACACACACACACACACACACACACACACACACACACACACACACACACACACACACACACACACACACACACACACACACACACACACGGTGGTCCGATGGGTCTCGGGTCCCAAAACTTTCCGGCCTATGGGCAGGCATTCTCTCTCTCTCTCTCTCTCTCTCTCTCTCTCTCTCTCTCTCTCTCTCTCTCTCTCTCTCTCTCTCTCTCTCTCTCTCTCTCTCTCTCTCTCTCTCTCTCTCTCTCTCTCTCGGCGGGCGGCGGGCGGGCGGCCACGGTCAGTGAACCTGACGGGATGGGCACAAGCATCGTAGTCGATATGCCTGTTATTCAAATGCCTGCGCAAAATAAGGCGACAACACGTCTGTAATCTCTCTCCCCTCATTTTCTCTCTCTCTCTCTCTCTCTCTCTCTCTCTCTCTCTCTCTCTCTCTCTCTCTCTCTCTCTCTCTCTCTCTCTCTCTCTCTCTCTCCCAGTCACTTCGGCTGTCCCAAAGCGACGCCCGACGCGCGCTGTTTGCAGCGACGACACATGCGTTAGGTCAGGCTCACGAGCCCTTCCCCCGACCTGCCCCAACTCACACCGCACCCGCCAGGGCCCCGCCCCGCCCCGCCGCGAATGTATTTTATCGCTCTGCACACTGGCGGCCGGGCTTTAGGCTCTCTGGTGCCCCAGGCTGGGCCCCAGACGTCCCCTAGTCACACGTACTGACTGCCCTGCCCTGACATGACGTCATCCCGCGCAACCTAATCTAAGCGTGTCCGACAGGATCGGAGCCACGAGCCAACGCTCCCGGGCGCGCCAGGAGAGCACGGCGCGCGCGCCCTGGAGTCGGTCCACACCGACGGTCCAACGCGACACACACAGAACTTGGTCTCGTGAGAGCATGAGACTCCGCTTATTCTCACCTGCGCTGGCGCGCGATCTCAGGCTGAAGCAAGAACAACAACAGCAAAATCAACCAAACATCGGCGGGGAGCGAGCCACACCGATGGAAAATACCCTGGCCGCTCCCCGGGCGGCGGCACATTGGGCGCGGACACAAGGTGATGGTATCTGCGTGCGCCGGTGGGTGGGGCACCCTTTTCGTGATAACTCGAGTCGTCGTTACGCCACTTGTACGCAAATAGAGGACGGGGGAGGGGGGGGGGTCACACCTGCAGTCACAATTATCAGGTGCGGTCCGGACTACGTCTGTCTCCCAGCGGCCGTTGACCGAGGTCACGCGGAGTTTCAGCGTGAGCTCCCCTCCGCCCGCCCCCCCTCCACGGCCTCTCGCGGGGCCCCCCGCTGCCCGATAGGTTACCATACGGCGTGACGTAATTACTGGACGCCCATCTCCGAGGCGGGGCTCGCTCGGGGGGCGCTCGGGCTCGGCACACTCGGCTACATACTCGCAGTTGAGTCCGTTTTCGGGCCGTTCACGCGACTTCCTGGCTCGCCGCCGTTGCATTATCTCACTGTCTCTCTCTCTCTCTCTCTCTCTCTCTCTCTCTCTCTCTCTCTCTCTCTCTCTCTCTCTCTCTCTCTCTCTCTCTCTCTCTCCCTCCCTCTTTCTCTCTCCCCCTGTCTTATGCCGTGGCCGGCCCGACGTGCGAGTGCAACGCTCGACAACACAAATATCATTTTCTTCTTTATCTCTTTGTTTCGCCCTCGTTTTGTGTTTTCGCCGCGTGAGCTCTGCCGTCTGGCAGCCGCACTCTTGGCCTGAATGCGTTCGAAAAAGGATCAGAACGGTCGCGCGCGGTACTGCGGTGGTCTTTTTGTGGTTGAGCTGCAGCGTCCCCGCCGGCCTCCGCCTCGAACGCACCCCCGGCCCCCACCGGGCCCCACCGCGCCCCAGCCCCCGGCGCGAGTGTCGCCTCACCGGCTGATGAAGGGGGCTCATTTCGAGATAATCGATTGGAGGTGCAGCGGGAGCCGGGCGAGAGGCCGCCCCCCGCCGAGAGCCGGCAGCCAGCATTGTGAGCGCAGCCCGAGGCGAGCCGACGCGATGGAGGCGCCCAGAGCAGAGCCCCAGGCCGGCCAGGCCCCCAGCGGGCGGGTGAGTGTTGAGTGTGACCACTGGTGACCACTGGTGACCACTGGTGACCGCAGGGAACAGACCCCTCGGTGACCGCGGCCCCGGCATCCGAGCCTTCATCCCCAGCCCGCGCGAGGGCATGCCGAGGGCGCCTGCGGGGTAGGCAGCCCCGACCTCTCCACGCACGCGTGTCGTGCGGGCTGGCCTACCCTTCCACCCGCAGGCGCTCGGGTTCGCAGGTCGCGCTCGTTACCATGGATTTCATCATTGTTTGTATCATTCAATCGGAGCGCAAGTAATTCGATTCGTAAAATGCGAGGGTGCCACGAAGTGTGCCATAGGCACATTGCAGGGGTCGAAGATCACACCCCCCGGTATTTGAACCCGGGTGGCACGAAACTAACGGACTATTTGCTTATACGTATCCAGCTCTTGAACGAGTGTTCGATTACGGGTCGTGAGTGATTTGCGATTTCCTTACATGTGTTATTATTTTCGCTGCCCCCCCCCCCCCCCCACACACACACACACACACACACACACACACACACACACACACATACTCAAAAAAGTCTCTCGCATCTATTACATCTGCATAACAACAACTGAGAGTGCTGTCTAGGCTGAGTTTTAATATCGTGCTCAAGGCGGTCATTCATAAGAAATATGGCGTTCAACTCCAGCGATGCCACTTTGCGGTGACGTGAGACGGATTTGGGACCGTTGTCTTCTAAAAGGGCGCACATCTTGTATCTCTTTGCCAAAGCTGACGCCAAGGATTCGAGTATTAATACAATAATTATTCAAGATCGCTCGCTGGTCTGTCGTTATCTGCCATGAGTACATGTTGACCTGCAATATTCCCATCTCGGCGCTTGACACGCTCGTCTCCATGAAATATGAACCGTAAAAAGATAAAATTTATGAAAAATCGGTAGAAAATTATAAAATTGTTAGAATAGGAGTGCAGCCCTGCGTCGCGGGGGTACGGCAATAATAGTGCAAGGCGCACAATTCTTCCCCTTCAGTACATATCCGTTTTCTTTCCATTTTTTTTTTAAGTCACGAGAGGCCTTTTTTTAATCGCTCTTTGTCCGAAAGACAGATATGTGCGCTTTTTCATACTGCTTCGCGACACATGCATTGTCTGCGAGATAAGGGGGACATGCAACCCTTCGTAATCCCTGCAGGCCTCAATGCGCCCTCAATTGTCCTGCAAACACCCTCGGCGTATCGACAAATTAATTAATTTAAAAGCATTTGGGATGCATCGTAGATGTGGTCTTTTGAAATACCCCTCATGACTTCCACTTCGTAACGCACCGTTTGCCTGGGGAAGTAGAATTGTCTTCGTCACAACGTCGGGTTCGGCCGGGTGCCATCATGCAGGCTCGGCCCCGGGTCCGGCCCGGCCCGGCGGCCCGGTAGTTCGCAGAGCGCCCGCGCAGCGCTAGCGTTGCGTTGCATAAAGCGAGGCGAACGCGTTTTGGTATCTTATCGCTGTAGATCACCCTATCCTTGAGCGCGGAGGTTTCTGACCTACATCACTGTAACGCTGCGCGAGATATGCCAACGTTATTGCGTTACGCCCGCACTGCAAATACTACGTTCTGCGTTTCCGTCGCGGGTAACGTTAGGGAGGCGCATTGTAACGTTGCGGTACCGTTTCGGCGGCATCGTGTCACGTCTGGGGCAGCGTTAGGTAACACGCGCGGACGGCCCGCGCTAAAATAACAACCGGTTGGAACAACGGCCTGCCCCGTGAAAAGGGAATATAATCATCGTTATCGCTCGCCGCGCGCCGACTTTGACGAAAAGATTTGAAAAAGAAACAAAAGATGTTACTGACCTCCCCACTGTCCTGTCTCCTTGAGGTACCCGCCAGTCAATGGGTCCGCCCGGCCCGCCATGACTCACCAAACACGGCGGATGTGCTTAGCGTCAAAGGTTCATTACACCTTCGCCGGCGACAAACAAGTACGCCGATCTTGTGAACAACGGCGGTCATGTTGGCGGCAGCGGCACTGCTGGGGGACTCACACCGTCACAGGGGAGGGCCGTGGACACCGGGTAGAGCTGCTAGAGCTACTAGAGCACACGGTGTTTGAGAGGTCTCCGACCCCGCAGCATGATCCTCCCCGAAAATTGTTAACCCCGCGAGCGAGCGCGAATGTTGATGTTCTCTCCTCGCTCATCTCACCTGAGGCTCAGGGGGGGTTGGCCGCACTAATAATACACCGCTGGCGACGCGACGTCCCCCCGCGGCGGCGGCGGCGGCCGAGAACTCAGCAGCAGCCACGCGACACTCAGCCGCGCGTCTTTTATTTACGTAAGGTCAGGGCGCGGCGCGCGGCGGCAGTGCGCGGGTCCCGAGCACGGCGCCTGCTAGCGCCGGGGTAGACCAGCCCGCCGGACCGCGTGTGTGCGGAGGTCGTGGGCTGCCTACCCAGCAGGCGCCGGTTCAGCTGAGGACGGGGCCGGCGGGGTAGGGTCAGTACGGCCGGTCCGCTCCGTCCCCGGGGGGGGGGGGGGGGAAGGTCGCCGCCTTTTCTGCGTATCGGCGCCGCCCCTTCGGCCGAGCGGTCCATCACAGAGGGGTCCCGGTGACGTCCCTTACGCAGGATGCACCCGACACATCCCCGAGGTCCGACGGGGACCCCTGGGGGTGCACGATGACGTCCTCCTCCAGGGTGCAATAGGACAGGCGGGCGGCGGCGGCGGCGCGGGTAGACGGGCGGGCAGACCCTGAGCGGCGGCGGCCCCCGGCACCCCCTCCGCCTCCGCTCCCCCGCCGAGGCCTTGCCGCCGCGCCGCGCCGAGCCGCACCGCCGGGCCCGGCCTCCCGCTCCGCTCCCATCCCGACGGCCCGGCCCGGCTCCCGCCTCCCGGCGCACGGCCCGAGCCCGGCCTCCCCGCCCCGCCAGTCAGCGGTTAGCGAGCGAGTGATCAACAGCGACGTCAGAGCGTCCTGTCCCGTCCCGTACCGTACCGCGCCGTGCCGCCACGCCGGTATACGTTCCGTGCGGCAACAAGTGACAACGAGGCGCCCCCTGCGCCTCCTGCGCCCTGCCCAGCACTGCCACCGCCTCTTGGATTACGACGACAGTGTGTGTGTGTGCCGTGTGCCGGCAGTGATATTAGCCCAGCCGGCCAGACCCGCGCTCCGCGCTCCGCCCCGCGCCCGCTCCACAGTGGATTTCAAGCCGGTGCACCACCACCCCTCGGCGGCCCAAGTGATCGCCTCACTAGGTGAGGGTCTGCGCCTGCATTGGTGCCAGTGTGCGCGAGTGAGAGAGAGAGAGAGAGAGAGAGAGAGAGAGAGAGAGAGAGAGAGAGAGAGAGAGAGAGAGAGAGAGAGAGAGAGAGAGAGAGAGAGAGAGAGAGAGAGAGAGAGTGCTTCATAGTGACCGAGTGAGTGAGTGTGTGCGGAAACGACAGCAGGGAATTCCACCGGCAGCAGCGACACCGAGGAGTATGTATACATACTGAGTCAAGTCAATGTCTCAACGCGGCCTCAACTTTGTCTCTCAAGCACGTTTCATTGTTTTGAACCAATATTGTGTCACTGAAATTCACACTTTAAAAAAACATGTTCGAAATAATTCACCGGCGTGTCTGCCCTTAAAATTCAGTTCTCAAATAATTTCGCCAAGAGTTCTTAAGCGCTGGAATCTGCTCAAGTTTTTCATCAATGTCAAACCGTCTCATATCGGTTCAGACTTCAACTTAAAAAAAACGTAAAGTATTTTAAATTTCCTCTCGCTTTATCAAAAACATGTCGCTTTTATCGTGGAACCTTAAAATTGAACTCAACCTTATTCTGCAGACTTCCCTGCTTTGTGAGTGAGTGAGCGTGTGAGTAAGTGAGCGTGTAAGCGAGTGAGTGAGAGAGGGTTACGCGTGCTGAAGCGACGTCGCCACTCTGCTTCTGGTGCGTGTTGTGACTGTTGTTGTTGTTGCCGTGCCCTTGGCGGCGGGCCCAAGTCCCTCAGGGTCTCCCATCCCGTCCCAAGGACCGGCCGGCAGCCGGCAGCTTACGTAGGCCCGGACCGACTGTTGCTGTTAGCCCCCACCGCACCGGCCGCCCGGCACGGCCAGGTTCAGCAAGGTCGGTGTGCCCCAACACTCGCCTCGCCCCTCGCCGCGCGAGTCACTGACCCCGCCTCGCCCCGCCCCGCCTCGCCCCGCCCCGCCCCGCCCCGCCCCGCCGCGAGCATCACCAATCGGTCCCAGCGTGTTGCAATGACCGGAATGTACGTATGCGCGTCTCGGGACAAAAAGGTGAAAAAGCCGAAAGGGGTGTATGGAGCACAAGCCGCGCCCGCGACGAGGCACAATCCTGTTTACATACGGCATACAAGGTTGCTTTTGTTGTTGCGTCTCAAAGATTTTGCAGCACTTCGAACTTCGAATGACCGGACCGTCCTCGTATGTGCGACGCCTGGCTGCGTCAGGCCGCCAGGTCGGCTCTCTGTTTGTTTGCCTCCCACTCCCTTTTTCGCGCGGCGTATCTCTGCCTGGCGGTGCGACGCACACACGTAATATGCAATGAGCAGGCATAACCCCCTCCCCCCTCCTGCGCACGCACACACACACACACACCGGATCTGCAACTTGTTGGACGCTCCGGGCTGAGACAAGCCGAACCGAGCCAAGTCGAGGGGCACCCTTGCAGTCCTTGCACTTGGCTCGAGTCGCGGGGCGGGGCGCGGTGAGGCGGGGCGGGGCGGGTATTCGGAACGAGGTGGACTGGGCAGTAGCCTCCACGGTCAAACGCCGCGGCTGGAAGGGAGGGGAAGGAAGGAAGGAAGGGGAAGAGCGAGGCTGCCAGGCACCCGCGCTTATGCGTCTGCCTCTCTCTCTCTCTCTCTCTCTCTCTCTCTCTCTCTCTCTCTCTCTCTCTCTCTCTCGCACTAATGACGGGAGATGACGCAAACCGACAGAGAAGGGCGTAATGGCGAGTGTACCGTCGGCTATGTAGAGGCCGAACACGCTCGCATTGGGCGGGGTATAAGGTACAGTCCGCTCGCGGTACGCCCCCGCACAGGCGTCGGCTGGGGTACGGTACAGTCCGCTCCCGGTACGCCCCTGCACAGGCATCGGCTAGGGTACGGTACAGTCCGCTCCCGGTACGCCCCTGCACAGGCATCGGCTAGGGTACGGTACAGTCCGCTCCCGGTACGCCCCTGCACAGGCATCGGCTGGGGTACGGTACAGTCCGCCCGCCCGCGGTACGCCTCCGCCGCAAAAGCATTGAAAACTGAAATATCGAAATGCATGTCTGGGGCGTTCTGGGAAAGTGTTGGTGGACGGACTATGGCCGTCGCCGCCGCCGCTGAGGTCCGAGGTCACCGCCTTTGCTGCCGCTGCTGACGTAACCCTGCCCGCGAACTTGAATCATGCAGCCGCCTGTGCCGGCCGGCGCGAGCCGAGCTTGGCTGATCCTGGACAGAGAGAGAGAGAGAGAGAGAGAGAGAGAGAGAGAGAGAGAGAGAGAGAGAGAGAGAGAGAGAGAGAGAGAGAGAGAGGGGGGGGAGGGAGAGAGAGAGAGAGAGAGAGAGAGAGAGAGAGAGAGAGAGAGAGAGAGAGAGAGAGAGAGATTCGCCTCGACATGGGCCCTTGATCGTTGCTGTGCCTCAACACCGCGCGCACTCGGCGGTGTGGCGATGCGACTACCACTACGCGCTGCCGGCCGATGAGCGCCCAGGATGACGTCGCTCCTCGACGGCGATTGGTCGTGAACCAATAGCAAAAAAAGAAAATGAAAATCGGGGCTGGCGGCGGGGCATGCGCGATGCGTTGTGCTCGCTGTGCTGCTGGCTCTGTAGGTGCAGGATTGCCTTGGAGGCTGTGCTCCGCTGTGCTCTGTGCTGTTGTGGATAAGCTCACACACACACACACACACACACACACACACACACGCCCTGCACGCACCGCTCCCCTGGATGAGGCCCAGGCGCGGATCCAGGAGGGGGGGGGGCGAAGGGCGCCGGAAATGTAGGCAACCGGCATAACTTTTCCGCCTGTAAGTAGGCAAAAAGCGTGACCTTGCCCCCCCCCCTAATGCCGCTCCTGGATCCGCCACTGATGAGGCCTTCCCCGTACGAATACCCGGCCCGGGTTCTAATACCGACCGCTCGTTTTGGTGTCCGTTACCGCGGGTGTACTACAGTACCTCACAGTGCCCGTGCTGAGATGGAACGGCGCCAGCCTAGCTGTTCCCACAGCGGCCTGTGTTATTCTACGTACCGCAGACTGAGCGGGCTGCGTCATCCACCGGGCGGCTCTAGCTTCCACTGAGGGGGTGGCAGCCGTGGCGGCCGGGCGCGGGAAGTCCGCCGCATCACCGTCGTACAGTCATGGCAGCTCACGGCGCTGCTGAGCAGTTTGCCCCGTAAGAAGAACACGGAAGAAGACGGTGGCGGAGCGTAGCGCGGACCCAAAACAAAGCAGACGACGCCGACATAAAAGTAGCGTAAAGATATTTTGGATTTCACTTCACGACATCAGCAACCGACCTCAAAGCACTTCTCATCGCATAATTTAGCTCGGGCAGCCTTTGCTCCACTCGTTTGGGCCCAGATTAAATGCATTGTTTTGGGTCCGCGCTACGCCACGCCACCATCTTCCTTCTGTTCTTCTTACGGGGCAAACTGCTCATACGCGTCGAAGGAGTGCTACGAGAAATAGAGTACTCCGGATCAGCCCGAAACGGAAGGAAGGTGTCGCAACAAAGCAGAAGACGCTGGGCAATGAGAAATCGAGTGATTTTTGCGGGGCTCCGGAAACGCGATTTCTCATGCTTTGTCCAGCGTTCTTCTTCAGCTTCGTTACGACTTCTTACCTCCGTTTCGGTTTTCTCCAGAATACTCTATTGGGAGAGCTGGATGCCTGTCGCCGCCCCGAGCCGCTGCGCTTTCATAACAACCACATGGGAGTTACTCGCAATAACGCACCGGCAGCGGTCCGATTGCAAAGCAAACACGGCCGCCGCCGCCACCAGTCACACGCACTGACCACTGCCAACAAGTGCGTGGCGCGTGGGTCGTGCCGGCGCGCGCATGCGCTGAGCCACTCGCAGATCAG
The DNA here is from genome assembly GCA_038380765.1 of Odontothrips loti. Lineage (NCBI taxonomy): Eukaryota > Metazoa > Arthropoda > Insecta > Thysanoptera > Thripidae > Odontothrips > Odontothrips loti. The sequence goes on along the minus strand of CM076246.1, from coordinate 19,225,716 downwards.
ATCGCTGCGCGCGCCTCTTCTGTTTCTATACCGCTGCGCCACGCGGTTTTGCTATACCAGTATGAGGAAGCGAGCGTGTGGCAGGCGGCAGAGAGGAGAGAGGAGGGGGCTGGTGGTGGCATTGCATCACACATCGCACGCCGGCCCACTCAGGGCCCGTACAAACCACGTGGTCAGTTTTGTACCGAAATCAGACCCCCCCCCCCCTCGTGGTCCGCCCCCAATTGTACCCCTCCCCCTCTAGTGACCACGTGGTTTGTGTACGGCCCCTCACACGGATCTGACCTAACCCGACCGGATCGATACAAGGGCAGTGGCGTGCTGCCTGCTGCTGCCGCGTGCTGCCGTTGCCTACGCCACTGCGGGGGCGCGGGGTTAGCGTCACGCTCCTCGGTCACGCTGCACCCGTTGGCGGCGGCACAGCGGCCGTGAAGGCGATGCGACACACAACTCGGAGCAGTCGCCACTGAGCTTTCCGAGCGAAGTCCAAGAAGCTGGCGTGCGGGAGGATGACAACTGACACTGTCCCGCCTGCTCCCGCCTGCTCTGGTCCCGCCCGCTCCCGACAGCACAGCGCACAGCACTACTGGCGGGTTGCGCAACGCTTCCTCTCGCCCGCTAAGAAGTCATCCCGGGGATCAAACACTCCCCTCGGTTGGTAACAGTGGGCCTCTAGCCGCCTTAGCTGAGCCGGTCCTCCGGTCCTGTCTGCTGCTCGCTCGGACAAGAAGAAGTAGAAGTGCCCGTTGTCGGTTTGAGGAGGGCCGGGAGGGAGACGTCCCGAGGGATTGAGAAGGACGAGGACGGGTGGGGGGGAGAGGAGGGGGTCCGCCGGTCTGCCCTTGAGGTGGGCTGGACGGCCGGACAGCCGAGCCGGACCCGATGGGAAGGGGAGGCGGACAGGCGGGCAGGAACCAACTGACCGGTCTTCTTGTAAAGCTCCTCACGGGCCAACGTATAAAATGGTACGTGAGGCAAGGAGAGGGAAGGAAGTCTTACGTAATTGCGAAATGTGCACACACACACACACACACACAAGACTCTGCTGAGGTCATGCACGGTCAAGGTTGCCACACCGGGGGAGCTGGAGGGGGGGGGGAGGAGGGGGCAGATTAGAGGCATGCCAACACCGCGCTCGTGTCCTAAAGTCCTTGGGTCCGGGGTGTTTCGTACGGCTTCGACTTCGAGTTTGCTGCCCGGCGAGTGTTTGGTGTCGGCGCTGTGCGCAGCTGTGCGCGGGCGGCGAGCCTTTGTCTCTGCGTGCGCATCACCCTCCAGTGGCGGCCCCGATTCTGTCGACAAATATCCAGGCTATGACTACTCGGCTCGCCCGGTGAGGCATCTGAACTCCCCCCCCCCCGGGCCCTGGGCCAAGCCGCTTGCGTCAGAATCAGACCCCCCCCCCACCTCCGCCTCCACGACGTAAAGCATATACGCGTGTGTCGTGTGTAGCAGGATAAATAATTGGAATAAGTTGGAACAAGTCTGGAAAACGCACTCCTCCTCATCGCCCATCTCAATCCTCTCCTTGTCCGCCTCCTCTCTCTCTCTCTCTCTCTCTCTCTCTCTCTCTCTCTCTCTCTCTCTCTCTCTCTCTCTCTCTCTCTCTCTCTCTCTCTCTCTCTCTCTCTCTCTCTCTCTCTCTCTCTCTCTCTCTCTCTCTCTCTCTCTCTCTCTCTCTCTCTCTCTCTTCTTTCCTTGTTCCTTGTGCGCAGACCGGCACCACCTCCGAGCCGGCACGGCACGGCACGGGAGGTCCAATGTCAGGTGGTTGTTGACCTCACGTTTAGCTCACGCCGGGCCGGCCGGCGCGGCGCGGCTCGGTGCGGTGCGGCTGTGCCGGGTAGCCCGGGAGGGGCGCGTCGTGGTCTCCCCCCCCCCCCCCGCGCCCGGCGGCGGTAACCCCCCCCCCCCTTCCCCCTTTCTCTGGATCACGGCGGCGCGCGGCGCATCACATTCCGACCGCGTTGAGTAATAACGATACTGCCCCGCACAACGGGGGGAATATTAATTGTAAACCGTCCGGTCCCGGCCGCGGGCTGGGGCCGCTGGGGCCGCTGGGGCCGCTGGGGCTTATCTGCCGTATGCCCCATTGTGTCGGCACGGCGGCCGGGAGAGGGAATTTCGAATTCGATAATGAAGCATGCGCTGCTGCTGCTCTGATTCGACCTTTGGTATTCGGCGGCGCCGGCACCGGACCGGCACGGCGTGAGTCAGGGGGCGGCGGCTCGGTGCGGCACGGCGGGGCACGGCGGGGCTCACTGGGCGACCGGCCGCTGCCAGACATTTGCACCGCCTTGCGCAATCGGTTACCGAGTCACTCCGCCCGGCCACACGACGCGGCTGGTGATGCCAATATAATCGCGGGAGAGCAGCAGAGCAGCGCACGGCCCCGCGGCTCAGCGTCACTGCCCTCTCGTTGCCAGGGGGCCAACTCGCGGCCGCCGCCGGTGCTGTTGGGGCCGACAGCCAGAAACTTCCCGCGGAGCAGAGCAGAGCAAGGCGGTGGAAGGCAGGCGCGCTGAGCACGGCGCTCAGGCAGCCCTGGACTTGGACTTGATTCGCATCGCTGGAGGCGGCCTGGCGTGGCGCCGCGTACTGCGCCAGTGTGTGGTGACTGACCCCCCGCCGCGCCACGCCGCGCCACGCCGCGCCACGCGGGCTGTGGCTGGGCTGCGGGCTAATGACATGGCGATGCCCGTCCAGCGACCCGCCGCGAAGCGCCCAGCCCTGCCCTGCCCGGGCGGAGGTGGAGGTGGGGCACAGCGCACAGCGCTCGCCAAAGGAGTGAGTGAGCGAGCGAGGCACGTCGCCTTACCTGCGTTGGCGACGGCACAACCATCCTCACCTCCACCATCCAGCCACGATGACGAATCCTAATTTTTAACTCGACAACGCCCTGCTGTAGTAAGTGCAGACAAAGGAATCACGCCGGAGGAACAATCCCATATGTAAGGGGAGAAATAATTTTACATTCTTCTAAAAAGGGGGCGTTTGAACCAAAACTTGCCGATGTATCTAGTTCATGGGGGATGTCATTATACCTGCTGTGATTCCGTTTCCATGCATTTTTCTCACGTTTTTACCTTCCCCTCCCCTCCCGCGGCAGCTCCTCTAAGAGGGGCGTGCGGCTGGCCTGGCGACCCCGAGAGGGCCGACCGAAAAATAATGTCCCCCCCCCCCCCCCCACGCTCTGCACCCCGACAAAGCGATGCGAATGCACAAGTGGCGCACACCAAAGTGATGACCGCGCCGAAGTGACCGGCCCTAACCCCTCGGCGCAGCCGTCCCCCGTCTCCAACCCCCGAACAGCCCCCTCCCCTCCCCCCACCCCTCTCCCTGCTGCTTTTGCGCAGCAGCTAAAAGTGGCCTAAAACGTACGTGGCGAGTGTTTACACGCGGCCAGCATGTGCCGCGAGGACTGTACTCGGGGCGGGGCTGTAAGGACAGCGTCCCCATTCAGGACAACAAGGACGTGTGTATGCCTTATGCCCCCCAGGGCCAACGGAACGGGCGTCTTGTAGGACAGCGGCGAGCGCGGTGCAGAGAATTTTGGCGTGGCGTAGTTGTCTATACTCGCGGGAGAGAAAGGGTGAGGAAGAAGGGGGGAAGAGAGAGAGGGACTGATTTGATTTATTTTCAAAGTAGGTACAAACAGACAAAGAAGTCCTGTGAGAGTACCAATATAACAGTATATTATAAACAGCATTCAGTTTAATCTTTTCACCAAAATGAAAAGAGAGAGAGAGAGAGAGAGAGAGAGAGAGAGAGAGAGAGAGAGAGAGAGAGAGAGAGAGAGAGGTCAAATACACATCGAGAGAACAAAGAACGAGAGGAATCACCATCGGCCGCGCGAATCTCGGGACGATGATGATTCAGTTCTCCATCTCTCCTCTGCCCGTCTCGCTTTGTCCGTCTCTCTCTCTCTCTCTCTCCCCCCCCCCCTCTTCCTCTCTCGCTCACTGATACACTGAGTCGGCTCTCTAGCCTCGTGATGCGTGAGCAGGACGCATAGAAGCGACGACGCTGATGCTTGACGACTGCGAATAATGTGCGATCGCCATCACAGCCACGCGGATTATTCACACCGCGGAAGTAACACTTTATTGCCGAACAGAGCAGGCGTGCCGCGGCACGTGAGGTGTTAGACAACCTTGCGATTGGCGCTTTATGGTTTATTTTTTGGTTTTAAATTTTAAAAACATTTTAGCGGGGCTGAAAGAAATTATTAACTACCCACAAGGAAATCGCTCTTTTTCATTGTTTCACTGTGTACTATGTCTGGCGACGTTCGTCAGCTCACCTGTGAATAAGGGCTCTGCGTATGTGTGTGTGTGTGTGTGTGTGTGTGTGTGTGTGTGGTCGGCCGGGTTAGCGGTCGCTGCCCGCCCCGCGCCGCGCATTGGGGTCAGGGTGAGGGGCTGAGTCCCCGTCTGCTCCGTCTGCCCCAGCCCTGCCCTGCCCCTGCCCCGCCCTGAGTCTCATGACTTGTCTCCCGCCCACCACTAAATATTCATTTACCCGAGCAGCACATCGTGATCCCTGCGCACAGTATGACCAGGTCGCGAGCCCGTCACTCGCTTTTGCCAGTTTGTTGTTGGTGGCTATTTAAGAACACGCACACACACAAGCGCGGGGCGAACGCTTCGTTGGAAATGGGCACACAGCGAAAATAAAAATAAGACGGAGAGCTCCCCGACGGGAAATAAGGGCAAAACGAAAACGGATGCAGCGTGGGGGGCTGGTGCTGCTGCTGCCGCTGCTGCCGCTGCTGCCGCTGCTGCCGCTGCTGCCGCTGCTGCCGCTGCTGCCGCTGCTGCCGCTGCAAGGCCCGACAAGGCCGACCCCTACGTGCTGCAGCCTTGACGCCGTCCCCAGACACATATCGAGCACGCCACACCAAGCTCGGCGACGACCTGCAGACAAAGGATCACGAGCCGTGAAAAATAAAAATACAATTATTTCGGGGCAAAATTGTTGTATTTTGAACATTTTTAATGTTGAATTTTTTGCATAGTCTGCTCGGGTTGCCGGGCAGAGGTGACAGTGCGTAGGGCGCGTTCGTGTTGCTGCACTTCGTGGCGAAACGTGCTTCTTATCTGCCCGTATCTGCCTGATGCTCCCCCTCCCTCCTCCTTCTCCTCCTCCTCCCCCTTCGCGACGCGCAACTATAAACACTTGTCGGAGGTCGGGGCTTAACTAGCCGCTCCGCGCCGTGTTCTCCGTCTCCCTCCCCCCTCTCTCTTACCCCCTCTCCTTCTCGCTCTGTTTGCCGGCCCTGCCCCTACGCGCTCGCCAAAGGGTTGTCGCACCCGCCGTGGCGGTGACAGGAATAGCCTCCCCCTCCCCCCTTCCGCTCCTCCATCTTACCTCCCACTCACCTCTCTTGTTGTTTTTCGTTATTTTCCCTCGTGGAGACGCACGAATAAATAGAATGGCAAAAATTATGTACACTCAATGTTTTTTGGTGTCGTGTTTTGTTGTGCAGACAGCACATAGAGGGTTAGTTGAGGATGGGAGTAGAGGAGGGGGAGAGAGAGAGAGAGAGAGAGAGAGAGAGAGAGAGAGAGAGACAGAGACAGAGACAGAGAGAGACGGAGAGAGACAGAGAGACAGAGAGAGACAGAGAGACAGAGAGAGAGAGAGAGAGAGAGAGAGAGAGAGAGAGAGAGAGAGAGAGAGAGAGAGACAGAGAGAGAGAGACCGTGACGCATTTTCGCGTCACCGCTCGCTTTCCGCGTGGCCGGCGGCCGCCGAGGCGGGATGGAAGGTCTCGGTTGCATCCTTGCCAGCCAATGGCGGCCAACATGGCGGCGCCTCGCTGCCGCTTCGCGCTGCGTCAGCTCTGCTGCCGTCCGCAGCCGAGGCACTATAGTCTGGCTATTTTAGGAAGAGCGCTGGCCATCTCAGTGTGCATGGCACTACTGCGCCAGCAACTGCAGCAACACGACCTGCACCTCCACTGGTCCTGGGTCTGGAGAAGAACGGCGGGTGCGAGCAAAGGGACCAGGCAGGCAGAGGGCAGTGACACCGGGGTAGTGGAGCCCAGGGAGCATGGTATAAAATTTTGAACGGGTTTAAATATCAACGCGATTCAAACGGTATTATGTTCGGAGTCTTGAGAAAAGTCACCCCTGCAAATTTCAAGCAAATATCTTGAAAATTACGGCCTACAGGGGCAAAAAATGATTTTGACAATTAGAGCGCACTTACGCATAGAGAAGGTTTTCAATGGAGAATTTTATATGGGAAAGCGTGAAATTTTGTGCAGAATTCAATTGTGGCCTTAGTTTGGTCGAAAGCCGAGGCCAAATGTGAACGCATTGAAAAATTAAAGGTCGCCAGTAGACCCCAATTAAAGCGTGAATAGCACCATTTGTTGGCGCTGACGGGGCCCGACCGGAGCCGGCCGGAGCCCCCTCCCCCCACCTCCTCCCCGAATGCAACTGCTACCGCTGCAACCCAGCGCTCTTCCTAAAATAGCCAGACTATAGACACTAGACCATAGCGGCCTAGAGCGGTTCTAGATCAGGCGCAATTTCTAATTTGCAAGATAAATATCGTCGCCTCTATTCCAAGCCGGCGCGGTTCGACGGTTCACAGAACTGCTGAGTGTCTACTCTGTGTGCGGGTGGCCTGTCGCAGCAGCAGCAGCAGCAGCAGCATTAGCAGCAGCAGCAGCAGCAAGCAGCAGCAGCAGTAGCAGTTTAACTCCGCGACAAGTCCTGCTGCTGTATGTAATCCTGGCGAGTGAGGAGGCGCGCGGACAAAGGTGATATGCCAGCCAGCAGCGGCCAATGCAGCTTACGTAAGGCGTGTGCAGCTGCTGCCGATCGCGACAGGCACTGGTGTCTCATGGCAGGGAAAGACAGAAAAGGCGTGAGGAAAAATAGAGATTGTTTTTAAAGAGCTCCATTTTATTATTATTTATTATATTATTATTTTTTTCTGTGGGGGTGGGGGTGCAATCCAGATTTCACATGTCGAGTACCATGGTTATACTAAATAATAAACGACCTGGATTTTCAAATAATTACAAAGCTAGGTGTTTTTTTTTTGTTTTTTTTTTTTTAAATTTACGACACCCTTTCAGGTGAAAGTGTTAAGGATAGGAATCCCTTTGCTGGGCGACAAACACACTGATTTGTGGGCATGTTTAGTCAGTGGAGCAGTGGAGGCGGCCGGAGGCTGGCCTTGCTGGCAGGCTGTACTTCCTACCGGCCGGCAGCCCGGCAGCCCGGCAGCCCGGCTCATGGGCAGGGCCACACCGGCAGGGACCAAGGCTCCGGTCAGATCTAGGCCAAGGGCCCGAGGGCGGCCGAAGGCCGAAGGGCCGTACCTAACGGGTAAATAAGGGCCGTATTCCGTAACGCCCCCGGGGCGCACAACTTCGTGGTATAACTGAATAGTGCGCCGACTGGCGCATAGCGCTAGAACCAGCCGCCGACCTCACTCAGAGGGTTGTCGCACCAATAAACCTAGAAACTTGCTGCCTAGAGAGCGCGGCGTGGTGACGAGCGCGCGCCTCAATCTAGAGAACTCTATGTGAAAAGTAGCGACACAAAGAGTAGTACACGCATTGCGTAACGGATGAGCATGCAGGAAGTGAACTGGCCGGCCGGCCTTGTCCCCGTGCCGTGCCGTGCCGCGCCGTGCCGCCGTGGTCAGGCATGATGCGTGCTTGCATAAGGCCAATGAGTGCAGCTCTACTACTGTCATACTGCCGCTCTTTTCGTGCCCGGCGCTTTATGTTGGACACCGAGAAGGCCTTGCTCAGTGTCATGCCGTGCGGCGGACAAACATAAATAGAGTGTCTCTCTCTCTCTCTCTCTCTCTCTCTCTCTCTCTCTCTCTCTCTCTCTCTCTCTCTCTCTCTCTCTCTCTCTCTCTCTCTCTCTCTCTCTCTCTCTCTCCAGAAGGACAGTCGGATCAAGACTTTAGTAAACAGAGTTTTATATATATACATATATATATACGGACTGTCGGATCAAGACCCAAGTAACAGAGTTTTATATTTATATATAAAACTCTGTTTACTTGGGTCTTGATCCGACTGTCCTTCTGGACAACTCTCTGGGCTGTAGGAGGCCTTGTTGCCCCCCCCCCCCCCCCGCTGGGGCCTACAGACCCTACTGATGCGCCGTGGAAGGGCGCTCGCGTGTCACGGCCCGGCGGCTTTGTGTGTCGCGGCCTGTCCTGGGGGGGACCAGCGCGGGGGTGCCGACACCCAATACCCCCCGCACACCTCACTGAGGATCAGTGATAAGGACATGATGAGGCTGCGCGTTGAGAAAACGGGAAACGTTCGAGATTTTAGTCCTGCGTTGGGGTTCAATAGCTGGTAGGTCTGGTGAGAAAAAGAAATGGAATCCCTCGAAGTGGGGCTTCCCCGCCCCTCATACGCCCCATACAGGCCGCCCCGCCCCGCCGCGTCAGAGTGAAAAGTCGTGCGAGCCGCGGCGAGGGCCGAAAACTAAAAATTGCGGTGCAAAAAAGATAAAAAGTGAATGACCTCCTTTTCCTCCCCCTTCTTTTTCTGTGCGGTGCTGCTGCAGCAGGCAGATCTGCTGCGAGGACGCGGAGGAGGAAGAGGAGGAGGAGAGAGAGAAAGAGCAGGAAAAGGAGGTGGGACAGCAGGAGGGAAGAAGGAAGGGGGAGGAGGCGCGTGCCACGGAGAGAAATCTTCGTGACCCTGATTCGGCCTACATTCGCCCCACCATGCCCCTCCAACCTGCTTCTGCCCCCCCCCCCCCGGATCCTTCTATGTTCAATGTGCCGATCATGCTGTTACCGTTTCTCTATGATATTCGGGTTCCGAATTCGCGGTTGGCCTCTGATCTCTCAGCCCGTCTTCGAACCGCTTCGCCCTCAGCACCGCGCTGGCGTCTGCCGCGGGCTGCTGGCTCCATCTTGAGCTTGAACTTGAAATAGGAGACGCGGAGGCCGGCCGGCTCCCGCTGCGCGCAGCGCCTGGGAGACTCTTGAGCTTGAACTTGGCCGAGCGGCAGGGCAGGTCCTGGGGTCGGGCCAGCGGGGGCAGCCGGGGCAGCGGGGGCAGCCGGGGCAGCCGGGGGCAGCCGGGGGCAGCGGGGGCAGCCGGGGCAGCGCCCCCCCCCCCCCCCCGACAGGGCTTCGGTAGGACTCGCTTTCCCTAGCGGGGGGAGAGGGGCTGCGGGGCCCCGTCACTTTCTACATGTCTAGTGGGCCAAAGACCTACGTCCGGAGTAACGGCACTCGGCGCCCCTCACCTCACCGCCCCCCACCAACCCCCTCTTCTTCTTGTTGCAGGTGTGTATACCGTACGCCCCTCCGATCTGGCCGTGGGTCCCGCTGCTGCTGCCTGCGGCTGGTAGGTACATCCAGTGGTGTTTACAGCAGAGCTGCCGCACCCCGGCTCTCGAGCGCGGGGTGCACCCCGACGACGGCACCACGGACATGTCCCCGGCGGGCGCGGCGCGCGGCCACCCTGACCATGGTCCGGTCGGGTCCGGTCCTGCCCTGTCCGGTCTCGGCTCGGCCAGTGCCCACTTTCCTTTTGAACCAAGTGCGCTGCCCCGGCACGGCACGACACGGCACGGCACGGCACGGCACGGCACGCTTGACTTTCCTGAGTACCCCTTTGGCCACGAGCCACGCCGCTGCCGCTGCCGCTACCCCCACCCCTCCCATTGTAGCATCTAACGGTCCTCTCGGGCTGAAAGCGGGTCAGTGGGCTATGTGCCGGCTATGCCTCCACCGTAGGGTACTCTGGCGTGCAGGGCCCGGCCCCGGCCCTGCTGGGCTGTGACGAGCCGAGCCGAGCGCCGGACCGAGCCGAGCCGGGCCGGGCACGAGCGGACCGAGTTGCGTGGGTGTCAGCCGCTCCGCACGCACCTTTACCTTTTTCTCGGGACGACGCAACGAGCTTACGGTTCTCTGACAGCTCTTAGGTCAGTGGCCCGGGTTGATGGAGAGCGACAGAGACAGAGAGAGAGACAGAGACAGAGAGAGAGAGAGAGAGAGAGAGAGAGAGAGAGAGAGAGAGAGAGAGAGAGAAAGAAAGAGAGGAGGTTCCCGGGTGCAGCGCAGCGATCAATGAGGAGACGAAAGCAAAGGAAAGCAGAGGGTCTTCCTGTTGTTATGACAGCAGCAGCAGCAGCCTCCAGGGGACGTGGGAATCCGTGTAACAGTACCGTTAGCCTTTTGGGTTGGGCTGCAAACACCGCAGAGCAGCCCGAGCTGGCCGACACAGCGCATGCGCCAGTGCGCACAAGGCGCTGTCGTGAACCTTGTGCAGTTACTAACGCGGGACGCCAAAGCCGTGATGTTCCTAGTCACTTATCACTGTCCTTTTCAATTCTTTATCAGATGATGCTTCAGCTTCAGCGAGCTTTGACTCTCGCTAGGTTAGCAGTTAGCAGGTTAGGTTAACAGGTTAGGTTAGCAGTTTAGGTTAGCAGGTTAGCTGCGGCAGCGCAGCAGCAGCAGTGGCAGTCAGCCGCGGCCCAGTGATAGCGGCAGCGCCGGCAGCGCGCAGTCAGCAGTCCGCGTCCGCCTGAGCAGCGCCCAGACTAATTCGTGAGTCGCGTTGCGTTGCGTCGCGTCGCTCCGTTTTGCGGTTTTTCGCTTATTATGGCCAAACCATGCGTTTCCGCCTCATACAACCTTCTATGATTTTGATCGTAGCGACCAGGTTTACCCGGAGCGCTTATCAGATTTTCGAAATTCCAATTTCAAAAATTCGTCGCTGTATGCAGTCAGACCAAAGATCGGCAACGGGCGGGTACCTTGCGTTTCCGCCGCGAGGCGTCGCTGGAGCTGGCAGGAGTGGCGCGGTGTGGCGTGGCGTGGCTTTCTGTTCAACCACCCAACCATGTTTCATTGCACTGCACTGATAGTACTTGACGTGAGGATTCGCAGCGTTATTGCTATGGCCCGTTCACTCCTCTAACCAAGAAGTGTCCAAGCTGCTATTCTGCACTGTACAAAAATCAGGTTCTACACGGTAGCATAATTGCAAAACAAATTCCGGTCAATCTACGACTTATTACCTGGAAATTATAACAACACTTCTAAAGTAATATTACGACATGAATTGTTAATGAACCTGATTTCCAGTAACGGTGCCCCTTCTCTGCCGATTTAAAACAGACGAGCTCGTATGACACGCCACACACGTTTCAGAGTTATCATTCATCTGCTTTCACGTTAGCGTTAACGTTTTTTTATTTTTTTTTATGTCCGATACTGAATTGCTTTGACATTCGTCAAGTAAATGAACTGACACGAATTTAAGGTGTTTAATTATCATTTCGTGGGGAAGTAGAGCACACGTGTTCAGTCTAGTAACTCTGTGTGTGTGTGTGTGTGTGAGAGATTGATTTGATTGATTGATTGATTTATTGATTTTTAAGGGTTCACAAAAAGAGAGAGAGAGAGAGAGAGAGAGAGAGAGAGAGAGAGAGAGAGAGAGAGAGAGAGAGAGAGTGTGTGTGTGTGTGTGCATTGACTCAGGTTGCGCCACGCCCAATGCAGGCGGTACCGCACGGCTTTGACAAACAATGATACTCGTATTCGAGCGTGGGAGGAGCGGTGGGCAGGGAAGGACCGTGAGGGAGGGGGGAGGGGGCCCGTTAGTCGGTCCCGTTCCCGGTCCAGTTCCGACCTAGGAGAGACAGCAGAGAGGAAGGAGGGAGAGAGAAAGAGGGGGGGGGGCATGAAGGGGGTCGCTGCACGGCGCGCTCCGCAGGTGCTGCTGCTGCCGCAGCGGCAGGGCCAGGACTAGCCAGGTGTGGGCGGCGGCGAGCACACGAGACTGGGACTTTGTGCACTCCGTGATGCTTATCCGGAGTACATACTAATAACAGTGAGGACCTTGTTCCCTCTCCTTACGGACCGAGGCGAAAGAGAGAGAGAGAGAGAAAGAGAGAGAGAGAGAGAGAGAGAGAGAGAGAGAGAGAGAGAGAGAGAGAGAGAGAGAGAGAGAGAGAGAGAGAGAGATGTGTGTGTGGTGGGCCGTAATATACCGTTACCGCCGCCCTGTATTGTCCTTGTGGCCCCCGCGTGCAACGCAACGTTTCCAAGAACCAATACCAACGTGATGCTGCGCTCGGCCTTGGCGAACCCTTTGACAGGGAAGGCACCCTTTCGACCCCCCCCCCCCCTCTCTCTCTCTCTCTCTCTCTCTCTCTCTCTCTCTCTCTCTCTCTCTCTCCCGTTGTCTGCGCCACAGACGCCGCTGCAGCCTTTTTAAGTATTCGTTTTGGTGAAAATTGCGTCCGCACAACGGGAATGGATGTGTCACGGCGCGGTGCGGTGCAAGGAGGATTCGGTAATGTGTAACGGTACACAACCCATTCACTTGACGCGTAACCTCCTTTGCCCTGCTTGGATCGGATTGGAAACAAAGGGGCTGGGCCCGAGGCCCGGGTGCCTGCTGGTGGTGCCTGACGGGCAACAAACAACACCCCTTGTGGACACGGTACCCCGCATGATGTCCCGGCGAAACGTTTGTGTAAATCGCGAAGGGGCAAAGGGGAGGGAGGGGAAGGGAAGGGAGAGAACAGTTATGTCGTTAAAAACCAGGCGGCGACCCTCCTCGGTCCGGGGGGCGGGCAGAGGCGGCGGCGAGGGCTCCAAGGGCACCAAGGGCAAGGACATAGTCCGCAGAGGCAGCGACCCTGACCCTAACCAGTGCAGGTGCCCTGTTAGCTTTGCGGGGTGCAAATGTACCGGTCCAGCGTGGCCGATTGCGGTTCCCTTTCTGCGTGTGTGTGTGTGTGTGTGTGTGTGTGTGTGTGTATGTGTAAGATATTTCCCAGACTCACTGTTACGCTGCGTCGTATAGGGCCGGCCGGAGAGCTAGGAAGGCAAAGGAAAGGCGAGGCTGCTGTTGATGGTCGGGTCGGGAAAGCTGCGCGCAGGACGGCGCGGCCCGGCTCCCGGCCCGCTCGTGCGTCTCCCTCGCACCTATCGTTATGGTGGCCCTGCGGCTTCAACTAGCCGGGCGTCTCTCTCGCACTCGCTGCTGGCACGGCACCGACACCGACGGTGGCATACTTGCCGACTTAGCGCGCTTGTGAAAGCGCCTGCCGGGCAGCGCCGTAGGCACTGGGCACCGGGGGGCCCGGGGGGGGGGGGGGGGGGGGGGGGGGGGGGGGGGTCCAGGGGTAGGTGGTGCTATGGCCCCGGACAGAGGGTAGCTGACGGATCCCCCCGCAACAGGTGCCGCCCCCGGCCGTCACTGGGTCATGCAGGCTAAGGGCGTTGCTCCCATCCCATAGCCATGGCCAAACCCATTCGGTGAGTGACGTCACTCGTGAAAGTGCACGAGGAGGGGACAGTGGCCGGCACCCGCAGCACCGCAGCAAGGCTGCCGGCCCGGGGCGTGGCGCGTGCCGCGTGCCGCGTGCGACCCGAATGTCATTCACCTCCCGTCACCGATGGCCCGGCCCGGTAGACCCGGTCCCAGCCGGCCGCAGGCACCGCAGGTCGGTGACACCTGGGTGACACCTCGCGGGGTGACACCCAGGACTGTCACCTCACATCCCGGTGCGGCCGCCGCCGTGCGCACGCGCCAGCGTTGGCTAGCGCGGCGGCACCCGGAACTGTCTCCGGGGGGTCGCACCTGGTCACACCCCCGGTCAGGGCGAGCACTTGGCGAGAGCGCCACCGGCCGCGAACGACCATACTATGAGAAGTAGAGGTTTCCAACAAGGCTAAGCGGAAGCTGAAGAACCAAAAACACTCCCAGGCCGGAAACTCTCTCGAGACATCAGGTACGAGAAATAGCGATGCATGAGGGCCGCGCTAATAAATGGAGACCAACAACCTCCAAGTTCACTCATCCAAACGCCACTCAAGTTTCTCATGCCTGCCCTCGAGAGCTCCCCCGGTCTGGAAGAGTTTTTGTCCGTCTACTTCCGTTTCCAGGTCTCATTGGCAGCCTCTAATCAGCCGTCCACTCACAAAAGCTGGTGAGCCGCGTCTTGCGCCAAAAGTCCGGTCGCGGGCCGCCTGGTGTGTGACCTCGCTGCGCGGTCTTCCCCCGACAAAATTTCTGTCCGGGTTACCGAATTATTCGCTGTATCAGGGAAAAAGTCAGGATACGCATATTTGGCGAACAATTTTTTTCCGTGTAACCTCTCCCCGACGTCATCTCCCGGCGCAGCCCAAAATGCCGTGGCGGCGGCTTCTCCATGTCGGCCAATAACCGAGTCGCTCGCGATGCGTGAACAACCTCCGGCCGGGGCCAACCTGGATTCAGGGTTAAGGTGAGGAGCCTGGCTGTATGTGAGTGTGTGTGTGTGTGTGTGTGTGCCGGCCGGCCGGCCACGTCCCACGCTTTCTCCGGCTTCTCTCCTTTGCCTCCTGTTTTCGCGGTACGGCCTCCGTTCGAGAAACAACCGCCTCCTCCTTCTTGCTCCTCTGTCCGTCCTGCTCGTCCCGCTGCCTCCCTCCTTCCTCCACTGCTGCTGCTGCTGCTGCTGCTGCTGCGGCCTGCACGCCGTTTCTCTTGGCAGTGACGCACTCGCTGTGCTACTTCCTGCAGCACAGCGGCAGCTACGCCGTTGGCGGCCGCGGAGGCCCTCCCCCCTCCTCCCCTACTACGTCCACCCCGTGACCATCCTCGTCCCAACTTCACATTGATGTTATTAGCAGGGGGAATTCCGAAACATTCTCCGTTCCCGTAGTTTGTCGCGTGTTGCGCTTCACTTCGCAAGGAACAGGTTCTGCCAATGTTTTCCTTTCGAATTAGTAGTATAGTACACAAAACGAGTGGAAAAAAAAACGAGATTCAACGACCTATACGGGTTTTATGGGCGCGATGCGACGCGGTGGTAAAGTAACAGCAGTATGTGGTGGCTGGAAGTGGGGGTCCTGGTGTGGGCAGCTCTCTTCCAATCATCTGCACCTCCAGGGGCGGCGGCGGAGACATCGTGACCACTTCGTTAGTCGTAGGCATGTTTTTATTTTCGCGTTGACAGACATTTCAGTTAATTCTGTAGATTTTGTGATCGTGTATATCACCGCATGGGACACTCAGGAACGCGCCGAGTCCACACCGCTGACTCCACCGCCTGTCGCCAGTGGGGAATCCGCGTGTTTTCGCGGTATGCAAATTGACGCGAAACTCAATGGTCGCCGCGCTCGGCTCGCACCCCGCCCCGCCCTCCCCTGGTGGGGCACTGCTGAGCACCGCTCAGCACCGCTCAGCGCCGCTCAGCGCCGCTCAGCGCCGCCCAGTGATGACTAAGCCGGCGGGGGCAATGGCCAGGCGCCGGCCGGCCGGCCCCGGGCTTTGGCTGCTTTAGCCGGGCTTAAAGCGGGGCTCCGGTCCGGAAATAGCGAACCCAAGTACGTCCTCTATCTCTGTCCTCTGAGCGCACGACCCGCGGCACTGACAGAGACAGACGGGCGCGCCGCGCGCGGAGGCAGCCTCGGAATTCGGCGCGCCAAACGCAGCACGCGACGCGACGCTGAAACCGGCAGCGTCAACGGGGTAGGGCTGGACGGCTGTGAGTGCGTGTGCGGCGTGTGATGCAACCCGTGTCAGGCGTCAGCTAACGAGCCGCTGCTAGCCGCTGCTGCTGACATTCCTGATGCCTTCGGAAAGCTGTAAGCAAAAGCAAGGCGGTGTCCGCTCCATGGCCGTGAGCCGAGCCGAACCGACCATGCCGTCCATACCCCGCGCGGCGTCCTTGCGCGTGGTGTAGCGACGCTCGGCGCCCCAGGAGGAGAGGGGGGTGGCAAGCCAAAAGAGACAAGGGAATTACCAACCACCGTGCGAGTGCATGCAAAGAGCCCCCGGCCAACGATCTGAGGAGGAGAGAGAGAGAGAGAGAGAGAGAGAGAGAGAGAGAGAGAGAGAGAGAGAGAGAGAGAGAGAGAGAGAGAGAGAGAGAGAGAGAGAGAGAGAGAGAGAGAGAGTCCATGCAGTCGCGGACTGCTGCTATTGGTCTCGTGGTCGAGAGGTGGCTATATTTAGCTCTGCGAGGGGCTATGCACCCGTGACCCCGGACGCTACCTGCCGCTCACCTTCCCCCTCCCCTCCCCTCCCCTCTCCCTCCTACCCCTTCTCTGCGCATACCGAAGTGTCGCGCCAAAGACAAAGCGTGGGAGTGCGGGCGATCGTAAGTAGCCCCTTTTTGTTGGAGGCAAAGTACGGCGAACCTTTTGAACTTTCTCTCTCCCACTTACGGTCGACCGTCAGCGGTCAGCGTCAGTTCAGCGCGGGCAAGGGCCGGACATCGAGAGGTCAGATTGGGTCAGTTTTCAGTCGTGAGTAGGACGACAACCTGTTTATTCGAGTTAAGCATTTCTTTTTCCTTCGTTGCGTCGTATCCATTTTTCCCTTCCCTCCTATGGACAGCTGTACGGAAGGCACGTACAGAGGGACGTGGCCTCCGCGCGGCACGGCAAACAGACGTCAACAAACAGGGAGAGATCTAGCGGCCGGGGCCGCCTTGGTTTCGCGTAAACACGCCGGAAAGGCGCGGACTCTCTCGACGAACAAGGCAGAGGTGGGTGCCTTCACTGCCTTCTCCGGACGCCTCGATTTTACTTAACAAGTCGTACAAGTACTCGGCCGACGACATTCGGCACGAGGCTAAGCAAGGTGACGACGCACCTGCGCGGGGGGGGGGGGCGGACAGGTGGGTGGCAGGGGGGCGGCGTGGGCGGTGGCGTCAGCCTCCCGACCTGAGCCCCACAAGACGAGGCGGACCCCGACCGGGGCCCCGCGCCGCGCCCCGCGTCCTCCTCGTAAACACACCGATTATTCCTTTGTTGCGTCAGGCTGACATGCCGGTTCACTGGCCTCCCGCCGCACTCATAGATAGTGTGAGGCGGTAGGGCCGGGCTGGGCCGGGCGCGGGCGAAGACGTTACGGCGGTGAGGCCACCAGGACGCCGACAGGCGGACAGGGGGAATATTATTTATGCAAGGGGGCAATTTTGTTTCGAAATACCGTCCCATACGCGCTTGATGATTTTGCGGATGCAAATCGACCTTACCGTGCGCCCAGGGGCGAGGCTTCTCGTCGATTCATCGTGTGTGTATAGAAATGTTCTTTGTCGGCGGTATGGTGTGACGTCACTGACTGGGGGCCAACGCTCGCTGCTGAGGTGAACGCCGCCCAGCCCCGCCCCGCCCCGCCCTGAGTGTTTTGGCCTCAGCGAGGCTGCCGAGGCGGCCGTAGTATCGTCTGCGATTTGTATTTGGACCCCCCGCTCGGCTGTAAGCAGCTTTAAGCCCTGCCCCGCCCCGCCGCCCTGCGGGGACCTCTGCCGGCCTGACCTAGACAACGCGCGCGTCGTAGGACGACGACCTTGATCACACCGTGCGCCCGGCCAGGCACACACACATGCCTGCGCGGAATAGGGCACTCCAACGATGTCTCTCTGAACGGAAGCTGCTGAAGGGTGTCACAACCAACCACCCCCAAGACCACGCCCTACACACCTCGGGGTTGGACGTACACCGCTGTTAGGGGCGGTTTTTAAGTCCGGTTTACAAGACGGAGTACTCATTGCGAGTTGTGCGCGCCGCCCTTGGACGCCATTGGCAGCCGCGCGGACCTGCCGCTAAGGCGGCTTTCCTGCCAGATACCGCCCAGAGACAGAGATAGCCGCTTCTGTCACCGTTTCAGCCGCCAGGCGTTCAAGGACATGTCTGAAAGTCATCAACGGTCGAGTTCGGAGGGGGCGGGTTCGTTAGCCGAAAACAAAGCATGTTATTTGAGCTTGCTTGACTGGTGACATAATGACTTGGATGTCAACAGTTATATCGAGTGCTGATTGCCTCCTCAGGTCGCCACACTTCAGTCAATCAGAGTGTCCGCTGCCTCGTGGTTATGCAATGTGCACACCCCTGTCCAGTCACCCTGCACACCGGAAGCTCGCATGCGGTCTATGAGAAATTCGCATGTATAGAGGTTTCCAACAAGGCTCAGAATCAGAAGCTGATGAAGAAAAACCCTATTCCAGACCGGAAACTCTCGAGATCAGGTATGAGAAATATCGACGCACACGAGCCTCGCCAAGTATGGGAACTAACCTCCAAATTCACTCAAAACGCCATTCAAGTTTCTCATACCTGCCCTTAAGAGTTTCCGGCGTGGAAGAGTTTTTGTTCTTCTGCTTCCGTTTTCAAGTCTCATTGGAAACCTCTATTGCCTCGTGTCAAGGTGATCGTACTCGCTCATGCCAACCCCGCGCCGGCGAAGGCCACTTTCTTCGCTTTTTAGGCACGAAGTAGCCTTATTATAATTATATATAATACGCATTCAAAAGACACTTCAAACCGTCAGAAAAACTACGGAATTTACAAAATCTACAAAATCTCGGCAATATCGTCTGACTCTACTTCGGGCCTCCTAGGATTTCACTTTGTGGAATCGTATTTTTTTCTGAAATATAATGCGAACTGAAAAATGGATGACGGAACGTTTTCCAGCTTTGTCCGATCAGAGGGGTTGGGTCGGCCAGAGGAAGGGCGGACGTGTGGTATGCCTCGGGCCCGTGGGCTGGGCTGGGCTGGGCTGTGGGCTCACGGCGTGGCAACCGCTTTTTTTTCGTGTGTGGTTGCGCCCTGATATGGTATGGTAGCGACCGGGGCTTTGGCCCCCTCCCGACGCCCCCCCCCCATCCCCCACGGCCCCGCAGATTACAGCAACAATGTTGGCTGCGTTACTATGTATTGGTCGCACGGGGTATCGTCCCCAGAGGTCGCCAAGCAAAAGATACCGAAGGGTGAATGGACAGAAGACAACCCCGCACCAATTTTGTTTTTTATTTCATTCTTTTAAATCACGACGTTCTACATACAATTTGAGGGTGGGGTGGGGTGTAATGCCTCGAGCCCAGCAGTATTCGATGTCAAATATTTGAATAGCCGATGAAGAACGCACTGCCTGTTCCTTCTTACTGTACACTCAACAGAAACCGATCAAGACACACGACGTCCTCGCGAGGTCCGTGATTTGCGGGCGGAGCGCACCGAGGCCCGAGAACGAGCGCTCTGACCATCACGTGCAGTCTGTGTGCCGCGGCTCACGTGCCGGACTCGAATGCCAATGTGAATGTCGTGTGTGATAGAGGCGATTCGGGCGATCGCCCTCGCGTCTCGTGACGTCTGCTTATCCCCGATCGTGACCCGGTGGGAGCCACCGACGCAGACCGTCAATTACCGAAGATGTTTTTTTTTTAAATATTTTGTTAATTGTCTGCAGTGGAACAGGTGCCCTGGCAAACCTACCCAAACACGCCAGTCTCCCACCGCTAGGTCGGCTCTTGAAGTGCGCAGTATGGTAGTAGCAGTCCCGACTAGCGACCCATGGCAGGCAGCCTTAGATAGCTCTATCACTTCTAAGCACGCCCCTCCCCTCTCCGAGTCACTTCCGTTCCCACATGTGTGTGTGTGTGTGTGTGTGCGTGCGTGTGCGTGCGTGTGCGTATGTGGCGCGCTTTGTGCCCGCTGCTCCTGTTTACGGAAACGTATGCAGTAATATCGATGTGGGTGAAGGCCGGACGGCCGGCGGCCACACTAGACCCGTTGCGTAACACCCATCATGCCGCGCCGCTATCTGTGATTGTGGACGCTATCTATTACGTTTGGAAATAGACCGAACGGGGCCGCCAGGGGCCGCCAGGAGCCGCCAGCCATGTAGGCTCTTGATTATTTCCCGGCTCATCTTCCGGCGTCCGGGTTAGTAACCGTACCGATATATCTCATAGAGGACTCCCGGGGGAGCCCGAAACGGAAGTAAGAAGTCCTAACGAACAACAAACAAGAAGAACGCCAGCGAATCTGTGATAAATCGCGTTTTTCGCCGAAGAGCGAGTGGTTTTAAAAGTTGGCCCGAGTCCGGACCACGCGATTTCTCATACTTCCCCTGCATTCCTCTTCGCTTTGTTTCTAAATTTTGCTTCCGTTTTGAACTTCTCCGGAGTACTTTATTTCCACCTCATGCCCCTCCGTCCCCGTGTGGGGGGGGGGGGGGAGATAGGGCGGCGACTTCATCCCGCGACTTCACGTGGAACGGCCATGTGATGGTTGCGTAACCCGCCGGCCAAACCTAGCCTCCCCCGCCTTCCCTCCCCCGTGCCGCCGGTGGCCGCCCAGCCCCCAGCCGCGCAGCGCTGGCAGCGCGCAGCAGAGATGCGTCGCCTCACGTCGTCTGCTGCGGCGCGGTCTGATGGCGAAGGTCCTCGGCCCGCAGGCCTCTGTGTAGAGGTACATCCCCCCGCCCCGCCCCGCCCGCTGCCCTTATCCTCCCCCGGCCCGCAGGCCTCTGTGTAGAGGTACATCCCCCCGCCCCGCCCCGCCCGCTGCCCTTATCCTCCCCCGGCCCGCAGGCCTCTGTGTAGAGGTACATCCCCCCGCCCCGCCCCGCCCGCTGCCCTTATCCTCCCCCGGCCCGCAGGCCTCTGGTAGAGGTACATCCCCCCGCCCGCCCCGCCCCGCCCGCTGCCCTTATCCTCCCCCGGCCCGCAGGCCTCTGTGTAGAGGTACATCCCCCCGCCCCGCCCCGCCCGCTGCCCTTATCCTCCCCCGGCCCGCAGGCCTCTGTGTAGAGGTACATCCCCCCGCCCCGCCCCGCCCGCTGCCCTTATCCTCCCCCGGCCCGCAGGCCTCTGTGTAGAGGTACATCCCCCCGCCCCGCCCCGCCCGCTGCCCTTATCCTCCCCCGGCCCGCAGGCCTCTGTGTAGAGGTACATCCCCCCGCCCCGCCCCGCCCGCTGCCCTTATCCTCCCCCGGCCCGCACAGCACGTGGCTATGCCATGCCATGCAGAGCCGGCAGCCCTCCGCACACGGCCCAGCACCCTGTGCACGTTTCTGCTGGTCTCGCGACCCACAACTCAACACAGAGTGCGTGCCGTGCCGTGCCGTGTGCAGAGTCTGCCATGCCGCTTATTGCTTGGCGCCGCCCCCCCCCCCCCCCTCCATGATCACGCGGAGACGAGTGAAATTACCAAACCGGTCACATGCCACACGACGTCCGGCTGCCCTATCCGATATTCCTTGTGGCATTGTTTACCAGCCTCCCTTTGTGGTGTACAACATAATCGTATGTAACCGCCTCGGCAGTGGCTGTAATAGTAAACAGGCCAGGCCGCGGCTGTATTTTGGCCGCGCGTTTGTTTCCTTCCCTTCCTGTGTTTGTTGTATTTATATATCTGTTTGGTGTCCCCGCGCTGGACGCGGAGTGTAGTGGAGGTGTGAGGTGGGGTGGGGCGGGGGGCGCAATATGACGGAGGGCTCCACAACTCTGCTCCAAAGTGTAAACTGATTGTCTTGATTGTTGCAAATAATTTGTAGAAGATTACAATTTTAGTCAGTAATGGCGTTTTAGGGCCGTCTTCAGCCTTATATAATGTAAGCCTCACATGAAGGCAGTTTTTAAGATTCTTGTTTAAATCGATGATTGTGTTTGATAGTCTCAAAATGTGTGTACACTGATTGTCTCGAGTTGTGGACCCCTCGGATATGACGCAAGTCATGCCGAGAAATGAGCCCAGCCCAGCCGAGGTCGGTTATTGCAAAGCGAGCAGGAGTTGCGTCCTTCTTCACTGCGCCGCTGTGCTGCCGTGCCCTTGCGCTTGACCCGAGACAACGGCGAGGCCTGGTCGCCTGCTCCGTCTGGACCCCGGGCCGGGCCGCATGAATAAAAATGTGCCACCGGCTCATGTGTGGGGAGTCTTTCTCGCTCTCCAGCTATCCTATGCTATCCTATTCTAACCTAACCTAGCCTAGCCGAACCTAGCCTATCCTAACCTATCCGAGCCTAACTTAACCTGTAGATAATATTTCCTGTCCGTATGAGTATCCACAAGAAAACCTGCGGAGCTGCGCTGGTCAGCAAAAAATAAAATCTTGAACGGGATTCGAACCTACAAAAAACTAGTCCATTTGCCCGCACCAGAAAGACTCCACCATGCATGAGCCGACAGCACATTTTTATTCTGGCGGCCGGGCCGGAGCAGGCCGGAGAGAAGACAGACTCGGCCGGCACGGACTGGGCACCTAACCGAACCGGGTCTGAATGGATGGATATGCGATGCTGACGGCTATCAGCTATCGTGCTTCACCAGTCTTGCGACGCTCCAAAGTTTTTTTTAATTTCTTATTTTTTGGGGGGTAGGGGCAGTGGAGATGAGGGGGGATCCCCTATGTTATGTGGCGGCCGGCCAAAGGGTTTGATGACCTCTCCGCGACTGTCCGCCCTGCCGCCAAATATGCTGTAATGGCCGGCGGGAGACATGACAGATGACCTCCCAGAGTCTCATCTGAGTCTCTGATCGATTCCTTGTGATCGGTATTGTATTTAATCGCTGCTGCCATTACGAGCCCGGAAACGTCGATCGGCCGTTTGTTTTTCGTCCAGAGCCATGATGTATTTGTGGACAGCGACAGTGAGAACGCGGTTTGGCCGGTTCCTCCCCTTCTATCGGAGAGCAGCCAAACAGAGGAGGGTCTTATCAGTGGGCGTTATCACAGTCTTTAAAACTGAACTGGCTGCTCCGATTGTGTCACTAACAAACATACACACTCTCTCACTCTGATTCACGCCCCTCAATCCGAGCTCTACCATTTTTATTTTAAAGAAAATGTCAGCTGGGAATAAATCAATATCAGTCCGTGTTTATGGAACATTATTCGATTATTAAACCGGTCGTCGAGTATGAACAATGACTAATTGTTGGCTGGCTGCACCAGTGAGTTGATAGCGGGGTTAGCCCGCAGGGTCACACAACAGACCTCCTGGGGACCAAAATTTAACTTTCGCGGGTCGTGCGGGTTCGCACCGGCCCCTCGCAGGTACCACCCCGCCGCCCCCGTGCCGCCCCCGTGCCCCGTGCCGCCCCCGTGCCGCCCCCGTGCCGCAGGCCGCAGCTCGTCCTTCTAAACTGGGCCCCTCACCCGATGCAGCGCCCCTCACGGCCACGTTTTCCCGTAACTCTTCGGCGCGGAGCTTGACGTAAGCCGACGTAACGTTTCGCGACGCCTAGCTCACGTGGCCGGCGCCGGCGGTTGTCGGGGCTTCACGTGGGCCCCCCGCGGGGCCCGGGTCCTGCAGGCCTCCGAACGCTGCCGTGAGATCATCGGGTGGACGCCCACCAGTGTACATATGTACTTGGGGTGCGGGGGGACTCTGAACTGGCTGCTCCGATTGTGTCACCAACAAACATCTACACTCTCTCACTATTCACGCCCCTCAATCCGAGCTCTACCATTTCTATTTTGAAGAAAATGTCAGCTGGGAATAAATCATTATCAGTCCGTGTTTATGGAACATTATTCGATTATTAAACCGGTCGTCAAGTATGAACAATGACTAATTGTTGTCTCTTTTTTCTTTGTCCCCAGGTGGGTATTGCCGTGACCTGCGCTGCACTGGCTGCACCAGTGAGTTGATAGCGGGGTTAGCCCGCAGGGTCACACAACAGACCTCCTGGGGACCAAAATTTAACTTTCGCGGGTCGTGCGGGTTCGAATACTCGGCGGGGGGATGAACACTGAACACCCCTGCCCCCCCACACCCGCTGCTGTGTTACCGCGCTGCGCTGTGCGCAGGGCCGTGGCCGTGGGCTCACGCTTCGGGCCCACGTGATACCGGCTTGCACGGGGCCTGACGTCGCATGCCAGACCGGCTGCCCATCGTCTGGTCCAGTCTGCAGTCGGGTCACACGGCCGGGCACGGCGTTGTGGGGGCCGAAGCAGCCCGAAGGGAAGGAGCCCCAAGTGTTGGCGGCCCTCCGGGGATGTCAGAACCGGCTATACCCAGCAGGCGGGGGGCCGCGGGGGGCCGGAGCCGGGCGGGGAAGTCCCGTGGTGGGCGCCCTGTAGCGGGCCCCACCGGCCCCCGCAGGTACCATCCCGCCGCTCCCATGCCGCCCCCGTGCCGCCCCCGCAGGCCCCACCGGCCCCCGCAGGTACCACCCCGCCGCCCCCGTGCCGCCCCCGTGCCCCCGTGCCGCCCCCGTGCCGCAGGCCGCAGCTCGTCCTTCTAAACTGGGCCCCTCACCCAATGCAGCGCCCCTCACGGCCACGTTTTCCCGTAACTCTTCGGCGCGGAGCTTGACGTAAGCCGACGTAACGTTTCGCGACGCCTAGCTCACGTGGCCGGCGCCGGCGGTTGTCGGGGCTTCACGTGGACCCCCCGCGGGGCCCGGGTCCTGCAGGCCTCCGAACGCTGCCGTGAGATCATCAGGTGGACGCCCACCAGTGTACATATGTACTTGGGGTGCGGGGGGACTCTGGACAATGCAGGTGATAGTCACGGCCGGGCCAGGCAATGCCCTTTTCTAAAATGGGGCATCCATCAGAAAGTTACAATGTGCTTCCTTTTTAAAAAAATATGCAGAAATTGCCAAAAAAATAAATCTGGTCTGGTCGGCAGCAGAAGTCAGACTGGAATCAAGCGGCAGAACGGCACGGCACCAGGCACGTGCGTCATCGCGGTCAACTCTGTTTCTCTCCCCCCCCCCCCCTCTCTCGTTATGATGCGACAACCTCACCGCGTTGGCCCGCGGACACGTGAGTTGGGTCACGTGCACCTGCGGACCCACACCTTCACACCTGTAGCCGCTGTAGCTGCCACAGCTGCCACAGCTGCCACAGCTGCCGCATGCGACCGTCTTCACACACTCTAAGCGAGTCGTACAGCCATATTACAAGTTCGCTTTCATGCAAAGATGATAACGTGCGCCGCGCGAGATGCGATTCGCATGTGTGTGTGTGTGTGTGTGTGAGAGAGAGAGAGAGAGAGAGAGAGAGAGAGAGAGAGAGAGAGAGAGAGAGAGAGAGAGAGAGAGAGAGAGAGAGAGAGAGAGAGAGAGAGAGAGAGAGAGAGCATGTGTGTGTGTGTGTGTGTGTGTGTGCATGTTTGTTTTTGAACCGGGAGGAGGGGAGGGGGTGATGATGTTTTTCGTCTTAAATTTGTATGATTGGCGTCGTCGTCCTTTCAGAGAATCGGCAAAAAAATGCTGCGGCGATATTCCGTAACCGTGCCGTGTTACGTGGCCGGTCCGGTACCGCCTCGCGACGAGTCCTTGGCCGTGGGCTGGTGGGTCTCTGGCCGTGACCGGCCCCCGCAGCCCCCGCAGCCCCACCTGTTGCTGCTGCTGCCGCCGTGTTCCGTGTTTACAAACACCATCGTCCCAAGAGTTTCTATTTATGCTTTTTGGTTAGGTTTGTGCTATGGTGGTGGAGGCAGATGTGGACCTGACAACCAAACCTGGCAGTAAGAGCTGCTGTGCTCGGAGGCTGGGGGCGGGTAGGCAACGCGGCCGCAAGCGTGCGCTGCGGGCTGGCCTACCTACGGGGCTGCCGAGGGTGCCGAGGGCCGGTAGGCTCTAGGGGGGAGGGGTGCACCTCAAGGAGGCCGTCCCCGGCCCGGCAGTCCCGGGCCGCGGCTCTTATCGGCCCGTCAGCGTAACAAAACACAAAACGGGCAACGGCGGCCACGGAGTACACGTGCTGGGGAAACGTGAGCGGTAACGAGCGCAAGGGAGACAGTGCGGGGCGGCGCGAGCGGGCGGGAGGGAGGGAGAGAGGCAGACGTCACCGCGCGCCGCGCCTCGTCTAGCCGATGCGGCGGCAGAGCTGGCAGAGGCGGCCCGCAGTAGAGCTCCATAGTCCGAACCGGCACCATCGGAGCGGTAGCGCGCCCGAACCGGACCTCGACGGGAACCTGGAGGAGGTCCCCGCCGACGTGAAAGTGAAAGTGCCGCCCCGTAAGGCCCCCGTTGAGATAGGTCACGGCCCCCGCGTGCTGAGGACGACGCGCATGTGCTCGCAGAGGACTTGCACCGCACCGTCGCTGCCCGGCGTGCCCGATGACGGTGGGCTCGGGGTGGGTGTGGCCCACCGAGGACGGCGACGGCGATGAGCAGCAACCCCCGGGCTGGGCGAGGACGCGAGTGCATAGTGAGTGTCCACCCCCACCGCAGCATAGGCGGCCTGCCCTCATCGGGGGCCCCGCCCCGCCGCCGCCGCCGCCGCCGCCACGTTTGTTGTCATCCGCGCGCCGACACCGACACCCGCCGCCTCTTTTTCTGTCGCTCGCCGAAACGTGCCAAAGACGGCCCATAATGGCTTACGTAATGGTCTCTAGCAGTCGGCGGCCCCCGGTAGCTGCTGGCTGCTGGGCCACGTGCCTCTTATCTCTACCGTGTGCTGCCTGCTGTGCTGTTGTTGTGGGAATACATCAGCGGCGTAGCCAGGCGGGGAGCGTCACAGCTGTCAGCCAGTGTCCGCGCACACTTATGTAACCGAGCCCCCGCAGCCCCCGCAGAATCCTGCAGTCGTCGTCCCTGCGAATGCCTGCGGAAGCACCGGAGCGCCTGCGAGCGCGAGGGTAGGCCAGCCCGCACGACACGCGTGCACGCACAGGTCACGGCTGCCTACCCAGCAGGCGCTACAACTCTACCCCGCGCGAACTGACCAGACTAGGTTTGCCCTGGCGACAGTAATAACACTAATAACTGTAATAATAATTACACAATACAGCCGGCCGGACGTTATACAGTTGAGGTCCGGCGGTGGCCATGACTCGTGCAGCACACCGCCGCTATGAATACTGTGTGACTTGAAAAAGAAGAGAGGTAGACTGCCAGCCCCCATATGCACAGCACAGAGCCGGGTGAGAGCACATTTAGAGCCCCGGCCGGCGCGACGATGGACCCTTCGGGTGTTTCCGCCGTCTTCGGCTCTCGTTCGGGAGGCTGGCCCTAGGGGACGGTCACTTATTAGCAAGTCGGCCCGGAGACAGCTACGCTGCGCCACGCCGGTTCGTTCCGCACTCGCCGCACGGACTGTGTCGACTGTGTGACATCCCTAACCACGGGGGGTCGCCCACGCCTCCGGCCGCATGTGCGTCTGCCTCGCTGAGGGCCGGTCCCTTTCCGGAGATAGCCGAAGACACCCGAAGGGGCCACCGTGCGCCGAACAAAACTGCTCTCAGTCGCTGGCAGTCTACCTCTGTTCTTTGTCTAGTGCTGTGTGTCACTCACCTCCTCCCCCTCCTCCTGCCGGTACCGTTAAGCGATCTGCGGAGCCCGTGCCGCTGCCGGTGTCCTCCTTACGCAACGCCCACCGGCTCTAGCTGCTCTAGCTCACGTGCATGAGTGCACGTGCCCTTGAACTTGCGGCCTCGCCCTGGCGACGCCGTGCGCTGCGGCCAAGGCGCAGTTCAGACCCCGTTTAGCAGCGCCTAGCTTGAGGCAGGCGCCAAGTAAGAGACATAGCGGCGTTTGTAAGGTGAAAGACAAATAGCGCACGATAGCGTGCATGACGCGAAATGCACCCTCCGTTGCATAACCTTACGCCGCGACCTGCCAAAAGGCGACAGGCCTGTGACGTGTTTGAGCTCCATTAGATTGGGACGAGAATTCTGTCCGTTACGTCACAAGCCCATCTCCGAACGACTGACGAGCTTCACCGTTACGCTCGCAAATAACCCCCCCCCCCCCCTTCTCTCTTCTCTCTCTCTCTCTCTCTCTCTCTCTCTCTCTCTCTCTCTCTCTCTCTCTCTCTCTCTCTCTTTTTCGGCCCAGCTCAGCCCGGCCCGCTGTTATCACTTCGCCCCTGGCGGGGCGTGGTTAGTCCCTCGCTCGCGCGCATCTTTTCCTGTTCGGCGAACTCGCGCGATGAGCTGCGGGCAATCCGCTTGTCACCTCGATATGGGAAAGGGGAGGGGAGGGGGGGGGGAGGCACCGCGAGCAGAGTGTAGCCTACTTCTTTCGAACGGTACGGGACCGGATCGTGAGCCTGGCCGAGCGGCGCGCCCGTGAGGTAGGCAGCCCGGAGGGCGTGGGGAAGTACACGGACACGGAACGAGGGTGTTGGTGGGCGGGGGCTGCGGGGGCTGCGAGGGCCCCAGTCGACAGCATTTCTCCCGACCCTGGTTCTTGGCCACGCCGCGGCCGCGGCGCCACTTCGGCTCGGCGCGGCTCACCTAGATAGTCCCTCCCCACGCCCCCACTCCTCGCCCCTGTCCGTGTACTTTCTCTCCGTGGAGGGGCCCGGGACGTCCGTCGTGGGCCCCGCTGCCCCCCGCCCCGCACCTGGATGGCCACTACCCGGCACCGCTCGCTAACGCCAACTAACGGTGCGCGTGTTCCCTTTTTGTTGCAGATGCTGTGAGACAGCGCGCCATGGTAGCCGAGCTGGTGTCCCGACAGGGGGGGTCGCCCGTCAACGGCGAGACCCCCGGCAGTTCGCCGCAGCGGCAGGCCCCCAGCGGGCCCACCATCAGCGTCAACAGCGTGCTGGCGCGCGCCCCCAGCGGCCTGTTCTGTGCGGGGCCGCCCTCGGGACCCTCCGGCCCGCCCCAGGGCCACCCCAACGGCATGCCCAGCGGCCACCCCAACGGCCATGGACACAATGGTCATCCCAACGGACACCCGAACGGACACCCTAACGGACACCCCAACGGTAACGGACACCCCAATGGACACCCCAACGGACACCAAAATGGACATCCTAACGGACACCCTAACGGTCACCACAACGGGCATCCTGGCGGTCACCACGTGGGGTCCATGGGGGGCCGCGAGTCTCCCGTGGGGCACCACGGCGGCCAGCAGCACCTGCCGCACATGTCGCCGCCGTCACGTAGCCAGTCCCCGGACGCCAACGGCGCGTACCCGCAGCGCAAGCAGCGAGAGTTCATCCCGGACTCGAAGAAGGACGACAGTTACTGGGACAGGCGGCGGCGGAACAACGAGGCCGCCAAGCGGTCACGGGAGAAGCGGCGCTTCAACGACATGATCCTGGAGCGGCGCGTCGTTGAGCTGTCCAAGGAGAATCATGTGCTCAAGGCGCAGCTCTCCGCCATCCGGGAGAAGTACGGCATCAGCGGGGAGAGCGTCCTCAGCGTGGAGCAGGTGTTGGCCTCGCTGCCGTCCAGCGAGCAGGTGCTGGGGCAGGCCAAGAGGCCCAAGCTGGCGCACCCCGCGGTGTCCCCGCACCCCACCGTCCCGCACCCCGCGGTGTCCCCGCACCCCGCTGGCCCCCACCCCGGTGTGTCCGGTGTGCCGCACCCACTGCACTTGACGGCGCTGCAGCCCCCACACCAGCCCAGCCTCCCCAGCCCCATCCCCACCCCCGTCATCCACCAGCCCGTCAACGCCTCCCGCTCGCCGCCGCCGCAGCAGCCCCCGCTGCCGCTGCTGGGCTTGCCGCCGCTCGCGCCCCCCGGCGCTGGTGGCCCCGGGAGCCCCGCCCACGACCAGGACTACCCGCCCTACCCATACCCGCTGCCCGCGCTGCCGCTGTCCTCCCTGTACCCGCTGGGCCCGCCAGGACCGGCGGGGCCAGGCGCTTCCGCCGCCCTCAACCTGTCCCGCGGCGCCAGGGATGATCGTAGCCTGGATCGCAGTCTGGACCGCAGTCTGGACCGAAACCTGGACCGAAGCCTGGAGCGCAGTCTGGACCATAGCCTGGAACGCGGTATGGACCGCAGCATGGACCACAGCATGGAGCGCGGCCTGGACCACAGCATGGATCGTGGCCTGGACCACAGCATGGATCGTGGCCTGGAGCGCGCACCCTCGCCGTACGAGCATGAGATGTCGAGCGGCAGCGGCGACGAAGCTACCCTGCACCAGCCCGCCAACAACAACTGTCTGCCGCACAAGCTCCGCCACAAGTCCCACCTGGGCGAGAAGGAGGCGGCCGGCGCGCTGCTGTCGTTGCAGGCCCTGCAGGCCATCAAGACGGAGAGCGAGGCGGCGCTGGCGGCGGCCCACCACGGCCACCACGTCACCCACCACGAGGCGGACTCGGCCCGGGCCAGCCCGCCGTGGGACGCCGAGGGCTCCAGCGACGAGAGGGACTCCGGCATCTCGCTGGGTGACTGTGGGTACGGCGGCGCCGAGGCCAGGCACGGCCAGGACGGCCAGGACGACTCGGACGGCCACCTCAAGAGCGAGCTGGCCAGGCTGGCGTCGGAGGTGGCCTCGCTGAAGAGCATGCTGCACAAGGGCACCCTCCCGTCCCTGTCCAGCCTACCGCCCCTGCAACAGCCTCACGTGGCGCTGCTTTGAGCCCCGCCACACCCTCGCTCCCGTGCCCTGCTGTGTTTGCACCCCAGACTCGGACCAGCGCAGTCAAGCTGTCGAGTCGAGACTTTTGGCCCAAGTCGGTTGTCTTTGCCACAAATAATATAGTGATTCGGCGTCGCTCAAAATTAGTTGTGTTAAAAATGTAGTTTTTTGTTTCTTTTATTGTTGATTTTTGTTTCAGATTATTTTTGTAAGGTCATTCTGTGTATGATTATCTGTCTGCACTAAAATTTCATTTTTGATACTGATTGTTTTCCATGGATTGTAATTTATTTCTCCTGTGAGGTTCATGACAGCCTGTATTTTCTACCCTGGAAATCTTCCTTGTTGTAATTTCATTTGGATTTTGTGTAAGTGACTGCATGTTGAACAAATCAACTTATCTGCTAGTCCAGAATGTAACAAGTTATAAAAGTGGTGGCACCTTAATGCAAGCACAGTTGAAGCATGGCAGTCGATGGGTGAATCCTGCCAGTATTGGACAGCGTCCTAAGAGCTTTCAAATGGACACCAAAAAGTAAGATTATATGTCTTTGTAATATGAGATTGGATGGTGATGATGTACCATATTAAGTGTATAGTGTGACTCAAGCTATTACTATGATTCTATTATGCTGTAATGAGATATTTGTAGTGTTATTCAAAATGTGTACAAAGTGTTTTATGTGATCCAGTGTAACGTACTGTAGTTAAGTATTTGTGGGGCTGCGCGAATATGGAACGGAAGGGAACTTATGAAATGGTGGAGTAGATAAGAGTAAAAGATGTGAGGGGAAACGACGCATTCGACAAATGTGATATTTTGATATTTTTTTTTACATACTTGAAATTGGTGGTATTTTTGTACGCGCGTGGCACGGGGCAGCCCCGATGTATTACACCTCTGTTGTACATATAAAAATGGCTGTGTATTTATTTTTTATTTTAAGAAAAGAAAGTGTAACCCTTGGCTGCCCTTCCCCCATTTGAACATAGGCACCACTGGTAGTGCACCGGCTGCGATCACCAAGGAATCTCAAGTTTGGTTGCCAGCATTCTCTCCAGCAAATCGGGAGGGAAGGCTGTCATCTGAAGTCATTTTGACATCCCTTGGACCTTTGATGCTGATCATGCCTGTGCATGTTCCTATCAGATAAAACAGATCTCTTAATTATTTTTAAAAAAATCTTCAATGGTTAGACTTGACACCTCTGTTGCCATGCAACGTTCGGATTAGTTGGGGAAAGTCAGCCAAGTCTTAATCCCAGAGCAAACCTCGATCCTCGATAATGTGTGCGAGTCCCTGTGCTTTGATCACGTAGATTGGTACGATGGCCTAGGGACTTGCCATTATCCCCTGCACCCTATCTCACATTTGTACATACTGAATTTACTTGTTATAATACGGGGCTGGATCGAGGGTTGTACTTGGGCTGTTGTTTTAGGTAGGGCTCCTTTGCAATAATTTGTTTTCATTTTGTACAAAATAAAAGAAATGTGTTGTTTTCCGTAACTTGCTTGTTTCTGATTTGCTTTTTTTTACGTAATTTATTGGTAGCTATGGCCCTAAGTGGTTGACTACTGGAAAAATGGAGCAATATATTTATTGAATAACCTGACAAGTTGAGTAATTTTTCTTTACCTTTCACCACATGATTCTCAAAAGGCAACAACAAATGACAAGCTGATTTCTAAACTGAACACAGAACGCGCATATGCATTAAACAAAAATTATACTTTTAAAACCAAAGTTTAGATGGGTACAAATGATTAAAACGGTGAACATCCAAAATGAAAAAATGAAAACGGAAAATAAAGAAGTAATGTGGGGTGGGCCAAGTCACCAGAGCAGGCCAGAGATATTTCAAAAGTTATTAAATTAATTAAATGTGTGATTAAAGAGAACAAAAAAACAAAAAAAGGATTCAGCAGCAAAGGAGAATGTGTAAAGGACTGTGCGGGGTTCTCAAGAGTGAAATTGAGAAATATCGATTAAAAATGGTGGATTCTTATGGAAAAATTTCTTGAGACGACAACCAACAACCAACCAACGGTGATCTTAAATCCATATTACAATCACAATCCTTGAATCCTTGAATCCCGGAAACAAAACAGCATGTGAACAAATGACGGAGCACACAGCGTTGCCAGCTCTTTCTTAACCTAGCCCTGCCGGGTGCGTCGTTCCTTCCTTGCGTTCGACTGATGAATTTACGCGCAGTTTAATTAAATGTACCATTGCACATGTCTAGCATTTAGTTGAACTGTGATATTATTTAACTCTCTTGCGTTATCTTTCTCTGATAGTGTCAACCTGCCTCCTTGTTGACTCGGAAAGATTAAGACTTGACGGAGTCTCCCAGAAGCGGCTATCGGCTCGGCTCCGCCGGGCTGCTGCCTGCAAACCGTGCAAAAAGCAAAGGACAACGGGTTGCGACAGAACAGCAGGAAGCCGACTCTTTCCATAGTTTGGGGGGTTTTGTGAGTTGTTTGGTTAAAAATCAAATTAAAAGTGTAGAATTATATACATACGTGGTGTAATAGGGGGACTGATGCCTAAAAGTCGTCATTTCCTACGCTACGAAGTGGTGAGTACGTAACCGCTTTCTTGTTTACTTACCCTTTTCTCCAAAGTTATGTAATGTTTCATCGTCTGTCAGTCAATTTTCGAAATCACTTTCCTCATTTCATCTTATGTATTGTCTGTCTGACAATTTGCTGGACTAACATAGGCATCCACTGTATGCCTTCTGATTGTCATTGGGATCTTTGTTTGCGTCGGCATCATAACCTTCAAATTGGAACGTTTCACATTTTAGCTTGGTGGATTTTGTTGTTCAACAGAATGTCATCAGTCAGTATGATGAAAGTCGAGCCTCTCCTTTATCTGAAATATTTTGTGTGATGTTCGTATGCACAACTGCGGCAAGTAAATGATTGCCTTTGTTCTTTAATATTTTGTTGTGTTCACAGTCTGGTATTATACTTAGAGAGCTGATGAGTATTTACCACAATGTTCTTCAATAAGGAGTATGAAAATAGAATTTTACAGAAAACGACACCGCCATCGGTAAGTATGTCAACATTTTTAAAAAGTCAGTTTGTTGGTTAACTGTTCCTTTTTGTTGAGAAATTTTTTGTTTTGTAGACTCCACGAAAAGGTATCCAGTCCCCTGGTGGCGACAGATTTATTCCATGTCGCAGAGAAAACAGTTGGGAAGCTCGATTTGTTGACTTTTCTGTAAGTTTATACCACTTATACGTCAGTCAGTTTGTTCTTTTGCGTTATCATATTAGAACTCTCTGTCCTTTAGGATACAAATTGCTACGACGCAGTTTCTACAAAATCAATTTGTGAAACTGGAGAAAGAAAGCGAAATGGTGTAGCTTATAAATCACTTCTTAAAAATGAGATACTTGGTTGGGAAATTGAAAGTTTACAAACTGAAGAAAATAACAAAAACCTATTTGAAGTAAGTAAAGGAAAGCTTGTTTTCTTTAGCTTTGGAAGTTTTAAATATTGGCTAAGACATTTACGTTTCTTTCAGTATTTAGCTCCTATGAAGGTTTCCTCTTCACCATACTCACTGTCTCCTGTAAGTGCAAAAAGCCAGAAGCTACTTGGTTCACCTCTGAAACCGACTAGAAAAATTTCTATTGTTCCCTATAAGGTAAGGATGACTCCACTCAATTTTTTTTCAACACTGGCTCTCTCTGCACATAAATGTAAATTTTATTTAAATTTTCCCCAGGTTTTAGATGCCCCTGGTCTTGCCGATGACTTCTACCTTAATTTGGTGGATTGGTCTGCAGAGAATGTTCTTGCAGTAGGCCTTGGAGAAAGTGTCTATCTCTGGAGTGCTTCTTCTAGTGAGGTCACTAAACTCTGTGACCTTTCTTTTGAAGAAAATCCTATCACATCAGTGGCATGGAATGAAAAGGTAAAATTAACACTAAGAAAATAGAAAATTTATTGATAGAGACAGTATGTTTCAGGGTCCTTATAAAGCATCTAAATACCAGTGTTATTTATGCATTCCTTTTGCCTTCTAAACACTAGGGTAATCTAGTGGCTGTTGGAACCAATACCGGATATGTTCAAGTTTGGGATGTCGCTGTGTGCAAACAAGTCAACAAATTAGTTGGACATTCTTCAAGAGTGGGCGCATTATCATGGAATGGTGACCTCTTGACCTCAGGAAGTCGGGATAAAGATATCTTCTTAAGGGATGTCCGCACTCCTATATCAGTCCCCGAGAGACGATTAGTTGGCCACAGGCAGGAGGTATTATTGGTGTTCAAAATGCTTTACTTACTGAGTAATGTTGTTTTTGTTGATTGTCTTGTTTAATATGCCTGAAAACATTTTTGTCTTAGGTTTGTGGCCTGAAATGGTCCCCTGACAATAGGTATTTAGCCTCCGGTGGAAATGATAACCGCCTGCATGTTTGGGACTTGCATTCTCTATCTCCTGTTCAAACATATTCTGAGCATGTTGCTGCTGTGAAGGGTAAAGAACTTGGAAATTACTTTTTCTTTTAACTCAACACAACAAAAAAATGAATCCCTTGTAACTTAAATGAATGTAATTTCTTACTCAGCTATTGCATGGTCACCTCATCATCATGGTCTTTTGGCAAGTGGGGGAGGCACTGCAGACCGACATATCCGATTTTGGAATACACTCACTGGCCAACCACTTCAGGCTATTGACACTGGCAGTCAAGTTTGCAATCTCATTTGGTCAAAACACACTCAAGAATTTGTAAGTACTTGGTGATTATCATGGATTTGGTAGTTCTTTACTCTGTTTTATTCATAACTTGTGCATTATTTCTCATTCTTTAGGTCAGCACCCATGGTTATTCACAAAATGAAATAGTGGTATGGAAGTACCCAAGTTTAGAACAAGTAGCAAAATTGTCTGGGCATTCTTTGAGAGTTCTTCATTTAGCTATGGCTCCAAATGGAGAATCGATTGTTACTGGTGCTGGTGCTACTGAGGGAACTCTAAAATTCTGGAATATATTCAGCAAAGGCAATTCGCAGAAGGTGAGTACATTTATTATTTTCTGTAGGTCTGTGCATTTTAGGTAAGCACCTCTTGTACTTCATTTGATCATTGAACCTTCATTGAAAATAATCTTGTTTTCAGGAAAACAAATCAGTACTCAAGCTTTTTTCTGGTATTCGTTGATCTTGCAAGAAAGACAAGTGCAATGAAAAGCAGTTCCTCTATGTACCTGATATTGGCCTTCATGGGTATTCTAAGTGATGAATAGTTAAAGAAGAAATAGTTGATGTAAAGTCATTGAGCTACTTAAAGTTTTTAAGTGCTTATGAGAAGACTGAGCATCATTACTTTTTGTACCAGTGTGGTGTTTCCATGCTACCCAGATGGTATCAACCCTCTAGTTTTTGTGCGTTATTTTGTATGCATTTTGTTTGCTTAAGGAATTAAGATCAAGGACTGATGTTTAGTTCAAAAAGAATTGTTTTTCATGTGCTTATATGAGCATGTTACTGCAACACAATTCTGAATGTTTAGAAATTCTTTCGTACAATTGTGATATCTTGATCTTAGAGTTAAACCTTTAAGTATTTTTTGTAAATTTGTCCATTATCCTTTAGAATTAGTATATGTTGTTACTTTCATTGTTATCCACTTTTGTCCACAGAAGCAATACAAGGGGTGCATTACCTTGTATTTAATCTGTAATCAACCTTTCTTATCATAATCACTCCAATTCATGGCATGACAATGCTTTAGTGGTAAGGTAGGTTTTGATTAGGAAACCAGTCTAGCTTTCTCAGTCTTGTGCCACCAATCCAGATTCCAAGACTAACAAGTATTGCAGATTTCCTTAAATTGTTGGGACTTTGATGTACCATCAGTTTCATTTAAGTACTATTCAGTATTTAACTGCATGATCCTTGTTCTTACATAGGAACCACTGTGGATCTGAATGATTTCTCTTGTTTTTGTCTATTTCTGCTGTCTAATAAATCTCTTTATTTAGTTTTATTTCTAGTTATTGTCTATTTATCCTTGTTACCAATGTTATTTGGTTATGTGTTATAATCAAAATCAAAGCTGAAAATAAAATATTGGATACAGACAAAGCTTTTATTTTCTAATGTGTGCCTTGGATGATTTTCTTAAATTTGGTAGACAGAAGCAAACCACTTAACTGCTCCTGAGCTCAATGCCTGATCTTCTTATTATGCTGACCCTTGGTCTTACATAATTGCAAACCTTTCAAAATGTGTCCAGATAGCTTTCCAAAACCATCTGGGTTAGGAACAGTGGTATTCACTCAAGCCCTACAACACACAATCTTATATCACAAATATTATTCACAATTGAATGAAATTTATCTATATTACAATTTTCTATTTTTGTGATCACTGGTCTATGTTTCTGTACCTTAAAGTATTGCCTTTGAACTGAGATGACTAGCACAAATTGAAAATGCGAGTGCTGGAGACTTCTGAACCTAACTACAGTAAAAGTAGCAGCTCAAACACACAGGTGCTGGACTGTGCCTGCTTGCTTGAACACATTGAGCGAATGGTTGACAGTTACACTGATGTTTTCTAGGTTGATTGAGGCTGTCACAATCTTAGCACCTGTGTATCTCATCTACATTTGGCCAACTTTCCAACAATACTGGTTGTTGTAATTTAAATAGGAAAACAGTTTGTTCTAGTAGGTTTAGTCACATTGGCATGGCTGATTGGTAACTACAAATGAAGATATTTAAGTTAAATACAACACTTCATAATACAACATATAGATGTGACCATATTTATAAACAAGTACAAAGTCCAATACAGGATCTCTAAAAAAACCTGGCTTAATTAATTTTGTTTTTCCTTAAGGTCACCCACATAAGTCAACAGATTTTCACAGCTCTTGGTCCCCGGAAAAATGTGTAAAAAATTATAACTTAGAGGCAAGTTTATCAGCTTCAGTATCATGTACTTCAGGCAAATCCAAACTTTTCAAAAAATTGTTTAGCTCTGAAAGATACTCTTTCCTGTGTAGTCTTAAATGGCCAACATGAGGGGAGTCATCCCAGATCTTCACTGTAACCTGGAAAATATAAATGAATACATATTTGCAATAAAACAGTACATACGTATTTACAAAACAAATAATTAGCAAATTCAAACTTACCTTAGTATTTTGGCTTTCCCAACAATCAACAACTTCCATCATCTCTTTAAGTGTACAAATGGGATCACCTCGTGAAGCAAACACCAGTGCTGGGGATTTTACTGGAGGGTCATGGAAGCAATCACTACTCTTCTTGTAGTGCTTTGTTGCAATGTCTTTAAACAACCACAGATGAAGTCTGAGGAGAAAAGATAAACACACAGAGCGATCAAATTTAGAATAGAGAAATATAAGATTTAAAATATTGTACGGCAAACCAACTATTGAGAATTATTGTCTACGCAAACATTTGCTCACACTATAGCAAGGCTGAGTAAATTTTAGAAAGAAAATTACAGCATCCAAGGCACAGCACATGCAACATGCACATAAACCCAAGTACAAAATACATAATTTAAAAAAAATATGTATCTAATTTATGGATCTGGGTTCCAAAGAAGGAAAAAAAGCAATATATTCTTTTTCAGACAGTAATAATGAAAGGTGGAAAAAAGAAGGGAACATTCTGATAAGCATTGCATTGCACTGCCCTTAGCAAAACGTCAATTCTGACTCACCAAGCACATAACATCCCCGGTTATCATTCAAGCTGTAAATATTAATTTTTAGCTTCCTTTTATTACTGTGAGCGGACTGAGAGGGAAAGAACACGACATAAAGATGCTGCAAGTTCCTTCAGCCTTAGGAGCAGACGGCAGTTTTACCATTTAAACCACAGACTTAATGAGCAAAACCAGTTTAACATGGAAGCAAGCCCAACAAAGTGTGTCACAATTTTGTGAAGAAAAACACACATCCATATCCCGCTTTTAAGGAATTGCACCAGTTTTAACTGTTTGTTTTAACAAATTAACTCTGAAAAGAAAAAAGTTAACTCACTGAATTATTGAATAAACCACTTTCTTCATTACATTGTTCTTTGGGAACATGGCTGCAGCCACACCATTCCCGACCCCCACCACATCAACTAGACTGTCCCAAACTTGACCGACAACTTGCTGGGGCAGAGCTGGGTGTCCTTTGATCTTAAGACACACTTCTCCCCACATATATCCACCTACAGAAAAACCATGCACTACCACTTGTTTATATGCTGGATTCTGTGCCAGGAACCTGATTACATCCTCTGCTACCACCTATTGAAACAAAAATATGTGAGGTATAAGAGAGACTCTCACTTTAATTGTCCAGATAAAAAGAGAGAGAAAATAATAATGATAAAACACTAAAAAAGTGTGGTGTCCAGGATGGCTTGTGTATGTGAAGTCAAAGTGCTGGAACATGCTACATTGCACTGTGCATATTGATAAAGAAGCAAGAGTGAAAGATACACAAAATGCACTTAATTGTTCTCTAAATAAAACTAAGGCATTGAAAAGTGGTATCAGCCAACAAATCTAATGCAAACTAGAAATGAAAATGACAGCAGTAAGAGAGAGAGAGAAAGAGAGCAAGATAAAATTAATTCTGAACCATGGCAGCAACAACTAAATTCCCTTCAAAATACAATTTGGTACTCTGGCATTCATTTCTTTCTGCATCCATAAGCATCCATTCGTTCATTCATTCCCTTTCAGTGCGCTTCTGTTAGTCAGTTATATCCTTGGATAAGAAAGAAGTCTTGAAAAAGGCTTCAATAAAATTCAATGCAAACAGATTTTAAAAAGCAGATGACTAAATTAAGAAAAGTCAGTCAAAGTAGTGAGATAACTATTGTCAAACAGCAAACTTCATAACAAAATAACTAAGCAAAAAATCAAAGTTGGGTGTGACCCTCCTAATTGATCCAGACTGTAACCACCACCTCAGACACCTTAGACTTAAGTGATTCAACTAAATCTGAAATGCATATGCATATTCTCACCCTAGATATTTAGTAAATGCTGTCCGAAGAATGAAGTTCCTGGGGAAAATTGCAAGTGGAAACCCATTAACAAATGATTCAAGGCCAACGACTGAGTCCCAGACTTGCCCTTGAATACGGTTGATGACTGATGAGTATCTTGAGGAATCACGAGAGAGTAGCAGTGCTACTTCACCCCAAACGTAGCCCCCTATGGAGAATCCGTGCACCAGAATGCGAGAGTAATGACTGTTGTTGGCAAGGAACTGAGCCAACTCAGCAGCCACCACCTGTGTCACACATTTCTATCACTTTTCCAAGTTCCAGCACTTTGTTGTTGTAACACCACAGAGAAGCCGGACCCAAATCTATCATTGACAAAATTGTTTCTATCTTTCATATGTTAAGTATTAAACTGTATCTATTCTTACCTGACTCCCACTGGTTGGGAACAGTAGTTGTGATGGTCTAAGTGGTGCAACAAGAACATCATAACCACTGCCTAGGTACAAATCAGTATACTTCTTTACATGATTTCGATGAGCAGCCATCCACTCCAAAAACACAACAAGTGGACGACCAGATCTTGTCTCTACCGTCAATGACTTCTTATCCACCTTATAACACAGAAGATAGGGGAAAATGGATGCATTCCCATGTTGGTATTTTAGGAAAATATAATCAGAAGTCAAGCAGTAGGATAAGCAGAAGTGTGAGATAGCAAATGCAATTTACCTTTGGCTTTACATCCTCTGGTGTCATCAAATGTAGATTCTTAGTCACTGCTTGGGATGAGAAGTTCCTTGCAACAGTAAGCAGATTTGATGCAAAACAGGGTCTTGCTGAAACTGTGAATGCCACTTTTGATGCATTGGAGAAAATGCTGCTACAAATGTTAACCTGTGAAGCAAACAAATACTAAGAACAAGTTTTATATTTGAACCCAGTGTAAACATTATACGTATTTTAGGCACATTTGGCATCCTCACATGTTGCTGATATTTAACTCCAGCAGAGAGGGCAGCACGGACTGTGGAGCCTGTCATTTTGACTTCTTCTTGATCACTCAACTGAAAGAACAAAACAGTAAAATATGAAGGAAAAACTGACTTCCTGATTATTATTATTATTATTATTATTATTATTATTATTATGTTTTTGATCTTAAAAGCTACACTGACTGCTTGCTAATCCCAACAGATAAATTATGTGACTAAATGCTCATGAAAACAAAATAAAAATCCCTGCATTCGGGTATGTTGTTCGTCGCTACCTCCCGCTTCCTCCTTCCTCCCTTAGCAGCACACAGTGCACAGTGGTACACAAGTATTGCAGGTACTGCAGAGCCGAGGCCGGGGCCGGAACCGCCAGGGGGATGTCCCGTTCGGGTTGCAGCTCTGCAGCACAGAGCACAGCGAAGGAGAGGGTGCCATAACCCTGTCACTGTCCCTGTGCGCGGCACCTCTATAACCTCTAGACTCTAGGAAACGACGGGTTTCTCTCACCGGGACAAGGGGAGCGGGACCAGCGGGAGGCGGCGGTCCAGGTATGAGGTGCGCACGGCTACGGCTACGGGGGCGGCCTGGCAGAACAGGTGCATCTCAGTTGCAGGCTGCAGGAGGGAGGCAAGCCGCGAGCCGGCCAGTGCCGGTCCAGAGCCACCGGTGCCCGCGAAGCAATGCGAGATGCAAGCGTGGCAAAGCGATGCGACTCTCCGCGGGCAAGAGGCAAAGTGGCAGTGCAGGCAGCGGGCCCGGGCAACAGGAGTCGAGTCGCTCTGCTCTGCCCCAAGTCAAGCCTCACACACGCTCACACACTCACACAGACGCGCGCGCGCCCGTCTGCTGGTCGTATGTGTGTGTGTGTGTGTGTGTGTGCACTTCCCTCTCCCCCTTCACCCTTTACTCCCCAGGATCGCCTGACAGCAGTAGTCGCCGTGGCGGCAGCCCCCCCCCCCCTCCACGCCCCCGCCCGTGGGTTCGCGGTTCCTCCCGCCCTGCCCCTGCTCTTTCCCTATGACTTCCCCGCTCGGTGCCCCCCTCTCCCCCCGTCGTATCTTGTATGTCTCCTGGAATTCTGGACTTCGTTCCGATCCGACATGAGCCAAAGCAGCCAAAGTCAGCCGCCAGGAGTCCGCCGGGCTGGGCTGGCTGCCGGTGCCGGGCCTAGACCACTCACAGGTCTGGTTTGACCGTTTGTCTCAAGGTGAAATAAAAACAGTGGCGAGACGGCGAGTACAACATACGTGGGCCTTCGGAACCAGACAGCACGGCACGGCACGGCACGGCACGGCACGGCACGGCACGGCACGGCACGGCACGGACACGAGGCGTCCAACCCCATCCGTCTCCTGCCGACCCCAGCTCACGCCATCTCAAGGTGGTCGTCACGTGGCGAACTGAAGCCAAAGGTTCAAAGTCTCTTTTCGGCGCGTTCGCGGACCGCTCCCGCAATCTCGGTGCGGCCAAGTGAGTGGCATGGTCAGATCTCCGGGGGAAGGGGGGGGGGGTACCCAACAACTCCAGAGCCGGTATTTGAATCCAGAGGGCTTTCACGACTGCGGACATTCCAGATATTTGGCGGGGAGGGGGAGGGGGCACTGTCTAACTCAGCAGGGCCTCAAGAAGCTGCCTCCTGTATCTGCCCAGAGTCATTGACGCTATCTATCGTTGCTAATATGGCTATCACCTTGACAGCCCGTGTTAGGTGGGCCGC
This sequence comes from Odontothrips loti, assembly GCA_038380765.1. NCBI lineage: Eukaryota > Metazoa > Arthropoda > Insecta > Thysanoptera > Thripidae > Odontothrips > Odontothrips loti. The sequence goes on along the minus strand of CM076246.1, from coordinate 19,183,948 downwards.
CCCGCCCCGCCGCCGCTCACCCCCAGCGTGCTCCCGCCAACGCCCTCCTTACCGTGTTTCTTAACATATTTGCAGGTGGTGCCACCGCGCAGAGCACAGGCGCGGCTCCACGATTTTGCTAAGGGGGGTGTAAAGTAGTGCTTTTTGCCCACTTACAGGGGCGAAGTAGCGATTTTTGCCTACCTTCCAGGCGGCTTATCTAGTACCCAAGGGAGGGGTAATTACCCCCATTACCCTCCCCCTGGAGCCGCGCCTGGCAGAGCAACAGAAGACAGCCGCGGAGCCGCGGCACTTGCACACCACGTCTGCGTCCTCCCAGCCGCGCGGCGGGGGGTCAAAGTGCGTGTCGGTGCGAACGATGGAATACAAAATCACGGATACTTTGCCCTTATAAAATACTCGCCTCGCGCCCTTTCCCTTTCCCTCCCCTTTCCTGGCCGACGCGGTGCAACTGCGGACTGTGACTACGCCGACCTGCAGGGAGCCCGGCCCTGCCGCCCCTGCCGCCCCTGCCGCCCCTGCCCGCTTTGGGAGTCAAATGAGCGGATACCACTTCTATTATTTCTTCATTTCGACCATCAAACTGGATCTGTAGTCTCGCGGACGACTGCCGGCCGGGTGTCCGTCGTGGACTAGGCGGCCTCCTGTCTGCCGCATCGCCCCCCCCCCCCCCCCCCCCCCCGCGGAGTCGCCGGTATTCGAACCTGCGCTTCTCCCCAGTTCGATATTCCGGGATGCACACGCGGGTTCGAATACCCTACCGGCTCACGAGTGTGATTCCCCAGCCGCAGCCGGCCCCACCCTACATCACTGACATCAGACATCTGCCGCGCTGCGCCGCGCGGCTGTGCAGCTAGAGAAATGACGCTGTGTACATATTATTTAGTGTCAGCACGAATAAGCTTACGATCATCCGCGTGACAACGCGGAATTGTCGTTGTTATCTCTAAGTGCTAAATGCCGCCTAGTCACCGGAGCCGGCCACACGAACGTTTAGCTTTACCTCTGTAGGTGTCTGCCGACGCCGGTGCGCTTCCCTCTGGGGACACGTGTCGCATGTCATGTTCACCGGGCCAGTGGCCGTCCGGCGCAGCTGCGTGCGCTGCTGGTGGTGAAGGTGGTGGTGATGCAGGAGGACAGCAGATCAGGTCTCGGCCCGCACCGCCGGCCCCGCCAGACAGACTAGCTACCCAGCACAGCACAAGGTGCTCGCCTTACCCGGTGCGATTGAAGCGTGGAGTCCTGCTTCTCTCTCACACAACATTACATTTGCAGGCCGGCGAGACGGGTCATTTGCATCCGTCTTTCTCTCTGTCGCACACCAACTTTGAGGGGGAGGGGTGTGGCGTGATAGCGTTAGCTGCAGTGACTTATCCTTGGATTCGGCAGCTCCGAGGCCTCGCCCTCGCCGGGTCTCGTTCTACGTTCATTTCTTTTCGTTTTCTGACTCTACGACTCGATTCACTGAGACCGTTTTGGTGAGTTGGATGGATAGCTTTGTTCTCCCCCGGCTCGCCTGCTGACTGACCCGAATAAGTTTCTCACGGTTTCCCTGCGAAAGGGAAATACGGCGGCGCTGTCCTTGACATGTCCCGTCCCACGTGGGACCGGAGCGTTTATGTAACAACATTGTGGCGTTCAGGTAACACGTCACTTCCCGTCTGCGCACACCTAGACTCAGACTCAAAAATGAGACAGGGGAAAAAAAGGCAAAAAACTTCCGATACCGGGAATCGAACCCGAGCCTCCTGGGTGAGAGCCAGGTATCCTAGCCACTAGACCATATCGGATAGTGTATAAGGCGGTTCCACAGTGGCTTTCTGAAGCTCACTCCGAGGCCGCGAGTGATACCCCCACTCCCGCTACCGCGGTCCCTGCGGTGCACTGAACTCTCCCCCTCCCCCATCCGCCGTGGATGCGCGCGCAGTCTCGAACCACTTAGAGACCGAGTCTCGCCTCCCTCCATGACTGCAGCCGTGCGCGTAATGGACACCGTGGTTTCCGTAGTGTAGTGGTTATCACGTGTGCTTCACACGCACAAGGTCCCCGGTTCGATCCCGGGCGGAAACACTTCTTTTTCATTCGGTGCCCAGCTCCCACCCAACAGGAACTAACACGCTAACCAGCATTTTTTTTTTAGCGGATTCAACTTGAACCGTCGAGATAGTGTGATATCCTGTGGCCTCTGTGTTACAAGAGCGTCGCAAATGAACAAAAAAATCATTCTGACGGCCTTTGCGCACGCTGTGTGTTGTTGGGCGCCATTACAACATTCCGAAGCGACGCGCAGCATGATGGCTTATCGTTGATGCGAGGCGATCGCGAGGGGGACCACATGTGAGCGCCGCTCAGGAACTGTTACAGGGTAGCGTGGCCGAGCGGTCTAAGGCGCTGGTTTAAGGCACCAGTCTCCTCGGAGGCGTGGGTTCGAATCCCACCGCTGCCATCTTTTTATTTTGCAGCTGAGCGATTTTTGGGGAAGCTCACAACGACCGAACTTGTACAGTAGTCAAGCCAGTCGTTCTTTGATTACTGCGGAATTCTTCCTCTCAGCGCAGTCGACCTTGATAAACAGGAAACATTGTTGTCATACAGGTGTGTACAGACACCGAGAAAAAGGATTTTATACGAGGGTGCATTGCCATGGTACACTTGGGACACGATGTACCACGTGTGCAAAAACCTTTTTTTTTTTTTTTTAATATTATCTTGGTACACCATGTGAGTTTTCGCCCTGCATAACGATAAGCCCGGCGCGTGCCGCACGTTGCTGCCCGTGCTGCCCGTGCACACTGAGAGAAATGATTCGGCCTACGGACCGAATGTTTGGTTATCAGGCCTGAAGTGGGAACAAATCAAACACTTCTGACGTAGGGACGAAAACTTCAGACGGCGTCACTAACGCTTTAGTGACGACGTTCGAAGTTTTCGTCCCTGCGTTTTAAGTTTTCGTCCCTACGTCAGAAGTGTTTGATTTGTTCCCACTTCAGGCCTGATCACCAAACATTTTGGTCCGTACGCCGAATCATTTCTCTCAGTGCAGGTCGACGAGCAGACACAGTTGCCGAGCGCGGCGCGGCGCGGCTGACTCGGTCGTCGTGCGCTACCGCTTTGTTCTTGTTCTATTTATTCCGTGCCGACGGTGCCGACCTGGCCTGGCCGCTCCGCGCTGCCGTCAGCAGTCGCGGGGGCGCTCGTAGCGCTCGCGGTGCCGTCCCGACTCCCGTGGACTACTACCGCCGCCGCAGCACCCGGCTGGTGGGCAGTCCCTGCTGCTGCTACTGCCGCCGCACGGTAATCATACACACCTCTCTGCTTCCGGGCTGCACCGGATCCCCACACGGAAGCTTCTGTTGCCGAGCCGAGTCCGGGCTGGCGCATATCAGCGCGGCGCGGCGGTGCAGCAGTTGTCATCGGCTGATGAGTCCGGGACGACACCTCCATTCGGACGGTAAGCACCAGTACGTCGACGGCGGGGTGAGGTTAGGACGGACGGTCGGCGGGCCGTACTGGTTCGTGTGGTGGGGGTGGTGAGGGGGTGAGTGTTTCGATCCGACTGGGCTGTGACGGGGAGGGGCGTGCGGGTGGGGGCAGGGGTGCGCACGACGGCCAGTCGGCAGTGTGCAGGGCCCGCCGCCCTCGGATTGTCACGCCGCCCGTATCAGAGAGCTGTCTGTATTCACTGTTGCACCATGGCCGGCCTCGCGTAATGGTCAGCGAAACCCTGCGTCCTGCTCTTTTCCTCCTCCCCATCTGCGACGAATGTCCCGTGTTTTATTATTATTCGCTTCTGCCTGCTCCCCCCTGAATATTTTCAGCGCCTAACCTAACCTACTATACTTCTCTGTGCTGCAATAAAATCAACAGCAGGCCTCTGCTATTGCATCTGCTATTGCCCTGCGCCTTCGTAGGCCCGTACCGCTCCATTGAGCCTCTCTGTGTCCCTGCAGGAGGCCGCGGCCACAATGCCTGAGCTTCCTGGAGGCGGGGCCGGGGCCGAGGCCGAGGAGGACCGGGAGGACTTCCCCTGGGCGTCTCCTGCACCGCCCCTGCCGGAGGACAGCGACGGCATCAGCGGCAGCAGCGGCGGCGGCCGGCTAGCGAGGGCAGAGCGCCTGCGGGTGAGTAGCAGGCAGCCCCCATGCTTTCCTGTCCGCCGGGCCTGCCTACCCACACGGCTGACGCGCCGCTCCGCTGACTCCGCCACTCTGTTACAGCTGGCGTCCCTGGAGAAGGCCACGCTCCAGCGGCGGGCCAAGTTCGTGCGCCTGGAGTTCGAGTACGGCGCCGATGCAGCCGGGACTCCGTCGGCGGACCCGCATCCGCCCGAGCTCCGCATCTACTTCAGTGAGGGCTGCACCACGCCGGGGGACTCGGGCGCGCCGCAGATCGCGCGGCCGGCCTGGTTCGACGCGGACCTGTTCCTGGAGGGGCAGCGCGTCGCCCGGGAGAACCACGCCGGCATCTCCGAGGCGGAGATGCTGTCCCTGTTCCTGCTGCTGGCCTTCCCCGCGGGGTTGGATCCGCTGGTGGCCACCGGCCGCTCAGACACCCCCGACACGGCGGGGCGGCGCTACCTGTCCACCAGCAGGCGCCTGCTGTCCTGGTACACATCCGACCCCTTCGACCCACAGTCCGAGGCGCACCGCAACCTGGTGGCCGTGCGCAGCATGCACGCGCGGGTGCGCCGGGCCTGCAACGAGGCCAGTCCCGACGAGCTCGCCGTCAAGTTCACCATCGGTACGTCAGCGGCGACCGCGGGGTCTCATCCTCGACGGACTTATAGACGCCCTCCTCATAGGCGGCATTCTTGTCCACAGGCAGGGACCAGCCGAGGCCGCTGACATGCCCGCGGGCACCGCTGCTGGACCAGACGTTCGCGGCCCTGCCGGCCGGCGCCTACACCGGGCCGTGCCCCGGGCCGTGCAGCGTCGGGGACCTCCTGGACGGCCTCCCGGCCGTCAAGGTGCGCGCCGACCGCTACCGCCGGCCCTTCCTCACGCAGGGCGAGATGGCCATCACGCAGTGGGGGTTCTTCGGGCTGTTCATCACCAAGCCGCATGTGTTCGCGGCTCCGCGGGTGTCCCCGGGCGAGCTTGACGCGCTTGTGCACATGTGGGCCGTGCTGGGATACTGCCTGGGCATCGAGGACCGCTTCAACTGGGGGCTGGGCGGGCTGGCCGCCGTGCTCAGGCGCAGCGAGATGTACCTCCGCACCGTCGCAGTGTGAGTGCTGCTGGTGCCGCTCATACCTAGAATGCCGGGTCCGGGTTATTGTGCTCACTCTGTCCTCTGTCCTGTCCCCCAGGCCCAACCTGCGGCTGCTGGGCGAGGACGGCTCGGCGTGCTGGGAGCACATGTGTCGCTGCATGGTGGACGGCATGGGCCACTTCGCGCCGCTGGCCGCATTCGACGTGCACCTCGCCTACCTCACCGAGGACGTCCTCGGGCTGGGCACCGGCCTCGCCAAGACGCTGTCCTGGCAGCAGACCTTCCAGCTGTGGAGGCTGCGCCTGCTGCTGCAGTACCTGCCCCGCTGGCTGCCGTCCTGGGGCAGCTGGATGAGCCGCGGCCTCCAACGCATGCTCCTCGCCAACCAGGCCAAGGCTGAGGCCAAGGCCGTGGCGGACCCTGTTGACGGGGTCCACACGCGCTGATCTGATAGCCCACCCCAGGCTCGGCCCGTCCTGAGGCCGCCATAGTGCGAAGCGGCGGTGTGTGTTAGTCAACTTTAAGGTGATACAATGCGTTTGTCCGATGTGATATTAATATATGGATGTCTGTGATACAGTAGAACAGTATTTTGTCTTTTGACCTAGATTCTAGAGGGTCGATTATGCGACTTCCTTAGCCGTAATTAAAGAAAATGCGTGAATTAGTCGTTGTTTCATTTATTTTCGAACAAGACAGCTGTGCTCGCCTAATCGAGTCCGGACAGTGAGCCCGCCGTCGGGAAGTGCTCCCTCAGCTTGAGCACCCGGTCCCGGTCGAGGTAGAGGTGCTTCTTCTTCAGCACCAGGGCTGCCTCCAGCCTCGCCCGTTCCTCGCGGATCTGCCAGTCAAGATAGCGTTAAAAACAAAACTCTCGTCGTTGTGATGACAATGATAGAGGGCTAGTGACCACGACACCAAAGCCCTATTCCAGTGCAGACCGAAAAAGGCCTTGTTTACCTCGTGGAGGGCGTTGGTGGCGTTCCTCAGCTGCCCCTCCAAGGCCGTGGCCGCGGAGCTCACCCGGGACACCTCCTCCAGCAGCCTGAGGACACAACAAAGGCATGCAGTGGCTCTGGGCTGAGGTACAGGACCTCGCCCCCACCCCCGCCCCCACCACCCTCACCCTGCCTGCGGCGGGTCCCTGCAGTTCTCCGACGCCATCCTCTGGTGCCGGGTGTGCAGCCGGCTCTGCGCCGTCTTGAGGTTCGGGTCCGTGTTCCGGATCGCTACCCGGAGATCGTCCATCAGCCGCTCCGTGTCCGCCTCCTTCCGCACCGTCTGTGTCCAACACACGATTTGGAGATAAATGCAGAATCCCTTTAGAATTTATCTTTTTTATTAATTTCCTTTTTTTTTCGTTAGCGGGCCATCCTCAAATTTCGAGGAAAAGGTCAATTTTCCGATCCCCACAAATGCCAAAAAAAATAAGAAGGGGTCTGACCAGCCTGTACTGCTCCTCGAAGTGCTCGACGGCGCGCGCCACCAACGCCACGTTCCTGGCGAGGGCGTCGTCGACGCGGGCGGCCTGCGCGCGCACGTCCCGGACGGCGTTGTCCAGCAGCGGCTGCAGCAGCGTCCGGTACGCGATGGACCGCGAACGCTCCGCCTCGGAGGCGGCGATGTTCCTGCGCGTCGACTGCTCCCAGGCTTCGGGCGTCACCTGGCTGATAACACAATCACACAGTCACATCTGGTCATTTGGGCGGGTGGCGGATGTTTGAACCACCGAACCCACAACCCACCTGTCCGGCACGACCGCCGCCCCCGGCTGGAACGTGCCGACGAGGGGCTCTCGGTGCGCCGTGATGGCCCTGGCCAGCGTGTCGACGCGGTAGCAGTCCTGCTTGCACGACCAGTCCGCCTGCAGCGCCGCCAGGGCCGCGCGGTCGGCGCGCACCTGGGCCTCAGCCTGCCGGACACAGCGCTCCGTCATGTTGGCCGCCTCGCGGACCAGCGCCGCCTCCCGCACCAGCTCCTCGTGCGCCTGATCGCGGACGAGGTCCGTGTCGGGCCGCTTGCAGCGCACCAGGATGCACTCGGACGCCACGGACGCGGCCTTGGTGAGGGCGGCCAGCACGCGGTGCAGGCGCGGCGGCGTCTGCATCAACAGCTGCACCTCGTCCCGCATGATCTGCAAGCCCACAGTGTTACTCGCACGCAGCCGCGGCCGCGGCCGTGACCCTGGTGACCCTGGCCCTGACGCGCACCTCTGCCGCCCGCTCCAGCTCCGCCCGCCAGCGCCACACGTGCTGGGCACGCTCCTGCAGTCGGTCGGATGAGTCCCGGTGCAGCGCGTCCAGCTCGGCGTTCGCCCGCCGCCGCACCTCCCTCGAGGACCACGCCGACCTGGGGAACAAGTACATAGTACATAGTACAAGGCCATAAGAAGAAAAATTGAGGCAGCACCCCACAAAAAAAAAATAATCGAAAAATTCACAAAAAACCAGGAAGGTCCTTCAAAAAAATCAAAAATTGTGTGAATATGTCTCGGCACTCACGCGTCGCCCCTCCGCCGCGCTGCGGTGGCCGTGGCCGTCAGCTCCTCGTTGTGGCGCAGCCAGTCCCCAGGGCTGCAGCGGGTCACCGAGTGCCTGTCCACCACCGGCCGGATGCCTACACATACAGCCAAGACTCACGTCGGGTCGTCGCTCTAAAAGCGTTCTAATCTAAAGACGGGGGTAGCAACTCCGGGAGTACCGGTGTTCCAGCTCCGGCTTTACGTCGGGGCACTCCACGCCTGCGGATCGCCATTTCCGGGGTTGTTTTCAGCCCTTCGACACACCCACACAGTCCTGGGAGGAAATCGAAAGTGGTCACGTTCCTGCAGTGGTGCTGGGTAGTTGAACCCGCGTACTTACCTGTGAGCCCCGACGTCGGGTTCCACTCGGTGCGCCCGAAAGCCCAGGGCCCCACAGGACCCAGATCCGGGACGAAGGGCCTCGCGGGGGGCGGCAGGGGGGCGTCCTCGGGGGCGGACAGCTTGGCGACCTCCGTGTCCTTCGTAGGACCCATCTGCAGAGCCGGCGATCACACGCCAACGCAACAAAAACAAATATTGCATCTGCAGAGCCGGTGTCGAAATACAGGCCAGGACTCCCGAAATTCGGTTACTTTTTCGTGACTTTGGTATGTGTTGAGGGGCGAGGGGTACACCACATGGTGAAGTCCCTGTCTGCATAACGAAACAGTCACATATCCAGTCTTTCCAGTCACTGAAATGTTTCTGAAAAATTTTAAGAAAGATTATAAAGACTGATTTATTTTTTCTTTTATTAAATACTCAAGAAATACAAAGTGGCCTTTCGGCCTCTCGGACTGCGAGTAGGGATTTAAAAATACCAGTAAGATTCAACCTTACGGGCCCCGGTACACTGCTCTAGAACTTGCCACTCCCCATTACCATACCTCGGCGGTCTCCCATCTCCTCCGTTCGTCGAACGCCTCTTCCACACCTCTCTCCGCCAGCATTCTGCTACGCTATTGTTGCACCTTTTTCGACGAGATTCGCAACAGTGAAGATCCTGTCCTGTGATCTCAACAATCGCGATCATAGACGTGAACTAAACACCGATACTTTGTTGAGTGTGACGGAATGTTTATCCGTTACCATAGCGGCAGCGCGCCAACACCCACAAAGGGGTGGGAGTGGAGAGGAGATGTATGCCGGTGTGCTCAACCGGCCGGGCCTTCATTCATTCATTCATTCATTCATTCATTCATTCATTCATTCATTCATTCATTCATTCATTCATTCATTCATTCATTCATTCATTCATTCATTCATTCATTCATTCATTCATTCATTCATTCATTCATTCATTCATTCATTCATTCTTTTGTTCATTCGTTCATTCGTTCATTCATTCATTCATCCGTTTGCCGGTTGGTAAAAATATGCTGTGCGATTTCATCACTTGTATTTCAAATTTACCCCTGGACGGTCATTGTATTTCCAGGGAAACTCGCCGTCATCTTTCACTGGGAACGGATGCTGGATCACCCTGCACAGCGCGCAGGACGAAGCGGGAAGAGAGAGAAAGGAGAAAGAAAGGATGATGCAAACTAGCAAACTGCGCCGCAAAGATGAGCGGTGGCACGGAATGGGATGGCAGTGGGAGAGTGATAGAGCTATACGTGAGGCGGGAGACGACACGAGGAGTGGGGGGGCAAGGCGGTCGATGCCGCGCATGCTACGGTGCGAGCGAGACAGGGCGAGCGGAGCGAACGGGGGCGAGAGAGAGGTAGAAGGTTCGAGAACGACCAGAAGGCTCGAGAGGGCGCAGGGAGGTTCTGGCCGTGCCGAGCCGCAGCCGCCGGGGTACAAAAGCGAGCCGCGGCGCGGAACTTGCGTCAGTTTGAACTGAGCGCGGAAGCGACGAGCACGACCAGATCACCCCGTGAGGTCAGCCGAGAGCAGTGTCAGAGTGACAGTCCAGTGACAGCCAAGTGACAGCCCAGTGACAGCCCAGTGTCAGTGCAGTGTCAGAGTGACAGCCCAGTGACAGAAGCTCAGAGACAGCCCGGTGACAGCCCAGTGAACCCCAAGAGCCAGCGGAGATGTCGTTCTGCTTCAACAAGTGTCTGCGGATGGCGCCGCTGGCGCGCCTGGCCGCGCAGCAGCCGGCGCGCACCCTCTGGCTGCGCCCCGCCAACATCGGCACCCTCATCCGCGACATAGACCGGCAGATGGACCGCATGGAGCGGCAGGTGTTCGGCGCGCTGCCCTCGCTGTTCCCGAGCACCACCGGCCGCGTCCTGCCCATCGACTACACCGTGGAGGCTGGCGACGGCCAGTACCGCGTGTCCGTGGACCTGGCCGGCTTCCGCCCCGAGGAGGTGAGCCTGTCGCTTGACGAGGCGGGCCGCCGGCTCACCGTCAGCGCCAAGTGTGAGCGCCGCCACGGGGACGGCGGCCGCTTCGCGCAGGAGATAAGCCGCACCATCACACTGCCCCAGTCCATCGACACCGACCGCCTCACGTCCCTGCTGCACCGCGACGGCGTCCTGGCCATCGAGGCCCCGTTCAAGGAGCAGCAGCAGCCGGAGCAGCACGAGCCCCAAAGCATCCCCATCACCAGGGCGGCCCCCGCCAACACGACCCCCGAGACGGAGCACAAGGAGGCCGACAAGGCCTGAACACCGATCTCTCCACCCGCACCTTCGGTGATCGTTGGTTAGTTTGCGTTGGGTGTATAAGTATGCATTTCCGTTGTGTGCGCAGTGATACTGTACTTATGACCCCTGTCGGGTGCGGATGGATAGCAAACTGCAAGTCTGTAGTTTTGTTTTGAATAGCGTCACACCTGTCATCATAGAGTATAGCGAGTCATTAGGAGTAATGTGTGCATGATAAGCTGCATTGTGCAACAATTTCACGATGTTTATATTTAATTCTGTAAAAAATATGTATTTTCATTTCTAGTTGTTTAGCATGTAGGGCGTGTTGATTTTCGAAGATATTTCCCTGATTGTATATTTGAGACTGATACCGTAAGAGTTTGGAGTGGTTTCTTTTTAAGTATTATTATTATTATTATTATTATTGAATAAAACTAAAGTACAAACAGACAAGGCACACTTTTATTCTTTTTAACCCCTTTTCACTCAAATCTACGCAGTGACAGTAAGCTGAGAAGGATGATGTGGAGAAGAAAAAGAATGGTCCGAATACATCACACCGCGAATGGCGGGCGCCGAGCGCCTGCGAGTGCTAGGGTAGGCCAGCCCGCACGGCACGCGTGCATGCAGAGGCCGTGGTTGGCCTACCCAGCAGGCGACCTGTGTGTCAGACGAGTTCTTCTGAATATGACTCCAAAGTCTCGGCGACATGACATCCCATGGCATGCAAGCGTTTCGGATGAACCGCTCTGGGGGCCGTGACATGCGAAATCAATATGGCACACGCTGTAGCATCTGCATAATGGATATGTCGAATTGGCTTCCATAAACCACGCGTATTGCTCGTTGTTGCCTTCTTGGAATCTCTGTTGTTCCATATGCATGACCCCCCTTCCCCTCTCTCCTTATCCTCCCTCCCCCCCCCCCTCCCTTCCATACCCGGCGTTTCGCCATACCTCTCCGGAAGCGTCCGACCCCGCCCTGCCCCCCACCCTGCGCCACCCGACACCTGCCCCGGGAACGGTTTGATTTGATGTTGCAGCGCTGCGTCAGTTGTCCCACACCTCTCGGAAGACGGAGAGCGGTGCCTCACCTCGCCTCCCCTGCGCGCACCCGAAGACCACAGACCACAGACCTCAGGTACCCCCGTGACACCTGCCAGCGGTGCCTGCGCTACCGGTGGCACCAGGGACCGTCCGTAAACCACGTGGGGGGCTGGAATACACAGCCTGCCTGGAGAGAGAACCCAGTGCGTCGAGAACTGTCCGTGGGAATCGAACCCACCGGCTCGCGGGGGAGTCGACAGAGGGAACTCCCCCACGCGGCCCGTTGCCATTGACAGCTTGCTTCCCTCGCGCCAGCCGTTATCTCTCCAGGCAGGATTACGAGCCACGAGGTTTGTGGACGTTCCCCTGACCGGCGGTGACCGCAGCACAGTACCTGCGACAGACACGCGACTGCAGCTCTGCGCTGGCAGCACTGGCAACTGGCAGTGAGGCGGCATCGCTGCCGGCCGCCTGTGCACTGCGCATTTCTGCTCCTGCAGCTCGGGGAAGAGGCTTTCTTGAACGAAAACTGGGGGGGGGGGGGCGAGCGCCAAGTCCGTGAGCCGTATCGTCCTGGGCTCGAGCACCGGCGGCACTGCTGTAATGGCAACCCTTTACCTTGATGAGGTGTCTCAATCATCTGCATCACAGCCCACAAGTGCCGTTCCTTTACCTTGACGGTCAGGGGGGGGGGGGGTCTCTCAAAATACTGAGATCCACCGCGTGAGGAGTCCAAGGGCGCGGCATTGTTTTAATTTTAAAACTTGCAGACCTGTGCGCCTGTGGGCGCCTGGCCTGGCACGTTCAGTTATCTCCCAGTCTCCCACTCACGGTGCCCCCTGCCGCCGAGCTGGCGATCTTGCTGCGTCACTTCAACGTTACGTTACGATCTCGGTGAGAGAGGGAGAGCGTTCGTTTGTTGCCTCTCTCCCGTGTGGACCAGACAGAGACGGCTACAGAGCGGGCCGTCTGTCCGATTCATTGACGGTTCTGTTGGAGCGACAAGGACAGGGAGTTTCGTTCGTGGCGTTCGGGAACGGCCCTCCCCCCCATCAGCTGATTTCCCGGCGCTGCGTCCGAATAGCATCCCCGTCCTCGTCGCTCCTAGGCGGAAAGGCTGCCGGTCGGGCTGCATCCGAGTCGTTTCCCCAGGACAGGAGGACACGAGGGCCCCCGCCAACGACACGGGAGGAAGAGAAGCGCTGCTAGCGAGTCTAGAGTCTAGCGAGCTGCCCATCCTGCCCGCTGCCCTTCCGTAGCCAGCAGCCAGCGGACAAGGTCGTCTTTCCTTCAGTCCAGTCCCAGCCTCAGCCATGGCAGCTCCGCATGCAGAGGCCGGCAACGTTCTGGTATGTCTATGGAGCCGAAAACCGGTTAACCTGGCTGGTTACACGCTAGGAGAGGTTTAACTGACGGGGTGGGGGCAGGGGGTGGGGGAAGGGGTGTACGTGACCATCTGACACATTGCAGGTTAAGAAACTCGCGCGCATCGCTTACGCGTCAGTTTTCTTAAGCACGGGTTCGTGCATGGTTCCGTCACCGTTGTCAGTGATAAGCTTCGGGTTGCTGGGCTCGAGCGCCATACGAGGCGAGTGATTTCGGCTGCGCTGAAATCTGTAGTCCATGCTTGGGTTTTAAAAATTGGTGAATTCATGGAGTCGTCGTTGGTGACGGCTGGTCTTAAGCAAATAATCAGTTGTGCGTTGTCGACCCTTTGGGTTTACGGGAATGTACTTATGATCACGCGGTTGCGGAACTGTTAGATAATATTCTTCGGTCGAGGTCATATTCATGTAGCATTGTTAACAGGTCGGAATGTCACTTTATAGCAGTTTGTCTGTCTTTGGACTAGGTGGTGTATCTACATTGTCACACCTTTCATTTATAAATGATGAATTGGAGTGACTGAATCATGCCTTAAGTTCGTTTTGTAGATATTTGCACTGTCATAGGTGACTGATGGTGCTAGATGGACAAGTACAATTTATATTCTTTAATGAGTTCCCCAACTGATTTGCCTCCTCCCTGCATCAGATTTAAGGTGAAGGTGAAAGTGAAAGTTGCACGCTGCAGAACGCCCGTGGACCTCAAGTTTCAAGAAAATAAGCAACTGTATTGAGCAAAAATAAAAAAATTAAAATATGCATAGCTCACTGGTATGCCCCATTTTCTTAATCTTTGCTGCATGTGTAGGTGTGTTGAATAATGGTGTGTCCTTTAACATACAATAAAAATAGTGAAAGATTAGTGACACATTCTTAAATGTCGGTCATGTCTGTGTGTACACTAATATTTAAAGCTTTCCAGTTTTTAATTTTTTCCCCCCACTGCTAATTATCATGATTTAGTTCATCTCCTCAGCTTTTATTCGTTGTTAGATTTTGTGGGTATTAGGAGCATGTACTTGAACCTTGTCATGATCTTTTACATGTAATTTATCAGCTCAGTACCACTTCTTAGGAAAAAAATAATTCCATTTCACTTTTTTAAAGTTTTATTACTGTCAGCATGTTGTCAATGATAAAAGTGCTTATTTGTATATGCAAATAATAATTTTTTCCTGCCTGCAGAATCTTCCAATTCTTGTTGGGGCAGGAGTAATTGTTGCAAGTGCAATTATTGTTGCACTTTGGTCAGCCAAGAAAAAGAAGTTAGTTGCACTGAAAGATGCCACACAGAAAATTTCTTTGCCCTTGGTGGAAAGAGAAGAAATAAGTCATGATACAAGGAGATTCAGATTTGGACTCCCATCCAGTAAACATTGTTTGGGTGAGATACGTCAACTTAAGGACAAGAGTGGAAGTAATTTAATTGAATGAAGAAACTTAAAAGATAAAACATATTTCTATGCTTGTTCTGTACAGGCCTTCCAGTAGGACAACATATTAATATTTCAGCATCAATAAATGGGGAACCTTGCATTCGTTCATACACACCTGTGAGCAGTGATGAGGATCTAGGGTACATGGATTTGGTTGTCAAGGTTGGGTCAACTTTCAGAATTTTTGTACTGTTATGTTTCATTTTCACTGTGTGCAAGAACTATACTTAATTTATTATTATATCAGGTTTACTTTAAAAATGTTCACCCTAAATTTCCTGAAGGAGGAAAGATGAGCCAGCACCTGAATGACTTAAAGATTGGAGACACAATCGATATCCGTGGACCCACTGGGCGCCTACAGTACTTGGGCCGTGGTCAGTTTTCAATCAAAGCACTGAGAAATGCTCCACCCACCATAGTAAAAGTCAAGAAAGTGGCTATGATTGCAGGTACGAAGTACTGTACTTGAAGAAAATGTCTTCTATCAATACTGAGGAATTAATTTTGCTGGAACCGATATTTTTATTTATGTACAGGTGGTACTGGAATTACACCCATGCTGCAGCTTGTAAGAAGTGTAATGAGAGATTCATCGGACACTACTGAACTTGCCCTCTTATTTGCCAACCAAACTGAAAAGGACATTTTGCTGAGGGATGAACTTGAACAGGCTGCTGCAAACTCCAATGGACGTTTCAAGTTATGGTACACTGTGGATTCTCCCTCAGAAGGTATGGCAAACTGATTTCATGTTTACTGTAATAGTGTCAGTATATCATCTTTGTCATTTATCTCTAATGCGAAACAATGCATCGCCTAAATTACAGGATGGAAGTACAGCAAAGGCTTTGTAAATGCTGAAATGATCAGCACCCACCTTTTCCCCCCATCTGCAGACACACTAGTGTTGATGTGCGGACCTCCCCCCATGATCAATTTTGCATGCGTACCAAATCTAGACAAGCTTGGTTATGATGCAAAACTAAGGTTTGCTTATTAAGATGACTGCTGTCCAAGTAATTTATAATATTTAATTTGTTTAAAATCTTTTTGCTTTGAATATGTTGTCCCATTTATTTCTCCAATAAGAAAGCTCAACTAAATTTTTGTTAGGCTATTGTTTCTGCGCAAACACAATGTACAGATTTTTTATGTGCATTTTTGTGTAGCAGTATGTGTTTGGGGGGAGAGAGAATTAAGTTGCTTAGGATTTCTAAATATTAGAAGTGACAAATCACATAGTTTATGCAGAGATTTATTTTTATGTGAGGAGTCTAGTGATATGAGTACCTTATGGACAGAAATACATATATCTAAGCTTCAGAGAGGTTGTATATTGTGAACAAAGTGCATTTTCTCTCTTTTTTTTTTTTTTTTTTTTTTAATTTGTGACTTGGCAATAACTGAATGTGCTGTAATATTATATTTATGTACGTTTAAAATCAGTGTTTTCATGTAATGACAAATATTTGATATCTTTGATGTAATCCTTTTAAAGATACAGGAGCTCTGCCACAGTGTATTTATTTTTGTGTTATTTCTATTCTGTGCATCCAACACAATAAAACAATACTGTACGGAAGATAGCTTTTCACATTTATTTAACGAAAAATTAATCCATATCTGGCTCTGAACTTTTACTTTGATCTAATAAGTGACTCTGATCACTGTCTCTTATGGAGCTGACAGTAGCATCCATGGTTTCATCCTCTTCCTCCTCCTCTTCTATTTCCATTTCAAACAGACGGACTTTGCAGCGGTTTTCAGAAAGCACAGCAGCAACCTTTCTGCTCCCACTTACTGCCAAACTAGAGCCCACAAAATTATCAATAGTGCGAAGGGCACTGGAATCTAGCAGATTAGTTCCATCTCCAGGGCTGAGATCACGGAAAGTGTTGGTGCTGGCATGAACTGTCACAGATATACTTGATGCAACTCTCAGGGGAAACTAGAACACAATTGGGAAGACAATTTACCATAAACTTAACATAGCAGCACATTATACACAGGGAAAAATAATCAACGCTACCTGTAAAAATACTGCACTTCTGTCATCACCTCGCTTCTCTATGAGAAGGGACAAAATATCTGCTACATAGAACTGCATATCATTGACCTTGAAAAGTGGGCTTGATAATTTTTCTACACCTGCCTCAACATCAGTAATAGGACTCAAAAAGGACAAACACGTTTGTTGGATAGGCATCTGAAAGCAAATGCCAGTGTGAGTGTGTAGTACAGATCAATACTAGTGGCAACATGCATGTATTTTTTTTTTCTTCATTAACTCTTACCTTAGATTCAGACCTTGAAACATGGGTTGGCAAGTCTATAATATGAAGCGATGTTTCATTTTTGGGATAAGCAATTACTATTTTCTTATCCATTCCACAATAAAAAAAGGTAATTTTAAATATTTTGTTGGAGTCCTCAGAACCAAAGTATAATGGACTTGTTATTGCTGAATCTGGGAGCCTAACAACTCGCTGAAGTGTGAATGTCTGCCCAATGGATTCTGCAGGTTCTCTGAAGACTGCATCAATTGCAGAAATTAGATGGTTATGCTGCTGAACTAGGGACATTTTCCTGTGAACCCAGTTAAGGCATTGCAACAATTTATTTTAGATTTAGTTGTATGTATCATAGAAACTGTAAAGTGTATTACCTGAAATGTGGTATTATAAGACGATCTTCACTTAAGGAAGGATAGTCACTGAGAAGGCTGCTCCATGGATTTTTATCAGTCTCCGGTAGAAATACAAGTTCCTGATCTACCAGGTACTGTCCAAGCCTCTCTAAATTGAAACGCGATTTGCGCCCTGGGGTACACGCTCCTGGAGCTTTAGAGCCCTTTAATACTGTCGGTTCAATTTTGCCTTGATTAGCTCCATCAGGCTCAGTTGTAGGATTACCAGTAACAGTACTATTAGCATCAGTTGCTCCATCAAAATTGCAGAGAAATTCTGCAATATAAGTAAGGTCCTGCTGTGTATGCTTCGTAATATCTGCTGGAGCAAGTTCATCAGTAAGACGAAGCATAGCCTGTAGAAGATAAAAACATCACATGATGGGGGAAATGATTTTGTAGTTTTTAACTGGAACATAAAGCTACAAACCAAAAAGAGCCATCGGAAAAATGCCTTGTATTTCTTCATAGAATTATCTATGACTTGCTGTACTTCGGTAGCTTTCACTAGGAATGCACCTGCAGCAGATAAAGATGCTTCAACTGTGTCCTCACTGAGTCCAAGCAGTGAGTATCGCTCCACATGTCGGGCCATGCCCCGTAGTTCAGTTAGATGGAATGAGACACTCGTGCCCACACAATGGACATGTTTCAAAACAAATTTCTATACAGATAATATAAAATAACATTCAGCGCTGCAATCAATCAGAATATTGGACAAAGCATTCAATAGTACAGCAAATTTACTTGCACAAACCTGAATATTCAAATAACTCAATTCTATAGAATGGCTAAGTTTTTTCAGGCCCTTTTCTGTCAAATCTCTTTGTAGAAAAAGTTCAAGTTCCGGTGATGGAACCCCTAACATAAGGAGATCTAAGAAGTCAGCTGCAACAGAGCCATCAGCAACAGTAGCAGCATAGGTTGCAAGCTTTGAGTCCATCTCCAGTAAAATACTTTCCCATGCCTCAGTGATGGCTTGCATGGTGCTTGACAAGTATCCTTGAGGAGAAAACAAAGTAGTGCAGCTGTAATATTTTAATAGCCATGCTACCTTACAACATTGGAACATAATACATTAAATATACCTTGTAAACTGCTAATATGACCCTGTTTTAAAGCTAATGTATACAATTCTCTAGAGTGAGACGCTAGCAATGGAGTTTCTAAGATCACAGCGTAAATCTTTCTACCACCATTTTCTGATGCCTGAACACAAAATTATGTCTTATTTTCATTATATGTGTTTATGTAAGGAAAACAGTTACCGGTAGGTAGTTTGGACCTTACACTGTCAAATTTCATTTCCCCTTCGACAAACACGCACATGATTTTAAAGTCATCGGACACAGCAGCATCTATCACAGCTCCACAAGTATCACAACCAGCTTCCTTCATGTGTGGCTTGAGGTCAATTACTCCACATGGAAACAAGCCAAAAACACTCATACTGAGTTTACCCCCTTCTTGCCCAACTAATAAAATGTTGAGGTAAGCCTGATCGCGAATACGCTTCGTGTCCTCCAAGTTTTCCTCATTATTTATCTTATTAACACCAAAACTTCTTGAGAGGGGAGGAAGCTTTGGAAGAAATTTGCTGGCATTCTCCTGAAATGATAACAAGTTGAAGGTAGAGGAGTACCAGAGCACAAACTAGAGCAACCATACTGGAAGAGATTTAAAAAAAAAAAATCAATTTCATGAACTTACTGCACTTGAAGTATATCTACATTTCTCTTGGGAAGAGGTCCCTTTGTTACTTCCAATACTTGGATTTTGCTCTTGCACCCATGTGAGCGAAATTATACCAGACTCCAAATGATATGTGTGCAAGGTTTCTTTGTTTTCAACATCTATCAGCACAACTTCTCCTAAATAACAACAGGTAAACCAATGAGATACATTGCGGAGCATTCTTAATCTTTTACAAATCAGTTGTACTTACTCGTACTATACGCAATGGCAATTACTTTACCGTCCGGTCTCCATGCCATTGCCCTTACAGACGCCCCTTCTTGAGGAGGTGGCAGTGACCAAACCCTTTGCCATGACAGTCGATGAAGAGCTACTTCACCTAAAAGACAAACAAATGGACCACATGAAACTTGGGTTCAGAAAGTTGAATTTTGACCAAAAGAGCAGTCTTACCTCGAGTATTAGAGAGGGCCAACAGGTCCATTTTGTTCGACCAGAGCATGAGCTCGATTTTAATAGCCACATGGCGCTCGTCAAGAAGTTTCATGGATCCAGACATTGTGAAATATTTGAATGGGAAATTTTAATTGTATGTTGATCTGTAGAAGAAAAGTCCGCCAAAATTTACACTACTCACAGGCAAATGATTTCAGAGCCAAGGTAAGACGTGTCCAATAGGACCCATCAGATATATTTAAAAATTCCCAATGTAAAATTTAACAAGAAAAAAAAATTTCAAACTGGAAATGTATCATACTCAATTATTGCACTCAACCAGGGGAGCCCCTGACTCAACTCTACCACCTTGCCTATCCACCTACCAACTAAAGCTATTGGTTAGAGTTCTATTGGATGGGCACAAGCCTATGTTACTCACATCTCTTAATTCTTTTGCATCCAATAATGAACAACCGTTTTTAAATTATTGCACCTAAGTACCGGGTTCAGACGAAAACCGTAACCTCACCATACAAACACAAACATGGGTGGCTGACTTCAGCAGCCGTTGCCAAATGCCAAGGTGGCCGCAGAAATTCTCATACTGTTATGTCTCGGGTTTGGGCTTTGGGCAGAGAAAGCAACCGAGAAGCGGCGGGTGAGAGATGAACTATGAGTTAGCGTAAGATATTTGGGGCAAATTATTGTGGCATACAGTCTGGTTAGGTTCGATTTGTGTTTTGTACTTCCCAACAAATATATCATGGGTCAACGCATAGTTATATTAAATTTTCGGGTCAGTCGACTTACGCTAACAGTTCATCTTTCACCCGCCTCTTCTCGGTTGCTTTCTCTGCCCAAAGCCCAAACCCGAGACATAACAGCATGAGAATTTCTGCGGCCGCCTTGGCATTTGGCAGCAGGCTGGCATCTGGCACCGCCCCCCCCCCCCCCCCCCCTAGCCGGATCCACAGCCTCCTCGGCACGGGGCACGGAGCGGAGCTGCACGGGGCACAACGAGCCTGGACGCTGTGATTTGTTTACAATACGGTTGAAAGACAAATCTTTTTGGCAAACCGCACTGTGACGTCTATAAAAGAACGAGCATGATCCGACTATTAAATTCAGTCTCAGTCGGTTAAGAGCATTAAAATATTATTGAGATGGGTGTTGCAGCCAGATTTGTGTATATACTCTTAACCTCTGTGGTCATGGGAGATTTTCATACTTTCACTATGTGATATTGTATTTTTTTAGTGACAAATATTTTTTTCTTTAATATAAAATGATTGTCCATCGACATGCCGTTTTATGTGCATTTATATTTTGCTTTCTGGAGTGGACATCTGGGTCCTACAGTCTGGTACTAAGTAATGGCACAAACTTGTTCTCCTATCCCAGTTCCAAATTAAATGCAAATGCTCAAGTTATTTCCGGTGTAAATGTGGAATCGAATCCTCTAGGCGTCAAGGAGGAGGTTCCTCCAAGTTCTATTGATGGCTTGTTGCTGCAAGATGTGGCCCCTAACATGGCATTTCGCCTGCGCGATATCTGCAACAAAGAATTGGGTGTCTCTGTACTTCAAGAAATCTTTGACAAACTTCAGTTTGGACCTTCCCAGATTAATGACGAGAAGAAAGCAGAAAATATAGCCTCTAATATAGATAAGAAGCTACAGGATTATTTAAGTTTACTGTCTAAAACTCGTAGTTCTGTAGAAAATGCTATCCATGAGCGAGTAATGGGCCCTGCCCAACTACCTTCAGCAGCTCATCCATGTTTCATCAACTCATTGAGGGATGATTACTATGATGTCCGGTATGCAAGGCCAATGAGGCGGCTGGGTCATCCTGGGCCCCGACATGGATTCAATCTTACTAGTGGTAAGTTAGAGTTCGTGATTGATATGAATTGTGGTATTTTCTGTCTGCATATAGTTCCATATTAATATGCTATTTCCTAATTTCTTTTACAGTGTTTGTTCAGAATGCACGATCAGTTCCATCCTTAAAACTACAGTATTTGATGGCGGGTACTGGTTTTTCAGGCAGTAGCGATCATCTTTTGCAAGATATGCCGTGCAACACTTTTGACGAAACGCGGCTGAGGTAAACTGTTGCTCTTCTAAGAGAGAGTTTGATTTTTCTTATGTGAAACATTAATGTATTAATTCCTTGTTCTTATTTTACAGGAGCATTTTCTTAGCTACAATATCACCTGACACAAAGAGAGTCATAATTATGATAGACTATGGAAGGTCAATGAGCATTACACAATTGGAACTAGCTAAAGTTTTGGCTCGTAGTATCATTGAAACACTTTCACACCATGACCATGTAGGATTAATAGGGTTGGCAGAAGATGCTCTTCTTCCCATGAATGATGGCTGTTCACAACATTCCTTGCCATTAGCAACTCATGAAACCAAGTACCACTTGCTCCGATATATTGAAGGACTTACAAGGTCCAAAGGGTCTACTAATCATTCCCTTGGGTTTAAAAGTATTTTTGAAATAATTTCCCATTCCGTGCCTCTCAATGCCACGGCTCCTATTCTGGTTGTGTACCTCAGCCGAGGACTCTTGTCCTCCTTAACTGATGCCAAAACAGTTCTTCACACAATAGCTGAGGGGCGGGAAGCAACATCTCATGATATAGTCATCAACACTTGTGCTTTGATTGATGGTGTGTTCTGTTAAAAATTATTCAATCTTACCAAGTTAATTTTCTCACCACTTAAAAATGGCTTCATGTGGTGTTTTGTCTTTAAAATGTTACAGATGCAAAGCCTCTGATGTATGAAAAACACTTTTTGCAAGATGTAGCCAGTCAGAATTTTAGTAAATACAACATCTCAGTCTCAGGTGCCAAGAGGATCTCTCCTGGTGTCTTAGTTTCTGCAAACACATCTTCAAACCTGGGGCCAATGGTTGGACAACTCCTCTCTGGCTTGCCAATTTCTGGTCACAAAGCTTCCCCTGTTTTTTTTCTCCCTGACTTTGATTCTGTTAATAAGGGTGAGTGTTGATTGCAATGCAAATTGCCTTGTAAGTTATTTCCATTTCTAATTTTTCTTCTGTATTCGACATTTGTAGCACTGGTAGTAAGTGTTGCCCAGCCCTGTGAAATATCTGGGCGTATAGTTGGAGTTGTTGGCATTGATTTATCCCTAAGTGAGATAGTTGAAAATATAACTTATTTCAACACCTATGGAAATTCTTATGCTTTCTTCATAAATAAAGAAGGTATAATACATACATCTCATTTAGAATTGCAAGGCATGTTGTTCTCAGTTCTCCTAATTTAAAAATAAAATTACTTTTCAGGCTATACTCTAATGCATCCATCTCTCTCACGTCCAACATTTGCTTACGAACAACCAATGGCCACAGATATAAAATACCTTGAAAATAAGCCTGGTTTTGATGCTGTTCGAGAACAGATTTTACATGAAGTCAGTGGGAGTAAAATTCTAGAGATGCACTTATCCTCAATGGGAAAGCCTGTTACTACAACTGTGAGTAGTTGATTACCAATCCCCTTAGTTGTTAAGAGTAGTTTGTGCTGTAAAATAACCTAAATGAATGAATTGCAGGTTTCATACACTTGGAGACATCTTAAGGCTGGCCCATACATTGCAGTTGTAGTCTCTGAACGTGGATCAGTAACAAATTTACAGTCTGCCCCAATGCAGCAAGATACAAATATTGTGTATCATAAATATCGGCATTTGGAAAAATACAATTTATGCCGTCATCTCAGACTTCCTGCTTCTTTTGGTGTGTTAATAATACAATTATTGATATTAATTGGTCTTGAAACTAACCATATCCTTGAATTGTGTTATTAGTTTTAGCCTTTACTGCTGACTTCTATTTTTCAGATGTTGGATCTGTGTTTCTCTCAGCATCATGTTTTCAGTCCCCTTATAACTATTTGGAAGGGCAAGATGCTGAATCATCTTCAACCTTAAGTTATATGGCGTATCTTCTTGACCGTACCCGAGTCCTGGCTAACCCTGGCTTACGGCCGGGCGTGAGAGATGACGTATCTGCTGTTTCAGGCGTGGTCCAACATTGGAAGCAGCAGCAACTTAGAGGGAAACTGAGAAAATACATTGTTCGCCGGTATGGTATTTACAACCTGAATTTTTAATGGTTTAGCGTGAAGGATTGGAAGTGATTTTGACTGTTTCCTTTTTCAGCTATGTTGCCACTCCTAGTGGAGTGCTTGTTTCCTTCCCCAGCTCCCCTGTTGAAGACAGCTTTGATCCCACTCGTCGACACTGGTACACCCGTGCTATGGAGTTTCCAGACCAGGTGGTGCTGTCTGCTCCTTACTTGGATGTTGGTGGAGCTGGCTACATAGTCACTCTGAGCCACACCATCCATGATGCAGTTCACAGCTCCAAGCAAGCTGTTGTTGCTGTCGTGGGAGTTGACTTCAGTATGGGCTACTTTTACAAGCTCTTGCTGGACACAATGCCATTTTGTGAAGAGAAAAATATAAAGTGCTTCCTCATGGATGACAAGGGCTATTTGATAGCTCACCCTAGTTTGACGGAAACTAGTGGAAGGCAGCCACTGGAGCAGCAGCACATCACTCACAAGGAGTCACTTCTTGCACATGACATTTTGAGCCACAAAGGTTTTGTTACAAAGAGGGTCTGCAACAACTTCTCTGATCGCACCATGCAACGCTTTTATCAATTCAACACAAGTGTAACTGGAATCCTGACTAACTTAGTCCATGGAGAACACTGTGTGCAGTATCAAGTAATCGCACTCTCTGGTACTAATGTATTTCTGGGTGTTGTGAATCAGACGTGTGATGTAACAACTGCATTCTGCCCCTGTAGCACGGTATGAAAAATGATTTTTTTTTTTTTGTCTTGAATTAATAGCTTATTGACTGGGGTTCTTGCCTTTCTTGCAGGAAGATAGAAATTGTCTGAATTGTGCTCGAGTTGAGCAGACAGAGTGTGAATGCCCTTGTGAGTGTCCACTGGGTATCAACTATTGTACAGGAGATTTGCAGGTGGCTGAGGCAAGCAATCCCAGCTGTTCCAATTTCCCTGAAACACAGCGCCCTCTGGTCTATGTGCCTTCCTCTGTAAGCAGTCTACCCATATGTCCATCAGTTAATGCAAACTGTGAATCTTTCCAGTCTCATAGGTTAGTTTAAAAAAAAAAAAAAAAGAATTATGGTTTGTTTTTAAGTTTTACTCACTTACATTATTGAACCAGTTGACTCATGTGTTTGTACCTTACTTGTTTTAGCGAATGTCGTGGTGTGGTGGGTTGTGAATGGTGCCAGCTTGATAGTGAAGGAGAAATACCTCTAGAAGTACCATTTTGCACTCAGTTTATGAAGTGTTTTAATGGAATTCGAAATGCTGGCACACCTTATGGAGAGATCTCATCAAGTAAATTGCCAATTAAATTTGGTTCAGTTGTTTAGGAATTAGTTAGGGTCTACAATTAATTATGCAATCTTTTTTATTTAGGCCTACAACCTTCAGGCTCTGGGATGTCACCGAGCACACCTGCCATGGGACCGGTCGCTGGTGGAACGCTTGGATTTTTCTTGTTCCTCTCCCTTCTTCTCATGTTGTACTGTTATCGTCAACATGGTCACCGAGCTCCCCTGGCACACGCCTATCTTAGCTCAGGGCCAGACACTGGGGTCCGTATGTCACAGCTGGACAATGAACTAGATGACACTGACATTCTGGATAATGCTATTCAAGGTGAGACTAGTAATTCTCTCTCTCTCTCTCTCTCTCTCTCTCTCTCTCTGTCTCTCTCTCTCTCTCTCTCTCTTTTTTTTCCCTTTCTTGTGTTAAGTAACTGAATTCTTTATTTCATCCAGTTGTAGTCTGCACCCTGATTTGGTTCATTTGTTTTTTCTAGGTCATAGCAACCAGATTCTACACATAGACGGAATAGCTCCTATATCACCATATCGTGTGAACACTGGATACAAGAGACCAGCAGGAGGAGACAGTGATCATGGATACTCCACCATGACTCCTCATGATGATTCTGAAACCTTAGCATCTGCAGAACCATTGATCCTTGGAGCATGTTCACCTCCCAGACGCTCTGTGTCACGGCTAATATCCCAGTCTCCAGTCCCTGATGCTACCTCTGACAGCCCACCTCAGACCTCTTTGATGCTTTCCCATCAAGTATTAGCACCTGTCACTGTTCATATGGTAGATATTTAATTTTATTGCTATTGATGTTCCTTTTATCTATTCTTTCTTCTGATAATTGCCTTGACTGGCTAGAACGTTTTGTTCTACCGCTCAGTTGCCTGAGTCATTAGGCAGCGTGAGTCTTGTTGCCGATTTTTCCCTTTTATATTTTGTTATGTTAGGCTCACCGTTTAATTTTTGTCCTTCAACTGTTGTCATAAACAAGAATTTTTTATTCGATTTTTAACATTTTATTGCCACAGACTTTTTCTATTAAAAATGTTCTAATTAATTTGTTTTCATTCATTTAAGTTAAGAATGGAATGTGTGCTGTTAGCAAAGTCATATTTAAGTGATGCCATACTGTAAACTTGTTGGCATTGTGGACTGTACTTTATATTAATTTGTAGGATGCCAATAGCATATTGTACCTGAATACTTTTTTGTTCCTAGTTTTAATTGTAAGATGACGTGAGACTGATTATGACTGTTTGTCTTCAATGCATTCTTTCTAAGGCATCTTGTATCCTACATTTATTGTCTCAGAACTCTGTTTAGTTGTAATTAATATGGAAAGGAAATGAGTTCTGTCCTAGCCCTTTCAGTATTTAACCGACATGTAATTTTCAAATTGTTCAAAAGCCGTACTGATATCCAACAACCATTAGTTAAGTAGGATCCCTGTTACTTAGTAATTAATACAATCACAAATCTGTGACAATCTTTTTATCCACTCTCTAATCCTTTCATTTCTATATTGTAATTCAAATTAGGGGTTTGATCAATTTTAGGTGCTGCACTAAAATGGTGTGGCACCTCAATCATCCCCAGTCTAAAGACTGCTCTTTTGATTCTATTGTAAAATCATCACACTGTTCTTTCTACTTGACAAGGACTGGCATTTTTTTATTAACTTGGATTGAACTGTGTGCATCTCATGTTATCTGTTCTTACAAAAGTTCTGTTTGTTTGCTTCAAATGGGGGAAACAAAGAATTAACTTCCAAGCAATAATATTTATACACACAAATGTGATTTATTTAAGCCTTAGTCTCTTTAGACCGAGTGTCAATTCATTGGTGAAGATTACAGCATTCTCTCTGTTACCAGTAACTGCTGTTATTAATTTGTCTGGAATGACAGCAATATACATGCACTCAAGACCGTATGTTCATTTTATTCTGTGATCTTGACAGAAACTGTCTTTTATTGATAAGCAGTTTCAACATTACCTATACAATGTGAAGTTGAAGTACAGTTTCTTGTGTTCTGTGTGCATGTCATAATTATTTCTTTTTACTCCTACCAGTATATGATGAAAACTGAAGTATGGTGCACTTTACCATTACAATATAAGAGCAATACAACTGCTTGCTACTTATGGTTATTGGCTGATCAACTCTAAGTAATTTATTTACTTGTGTTAATTTGTAGGGGAGTACTTAACACTATAACTTGTACTTAATGTTCCTGCTTTATTGAATTTGTGGTCTTTGTGTAATAAAACAATCTTTGTTAACAAAATGTTTTCTTTACCTATTGATGATGCAAATTATGTGTATTTTGTTATGAAAGTGGTTTGGCAGCCTTGAAAAAAGATCTGATGATTTTATGAGAACACAAATAATCAAAAGATCAATCAGGTATATCTTCATGTATTTTATTACAAAAATACTTCAGACCATCAACTGCACAAATACTTTCCTTGATCATACTTTTAGTCATTATCATCTTCAGCCATTAATGAATCTCTCAGATCACCAATCCTATTTTGTTCTGTTTCAGCTCCCACAGCACAAGCTAGCATCTGTTGCACACTTCGCTCTTCACCTTGACCATACACCCAACCACTTGCTTTATCAACAGCACTTCTTACTTTCAGCAAACTTTTTTGGTCTTGAGAATTAAGTGGTAAAAAAGTTACAAGGCTAAAGTCCTCGACAAGAGACACAAGGGCTGCATTTAGTTTCCGATATCTAAAACAGAAAAAGACAAATGCACTGCTAAAATACGTAAAGAAAAAAAATTACTAACATTGTGACAATTTTCTTACTTTTTTGAAAATGGGTCCTCATCAAGGGCTTCAAGTAAATACTGCAAGTCTAGGACATCTGTATAGTAATCAATGCCAAATAACAGTCGATCTTTGTACAGGTGCATGACATCCATCTTTGAGAGTAAATTAACATGTGGTAAACCCAAGTGAAGCATTGCAGAGAGGGACAATAGAAGAGTAGATATAAATTTTCCTATAAACACAGAGGAATAGAATAAGAAATGTTGAGCGGAAGATGTTTCTACATAAAATTACTACAGATCTTTACCTGGGTCACTGCAGTAGTGGGAATCAACTAGATGTACAGCACATAATCGAAAGCCAGCACCTTCTAAATGTGAGACTAAATTTCGAACAGATTCATGATGCGTGTACAGCTCCACCTTGATGAGAAAATTGTCATTACATCTAATAGTCAGAGAAAACCAATAATTTCATCACAAGAAAATAAATTTACCTGACCAGGACAGTCAAACATAATGTAATGATCCCTGTACTTGCTAAGCTTCTGCACAAACCAATCTATGTTTTGTAACAAATATTCCATGCAATACACAAGAGCACCATTAGGTCCTAGATGCATGTGCTGCATAGCGTCTTCCACAGTGATAAGTTCAGAAACATCAACAGCAGCTTTGTAACAAAGATCATCATTGGCAGGATCTGTGACAAGAAGAGAAGGGTAGTTAATGATCCTGCTGCTATGGCAAAGGTCTGTCCACAAACCACGTGACATTTTCCGGACTCAGGACGGTGCTGGGAGCAAACTGTCACTGGTGCGGCCTGGAGTTCCTCCTGACTCCAGCGCTGGTGGTTTCGATTCCCACAGGCGGTTCCCAACGCACTACTCCCCCCGGGAAGCTTTAATCGCAATCAAATTATTTCATTCACCTCTTCACGTGGTTTGTGAACAATCCCTAATACATAGCCTAAAACAGAGACAAGTTTACTCACCTATGTTGACCACAACAACCTTCCTCCCTAAAGATTCCAGGAAATTGCTCATGGACTTGCAATATGTGGTCTTGCCACTGCCAGGAGGTCCAATCACAAGCTGAGCAAAGGTGCTTGATACAGCCATAATGCTGCTTACCAAGTTTTGTGAGTGTTAATAATATCTCGTATTGCTCTGACAGTTCGTGGACTGTAATCCTTCAAGCTCAGTGCAAACAAAGCTGGCTTGCTCATGCACGTGTGCTCACAAAGAAAACGGGCTACAAGATCACCACTGTGATCACTGTCTGCTCCAAATACAGTTCTAGAAACCATTCAAGCAAGGAAAGTGATAGAAAGCACGTTTAAAATGTGATAACAGACGTCAAAATAAAACTCAAGGATCTTACTTCACAGTATAAATATCGTCAGAGCGTTCCTCAAAGGTCTTTGGAGAATCCTTGGAAACCAAAAATATATTTGAAAATGTCTGACGTTGAGTGATGAGGACGAAAATACGATTTCTAGGACAATATAAAGACAGTGTGAAGAGGTACATAGAGCACAAGTATAAGCAATAGGAAACAACCCTGAATAAGCAGGGACTTACAAAAACTCGATGATCACAAAGTCAGTATGCACACCATCTAGTTTGGCTGCAACAAGCTTTTCATTCAGAGGAGTTTGTTGAAGGAAAGGCTTAATAACAGAAGATTCTGACACATCCAGAAGAGAAAGTTTCTCAAGTGACTCTACACAAGCCATTTTGCGCCATCAATTACACATCTATGAATACACAAGAATGAAAGTTGGATGAGTGTTGACACAGCAGGCTGCTTCCACCGGTGAGATAGGTTAAGTAGACAATGATGTGATATTAGAGGATTAGAGGGAACCGTGCAGCAAAAAAACTTACACGCAAGATAGAATTGTGTCAGCATAATTGTATATTTAAAATGAAAAACACTCTACCTGTTAGAAGTGACAAGCCACAAGTGACGGCGGGTGAGTGTTGTACAATTTATCATGAATTGTTCTTGATTCCGCCCACAGAGGTCTCTGCACTCCCGTAGCAGAAAAGAAAACAGTTGATAAACGAATGGTAGTTGACGGGGGTTTCTGCTTGTTCAAGTGGTAAATAAAAACATCTTACCCGCATTCATCAATTATTGGTTTCGCGACGTTTTCTCGTGTCTGAGTTTTTGCAACCAAGCTGGAACCTTTTCTATTTGTGTTGTGAAAATTGATGTGCCACAATGATCTGAGCCAAATGAATCTGGTGAGTACTGTCTGTCATCTAGGTCTGCAATGAGCAATTAACCCAACCCCTTCACCATTCATCAAACTTGTTTTAAAGTTATGGTCACCTTCCCAGGCTATCTCATCAGTGTCTCATTTTTATTCATATCAGAAGAAGATAGTCTGGTGAGGATTCACTGTGCATACTGCAATATCTTGTTCCATACTTGCTGTCTACCATTTCTTTCTGTCGTATTATAAATTTTGTCATCTTCAAAATAAAAAGGAGTCTGAAGTCAAATTCTGAACAGTTGTCTCAGAATTTTTCTTCCTGTCTTCTTATGTAATCTCAATCAATGGAATGGAAATATTGTGGACTATGTGAGCCGAAAACTTAAAACCTTTAACCAAGGAGATAGACGCTTCTAAGAAGTTTTGTTACACGTCTATCTGAAAATTGTGTTACTTCATGGAACTCAGAAGCCGTAATAGAAAGTAAGGAGTGTTTTCAATCATTTACCGCGATGATGACTGCTCTGTCTCTCACTGAAGTGTAGAAATGTGGAAGGAGGAGAAGAAAGTTAATCTCTTGATTTAAAAAAAAGACTTTTCATATTTGCATCAATACACTAAGTCAGCATTTATTTTTAAAAGGTGGGAATACGATTTTATGTGAGCCCCCTGGCCCGCCCCCCTGGCCCGCCCACCTAGCCCCCCCCCCCCCCCGCCCGGCCCGTTCCCCCCTGCCAGGGCCCTAGCCCCCCTGCCTGGCCCCCTGGCCCGGCCCCGGAGCTCGGCCACCGCGAATAGGAATAGATAGACAGACCCCCGGCTATTTGTTTTCCGCTGCGATATCCAAAGGTGCCAAACCTTACGGCGCGCGCGCACGCACACACACACACACACACACACTCACACACACACACACACACACACACACAGGCCCATAATGACACGGCAGGGCAGCGGCGGCTGGCCTAACGGCTCGCGTCGCCAAACAAACCCAAGCCATCAGCCTGACAAAAAAAAAAAAAAAAAAAAAAAAAAAACCTGGTGTGCGAGTCTAGTCTAGGGGGACCTAGGAGAGCCTAGGACCTAACTGACTAACTGACCGATCCTTCTATTCTCAAGCCAACGGCGAAGCATGTCTGTCTGTCTGTCTGTCTGTCTTCCTATCCGAGCGCTTGTGGTCGCGCGCCACGGTTCGTTTCGACTCCATCCATAAGTGCCTCGAGGTGTTCGGCGTCAATGACCCGCGCATGCCGGCGCACGCCTTTTCACAAGTTCCCCCCTCCCTCCTCCTCCCCCTCCCGCTGCCTTTTTATCGTTCCATGTTTGCCCTCAACACTTCTTTCTTTGCCGTTCAGACTCCGCGCGCCAATTTCGATATATCCCGATGGCACGGCTGTCTCCGCGCAATCGGTCGCATTCGGTACCCACCCCTGCCACTGTGTCATATGCGGTGTACAAAGCCGCTGTAATCCTCTCTTCCGCATGCGAGTAGGACACAGCTTCCAACTTCACACGTCCCGTACACGCACGCGCGCGCACACACACACACACGCGCGCGCGCGCTCGCGCGCCGTCAGAGGCACTTCACACGGATGCATATTGTGTGTGGTGGGAACCCTTTGCGTTGCCTACGCTCTGTCCCGGTGGTGCCGGTGCCGAGCGGGCTGTGTGTGTGAGGTGTGAGCTCTGTGCCGCTGCCGGGCCGGGCGCTCGAGGCTGGGGCTGCTGGGGCTCGAGCACGGTATGGTGGTCAACCAGAACGCCTTTACGCCCTCGGAGGGCGGACACGGACAGGTCGTCCGAAGAGAGAGAGAGAGAGAGAGAGAGAGAGAGAGAGAGAGAGAGAGAGGGGGAGGAGAGAGAGAGAGAGAGAGAGAGAGAGAGAGAGAGGGGGGGGGGGGGGGAAGGACACCGCGCTCCTCTCCGCTCCGCGCCCGCCGGCGCTCGCGGTACCGCGGTTGCCGCTGCCCCCTGCCCGCCCCCTGCCCGCCCCCTGCCCGCCCCCTACCCGCCTCCAGCCCCCCACCCTTTGCCCCCCGTTGGCCCCCGTGGTCGCCGTCGGCTCGGCCTGCAGGCCTGCCGCTGCCGCTGCCGCCAGTCGCGTTTCGCGCGCCGCCGCCGCACCCCGCCGCCCGCAGCCCGGCGCTCCCGGCAGCCCGACGGCTGCCACCGTCTTCACTATCGTCACCGCGGCTTAAATATCCGCGCATAAGAATAACATTGGGAACAAAATTGCGTCGAGTTGTCCTTGTCGCGTCGTCTGCTTGTCGTGCCGGAAAAGTGCGTCGTCTGCTTGTGTGTGTGAGTACCTGTGGCGCGGCCCTTGACGCACGCCGGCGCGTGCCTGTCGCGTGTTTGGCGCGTGCCGCTAGGAGGCCCCGCCCGCCCCCGCCGCCCAGCACAGGGACGTCGTCCAGGCAGGGGTAGCAAGAACGTGAGAGGGCCTGGTTCCATGCGGTAGCGCTCTAATATATTCCAATTATCTTCGAAACTAATGAACCGATTCGGTCTGGGTCGGTTTCATTCGATAGAGGAGTACGTTTTACATTAGGTGGGATACTTATATTTCTAGTTAACTCATATTTACTGCGTAAAATGGTCGATACTTCGTCCCAAGTGGCAAATCTCTGTGAAAACGCAGAATCGTAGACAAGATTTGCGACCCTTATAACTCAGAAAGGTCAAGTGAAAACTCATATATCTTTGCATATTAGCAACTTCCAAGGCATAACTTGTGCTGGTATATTAATTGCAGATTTAAAGCACACCTGGCCTCATTGTTATAATGCGAACTATTTGCGACAAATTTCAGCTCGCTACCGCATGGGACCAGGCGCTCTGACGCTGTTGCCACCCCCTGGTCCAGGTGAGTCTGGGCCGGGCGCCGTCTGAACACTTATCTAGCCCTGGCGATAACCGGCGTTCTGCACGGCGTTGCGTCAACCGGAATGCCAACAGCGTAGCAGCGAACACACGATTCCCACCCTCGGAGATGTAACGATTAACTCAGGGACGAGAGGTATCCTGGAGAAAAAAAAATCACACACTGGATAAAAACTTTAGGCTATTCTGCCTTGGTATCCAAAGACAGGTGGGATTCCACAGCGAAACTCGGAAAATTAACTGTCCGACACTATCTCGCCGAAACCTGTTACACGAATGACCCTTTGCCTCTCATATGTTTGCCGCTGGATGCTGCGCTGCTGCGCCGGTCAGCGTCCTCGCCACACGACCTTCGGAATCTTTCTGGCCAAGGTGACATTAGCGCCCGCGCCCGGACCGCGTTGTAAATGTTCCTCTCGTCCGGGCTCCGGCTGCGTGCTCAACCAAGGGGCCCTCTCAAAAATGAATGCACACCCTAAAAATTAAATTCGAAAAAGTCAGAAACAAGTCAGAAAATTTCAGAAAAAAAAAAGAAAAAATTAACAAAGAAAAGAGAAAAATAAGAAAATTTTGATTTGGAATTATGGTGCGCTTGCATCAAGTAAATTGCAATAAGTAGATCAGATCGTTAAACATATCTCTCCCGGAAACATTTCCGACCCAGAATCTGTGGGACCGCCCGTATTTAACACACAGGATGAGGGTGCGGCGCGGTGCGGCGCGGTGCGGCGCCAACATCCTCATCGATAACGATTTCCTCGCCGTGCACGAGTCCTCTGACAAGGGACTGGTCACAAGTTCTAGGTAGCGATTTCGCTGTGATTTTTGGATTTGACAGAACTTCTATAGAGAAAAGGATGCCGCGTTAAATTTTTTGCTCAATTTCGTCTTTTGACCCTGAAAAAAAAATGCCAAAGTCAGGGAAAATTCCCAATGAATTCAAAATTTGAAAAATTCGCGAAAAAGTCTCCAAATGGCGTGAAATGCCCAGAAACCAATTTTCAGTAGTGATCGTAGACATAAAATTTTTCAGCCCACAAAAGCACGTCCCGCCTCTCCGCGGAAAAAGAAAACATGGCAACTCCCAAGGCCTTGTGCTCTACTACGCTTCCCATGACATGTGGTGTCGGAAACGGACACAAACGGGCCTGTATGTGGCACGCCGAACATTTTCCATGTCTCGGTGCATGACAAGTGCGCCTCCACCTGACCCGTCCGCGGGTCTGTCTGTCTGTTTGTCCGTCTGTTCGACCGCGCAGGCGTCCGTCACCGTCAAAGTGTGCAGCGCGATGTCAGAGGGATAGAGGATTCCGAAGCGATAGCAGTAACAGGACTTAGGCGTGCGTGCGGTCTCTCTCTCTCTCTCTCTCTCTCTCTCTCTCTCTCTCTCTCTCTCTCTCTCTCTCTCTCTCTCTCTCTCTCTCTCACACACACACACACACACACACACACACACACACACACACACACACACACACACACCACCACACACACTGACTGTTGCGCTCTTCTATCCTCTGCGACCAACAGAAAGGAGGACGCAAAATGTAGAGGCAAAGGAGGGGGGAAAAACACCAGAAAGGAAATAGATACACCTAGACGGACAGATAGACAGACAGACGGACGGACGGACGGGGAATGACGGACGGACAGTGCTTCCGAACGTAATCCTAGTTCGGAACAATTCCAACGGACTCAGCATAGAATAGGCCCTGTCCGAGGCTGGTTCTGTGCCGGTCTGCAGGGCTGCCCGGCTCTACCCGGCCCCGGCTAGCCCCGGCTGCTGCTCCACGCAGTCAGGGCACCGGACTCGCCCTACGGTGCCCATAGTCACCTCCGCCTGTCAATAGCCTGCAGTTCGAGTTCGGAAAAGCAAGACAAAACAAGTGAACATGACCATGCGAACTCAACAGTGTAGTCACTTTGCTGTTTACTGTTTAAAACGCACAAGTCAACGACCCACTCTTTCTTAAGATTTGAGGTCAGAGTTATATTCAGGGGACGAAAGGATTTCTCTGATCGATAATGTTTGAAGATCCGATTTGGGGTGGTCACTCCGGGGCCTGCCAATAACGTCTTCATAATGTACCAGAAAAGGGCATGTGGCCCTGTTTTTGAACTCGTGGCGCGAAGCTGAGTAAAACTCTGTTCTCAAATCTTAAGTAGGGTGGGTAGTTTACTTTCGAGCACATTTAACAGCATAGTGGGCTACCATGCTGGAACCACAGTATAATGACTGCACTGTTGAGTTTGCAGAGAACGCTTCGGGGCGCCGGGGCGGGCAGACAGGTCGACGCTCTTATGCGGCTTGCTGCCTTAGAGGCGCACTCAGTGTCACACTTTGCTGTCGCTCGGCCGGTGAAGGCTGCGGGCCAAACCAGACCAGAGGCGTGTAAAGTTGCTTTCAAGCTCGACTAGTGGCCCCGAGCGGTGGGTCGGTAGGGCCGGGGCCGGCCGGGGCGGAACCGGGGGGGGGGGGGGGGGGGGGGGCGTCCGGACCGATGCTGGCGTGCGGACCGGTTCCGCCTCAGACACCTTCACTCATGCCGACATGTGGGCCAGAAGAAGGTTGCTCTCATGCTGCTGACATTATACTTCCGAAAAACAATAATGTTTACGTGTCGTGCAGCTTCATTCCACACAGAGCAAAGGAAACTCTTTCTGGAAACATGTGTGAAAATGTCCTGCGACACGTCTTCATTCTGCGGTTAAGCACTGAAAAGTGATTCATCCATCCGAAAGTTCATGCCCGCCACTTTCCTTATTTACCACTCTCAGCAAAATTAAATTGAATTGACTAAGAAAATCAAGATGACTAAAATTTGGTCGATTTTTCGACGAAACTTTAGTGGAAACGACTGATCTTTGGTTGAATCGACTAAAAATTCTAGTCATCTTGATTTTCACACTTCTTAGTCAATTCAATCTTATTTTTCTGAGAGTGATAAATATTTTCGCAATTCGCGCTTCCGGAGCGGCGCTCTCTGAACAAATTACTGCAGCGCCGCGCGCCACTTGAGTTCCCACAATGAGGGCTGTGATTTATATCGCACCACGCCGCCGCTTATTATTTTGTTTTTCCTGCTTTACTTCCTCGCGAACGTTTTGTGTACTCAAATACGACTCGGTTAGGCGGCGGTGTCCAACACTGGGACGGGCGGCGCAGGCGGCGCAGGCGATAAGGCGAGGGCGGAGGTGTACACACGACTACCGATCACTATCGATTACCAATGATTACCAGAAAAACTCTTCAAGATAATTGTTATCTACTGTTATTTTGGGGGTACAATAGCCCGTTTGTGATTATTTATTCCCTGCAAAACGTGAAACACAAATGAGCACATCGAAAAATGTGGGTGTCAAGATGTGATTACCACTGATTACCGGGGACGAATAGTGTTCACGTGATTACCGGAGTGATCTCCCCCCCCCCCCCCCGGGCACACGGGCACACCTCATCGCCGGCAACCAGCTCCGGGCTAGCAGGCGGCTCCTCTAGCATCCTCGGGTCGGGATGAGGCGGGAATGCAGGCAGAGGCCCAGTCTGAGGCTGTCTGCTCTCTCATGGAGGACAGCGCGCGATGGGACGGGACTAGAGAGACTCAGAGCCTCTCCCTGAGTCTCTCTAGACGGGACCGAGTAGAGTCCCTACAGCAGGCTGCGCCATGGCTGCGCCCAGCTGCGACACGGGACAGGCCGGGCCCTGCTGGCCCTGCTCTGTCACCACACCAACTGCCGTACGGCCTTTATGTGCTGACCTAGCGTGTGCCCTCTCTCCCTCTTCTCCCACCATATATACCCCCTCTCTATTCCCTCCCCCCCCCCCCCCATCGCAGCTGCAACGGAGCCAATCTGCGGTGCACTCAAGTGGAAACAAAAATAAGCGGAAGGAGGAAGAGGAGGCCGTACAAAAGTCGAGAAAAAGGAAACTGGAATAGCGAGGCTTTTTGACCGAGGCAAGCGCTCATTAATGTGGGAGTCCCTCTAATTTAAACTGCGCCGTATAAACAGCCGTCTCTGCAAAAACTTTTTCACTGGGGCACGAATAATGAGGGGGCCACGACGAAGGTGAAGTAAATAACAGGAGCGAAAGTAAATAGGCGGCAGAGCGACTGACATATACCTCTGTTATCTCCTTGTTTCACGGGGCGTAGCGTTGTGCCGCCAGTCAAACTCTTTGGACACACCATACCAAATCTTAATTCCACACTCACTCCACGTTTGTGTGGTACCTAATATTTGAGGAGCGCTTCGACAGAAGCTACCACTTTCACAAAACCTCTTGTACAAAGTTTATTCCCCCTACGTTTTTTCTTTTTTCGCGAGTTTGATTTGGGTTTTTGCTCGGTTTGGCTTGTTGTTCCCCGCGCCGTCCCGCACGCCAAAAAATGACCTGCCAGGGTGCTGAAATTCTAGCAAGGGTGCAATATTTTTTAGGAGAATAGACTCAGCTAGATTATTTGCTGTAGTGCTAAATTGGATTTGCAAAACCTATTTAGCAGGTCCAGGTCAAGGAATTAACACCCGCGCTAAAAATTTAGGTAACTACATGTCTTTCGTCAAAATTTGATTTTTACTCAAAAAATGAGGTGTCACCAGCTTACTCCGTTTCCCACAGCTACCGAGTAGCTACAGTTCATTCCCAACTATGGTTCAAGCCGTCTAACAGTATCAATTGATACCGCGCTGGGAAAACTGGTGACTAACCTAACCAAAACTAAATTAATTAGCTGAATAGGACCAGCTCGTTTTGAACACAGCTAAACTCAAAATAGGTCTTTAGCTAATGCAAAGGCGACCTCGGCAAAATGGTGCAGCAAAACAGTTAACAATTTTATCACACAGCTAACCCATGCCAGCAAAAAAAAATAGCACCGGTCTGACTTTCTTTTTTTTGCGTGCGCCGCGATAGCGTGGGCATGTTCCTGTCCACGGCTGACCATAGTGTCAAGTACATCGACCCAGTTCGTCAGCGCCGCGCCTGTGGCGGGGGCGTGGCGGGGCGTGCCAGGACGTGCCAGGTGACGCGCCGCGTTCCAACGCGCGCTCTAACGCTCTATTCAATACCAAATGAGCCACGCTCATCTTGTCTGAACTCTCTGAATATTGATTTTCGACCCCCCCCCCCCCGCAGGGCGCCTGGCATGCTCACGGGGTTTCACTTTGAAAAAATGCGACCGTACTGTGCTTGTGCGCATATGGTCACGAAAGGTCCGGTAATTATTCCAGCCCCGAGTTTTCCGAACGCGAGATTCGGCGATCCGGGGCAGTTACACTGTTTCCGGAATTGAAATAGTGATACTGTATCACTTTTCCTTTGCAATAACAATTTGTATTGCAATTTGAAACACAGTGCAGATTCAGGAAGCAGGAATGCCGCCTGTCCGTTTCTATATCGCAACAAGTGTGTCTTTGGGCTTTGACTCGGACGGCGCAGCAGGACCAGCAGTGTAACTGCATGGGGGCAGGAGAGCAGCTGAAGAGGGGCGGGAGTGGAAACTTTGGGATCCGCGTCGGCATCGCAGAAGTGAAGTGGAGTGACCCCTCTCTGGCAGGAAAGAGGACGGGGCGAAACGAGGAATAAAGGTGGAGCAGAAGCGGCCGCGGCGGCGCACGAGTCTAGAGTGGCGATGGGATGCGCGGACCACCGTAATTAGAGATGCCCGCGCCCTCCTTTTTATTTTCCGTTCTTTTTTTTTTGTGTCTTTGCGGCTTTCATTATTAGGTTTGCTCGGAAGCTATGAAAGGAAAGTATTCTAATCAGCAGGAAAGGTGGTGTGACGCGGCGGTCCGGGCCGGGCTCACCTCAGCAGAACACCGAGCGGCGGCGGCGGCGGCGGCGGCGACATTCTGCTGACCGAAAAGTTCCGGCCGCGCCCTCACCCCCACCCCGGAGTGCCGGCAAGGACTAGAAGGCCGTCGTGCAGAAGGCCGGCGCAACAAGAGACGGCCAGGGCCGCTCGCAAATTACGAAATGCTCCTCGATGCCTCCTAATCAGAATACCGTTGTGGGGGCGGGGGGTGTCCACCCCATCCCCTCTGTTCCGCGGCGGCTTTGGAATAAAACTGCCGCATCGCGCCGCGTCCCCCCCCCCCCCCCCCGTCCCCCCGTCTCCCCAGAGCGGCAGCGGTGGCAGCTGCAGAGCGGCAGCGGTGGCAGCGGTGGCAGCGGCAGCGACAGCAGCACCCATGTAGCGGTAGCGATACGCCAGGTCCGTCAGGCTTGTGCTGCTTGCTGTCGGCATATGGTGATTGGCGGCCACCCAGGTTGCGCAATATATGCCAAGGGAAGGCCCGCATACGCCACGCCATACTCTTTTTCGACTTCCTTTCTGCAACCAGCACCAGCAGTACGCACATACGAGTGTTGTGGTCGCCCACATGGCTGCCCCCCCCCCCCTTTTATCAGGGGAGAGGCGCTAACTGGTTGACGCCTCCCCCCCCCCCTAAAGCTCCCATGGGGGGCGTCTTGTTGTGGGCGCCGCGGGACGGTAAACAGACACAGCCCATGACGGGAGCGCCAGAAATGGTCGCCTCACCGCACCGACACAAAGCCATCATATCAGGGCAAGGGCAGGTCATTAAATCAGGCTGGGAAATCATTCACTTGCCCTCATATGTGGGCACTTTATCCGAAACTTACAAACCTGTTCGTTTGTTTGTTTTTTAGTTGCTTTTTTTGAGGGTCTGATGTTTTGCACCTGCTCTGAATTTTTTTTCGTGAATTATTTACCATCGTGATTTATTTTTCATCGCAATCCTTTTTCGCACGGCGCGTGATTATTTTCCCTACTTACTCCTAGACCGGGGGACATGACGGCCCACGCGATGCCTTGGCCTCAGAATGTCACGTTCTCACGAATCCCGGACCCCGAATCACGCGCGTGTTCTCCGTTCTCCTCGGCGGCGCTGCTGGCGCTGCTGGCGCTGCTCATTTGCAGTGGCGCGGGGCACAGATCGGCGTGCGCACTTGCAGGTCCTTTTTGTAATCCCTGCCGTGTGTTCATGATACTCAGACAGCCCAAAACCGGGTTTAACTCTCTGCGTCCGCATGTAATTTGCGTCCCATAGAGCGGCGCGCGCGCGCGGCGCAAACTGGGCGAACTTCATGGAATCTGCATGCGCCGGCATGGCTGATTGGATTACACATGTAACTGGCGAGTTTTGGCCGCGTCTCGTCCCATCTCGCTCGCTCTCGCCGGGCTGCTGGCAGTACGCGCCGCGCGTTTACTCTTTAAAAATAAAAATTTAAATCCCTATTTAAATGCTGCAGGCTGATGGTGGGGAGAGGGATGAAAATAGGAGTCAGTCCGCTTGATTTTGGGCTATCTTTTTGCGCAGAGCGGCCGCCGCGACGTCCGGCGGCGGGGCGATACCCCCTGCAGCGGCTGCAGCTGGCGGGACGAGCTTCTGTCATAGCGTAAGTACACTCCGACCCCGTTCCTATGTTTTTAATACAGGTTTCCAGCCAGATTTGAAAAAGGAAGTTAGGAAGTTGAAGAACAAAAACACTTCCAGACCGGAATCACTCGGGAGCAGGTGCACAACCGTCGCCCCAAATATAGGGCCTGACCTCCAAATCCACTCAAAACGCTGCTCCCAAGAGTTTCCGGTCTGGAAGTGTTTTTGTTCTTCGGCTTCCGTTTCCAAGTCTCATTGGAAACCTCTATTGCATACCACACTACTCTCGTGACTGGGAGGACCGAGCCCAAACTAGTGAAACCAAGTCATAGGGCCTCGTAAAACAATCCTCGTAACGATTTGCACTCGTTTTCTCTGGGTTGTCGTGGTTACTTTGTGACGGTGGACGCCATCAAACGAGGTTCTATACGACGTTTGGGATGGAAATCGTGAACCGGGTATTATTGTCACAGGTGGGCTTCTCCGCTCCCCCCCCCCCCCCCCCCACCGCGCTATTCTGGCGCTGTGGGGGTAATACCCCCGCCCCCTACCCCTCGTCCCTTCGTTCTGGTTGCACCTCTTTGCTTGTCACCTTCACTCTCTGCGGCCGCCTTTTCTGTCTCCTCTCTGTCTTCCCTCTATCTCCTCCCTTTCCGCTCTCCTCCTCTCTGCCTCTCATGATCTCATTAAGGCAAACAAAAGTGTCAAATGTCTTTGCTCGTTTCCTCCGTTTTGGTTCAAGTCGGGGCTATAGTAGAGGCTGTGTGCGCGTGCTCCACAAGCGGGTGTGGCCGCTACTGCCCTTCTCTCTCTCTCTCTCTCTCTCTCTCTCTCTCTCTCTCTCTCTCTCTTCCATTTCTCCTCTCTTTTCTGCACACAAAGGGATCCCTCCCCGGCGCCAGCCTTCAATCATAGTGACAAGATATCTCTCTCTCTCTCTCTCTCTCTCTCTCTCTCTCTCTCTCTCTCTCTCTCTCTCTCTCTCTCTCTCTCTCTCTCTCTCTCTCTCTCTCTCTCTCTCTCTCTCTCTCTCTCTCTCTCTCTCTCTCTCTCTCCCATCTCGTGACGTGCCCTGGCCCCTGCCCCGGCCACGGAGAGCTTCCTTGACGCT
This sequence comes from Odontothrips loti, assembly GCA_038380765.1. Classification (NCBI taxonomy): domain Eukaryota; kingdom Metazoa; phylum Arthropoda; class Insecta; order Thysanoptera; family Thripidae; genus Odontothrips; species Odontothrips loti. The sequence continues at coordinate 19,143,094 of CM076246.1, read as the reverse complement.
CCCTTTTTTGCCCTTTCCCGCTTTGCTGTAGCACTGAGGGTACCATCGCCTTTGCCTCTTGTGCGCCGAACAAAAAGATGAAGAAGAAGAAGAAGAAGAAGGGCCGAGGGAGTAGGGAGTGGTCAGACCTGTGGGCGTGGATTTGGTGGACTCGGGGAGGATGTCTGCTGACGCGACTTGTGCGCTCCCTCAGCAAGATCCCTCGCTCTCCGGCAGTGCAAGCCTCCGGAATCTAACCAGTACTAAAAATTAAGAATTTTTTGAGAGGGGGCGGGGGGACTCCATTTTGTTAGAAAAGGACTGCCCAACTATTTCCGAGGCCTGTGCTGCCACTGAACGACGGGATGACAAGAGGATCAGGAAATGCGTGGATTAGGGTGGCGCTGTCCACCGAACGCACAAGGACGAGCGGACGGATGGACGGATGGACGGACCGGCAGTGACGCCGTGATACGCGCGCGTGCCGGCGCTGCGAAGCGTCATTGTGGTCTCAGAGTTTTCTAAAAGGCGGCAGCCTGCCGCCGCTGCCGCCGCTGCCGCCGCTGCTGCCGCTGCTGCCGCTGCTGCCGCTGCTGCCGCTGCTGCCGCTGCTGCCGCTGCTGCCGCTGCTGCCGCTGCTGCCGCTGCTGCCGCTGCCGCCGCTGCCGCGCGTCTGTCGGGGTGACGCGCCGAAATCACAATGGAAGGCGCGAAAATAAGGAAGAATGCGCTCCCCGGAGGCGACGAAAACTGCTGCTCCGTGTCCGTCCGTGCGAGAGGAAGAGAGAGAGAGAGAGAGAGAGAGAGAGATGTCTCTGAGGAAGGCGGCGACTACCTTTTCCGCGGCCGCTGCTACCGCTGCTACCGCTGCTACCGCTGCTACCTTCCTCCGACAGAACGGCACGTTCTATACGACATCGCTATCCGGCCCCGCGTTGCGGCGGGCCTAACTGCAGCGCGCGGGGGGGGGGGGGGGGTTCACTCGGCTTTCGCTGACGAGTGGCGCTGCTCTCTTCATGCTGCTGGTGTGGTGGATCCTGCCCCCCCCCCCTCCCTCTTTTCCACTGCTCCATATCTGGGTGGCGGAAAGTGCATAGCATGCAACAGCTACTCCTCGGTGCGTCACACGCACACAGTGTGAGCAACAGAGAGACAGAGAGAGAGAGAGAGAGAGAGAGAGAGAGAGAGAGAGAGAGAGAGAGAGAGAGAGAGAGAGAGAGAGAGAGAGAGAGAGAGAGAGAGAGCAAGAGAGCTCGTCGGGGTTGGGCGGCCAGCAGCGGTGGCCAGCATAGAGCCACAGCCACAGCCTCGTGCCTGACCGATCCGAGTCGTGTGATTGATAAGTCGAGGGCACGACGCCCGGCCCAGCCGGCCCAGCCCAGCCGGCCCAGCCCAGTCTAGTCTAGTCACGTCGCCGCACTGCTCTCGCGGTTTGCCGGATATTTCAGCAGCTGCAGCAGCAGCAGCGGCAGCGGCGCCTGTCTGTGTCCGCGCCCTCGGTGGCTATTTGGTTGAGCTTCTCCGAAATACCCTATTGCTGACTGTGCACACCTGTCAACACCGCTCCATGAGAGGCGTGTATTTGTGTATCGTGTTGTTGCGGACGGAGCGCCACGCGACTCGAGCGAACTTCGGAATACTACAGGGAAATAAAACGGGCAAGTGGCGGTGGGGGTTGGGTAGTCCGGGACGTTCTGGGTTCGGGGACGGCATGACCGTTTTGGCTGTCGTCCAATCCAACGCGTCGACGGACAGACCACCGCAACTCTGCCTTCCGATTGGTCGAGAAGAGCGGGCGGGCGGGCGGGGTATTCGGGACGACAATTGAGGGATACACACAAGCGTCGCATGCATGCACGGTGTGCGAAATAAATGAGGAAAGAAATCCTTTTGGCCTAATTGACGTTTGGCACCGCCTGAATGCAGCACAGGGACAGGAGAGAGATGTCGTGTACGTGTCCAGAGCATCCCCCGCGCCCGTCTCCGATCCTCTTTTCTTTCTCTCAGAAAAAAAAATTAAATAAAATGCGAGCCTTGGTCGCAGCATGGTCCGTGCATAGCTGCTTCCAATGTGACGGTCAAGGACTCCTTGCCCCACAGCACCTCCACGTTCCCCCCTGTCCTCCCAACCTGACTGACCACTTGCCATGATTAGCGGTCGCGGTCGGACACGAGACATGGACCTCGGCGGCTCGGTACACAACAGTGTGTGCTGCTGCTGCTGAAACTTCTACCGCCCGGGCGTGCCCACTCCACCGCCTGGCGCTCTAGCTCTCCGGCCCGCTGGCGCACCCGTGCGCATCTCGCCGAGCGATTTCGTATGCCTCAGTGGCGTAATTAAGGCTTATTAAAATGGGGGGGGGGGGGGGGGGTGCTTCGCGGGTTGTCTATCCTTGGGGGCAAACTTCCAATTCGTATCGAATCTCGGGAGTGTTGCGACCTTATGTCAGGGCGTCGGCGCGGGGACGAAAATTTTGGTTCCCTTCGGGGACCAAAGGGAAAGGGAGGGGGAGGGGGGCTAGGCAGATCCCCCCCCCCCCCCCCCCCCAGTACTCGAATGGTATGCCTCCTTTTCGGTGTGCGGGCGCGTTGCGGTAACTCTAGTGCCACTGCGTACTGCGGTTTAAAGAGCTCGCCTGCCTGCCTGCCTGCCTCCTCGGTCCCCAATTAGGTCCCCCCTGCGCGGCTTGTTCTGCGGCCGGGAGAGGATGAACCCGGAGGAGACTCCGCACAGGAGCGCCTCCTGCCTGCTGTAGCCTACTGCCGTCATCTCTCGGCTCGTCGCCCGCGTGGACCCGCGTTTGTGTCGTAACGCCGAGTCGTTTTACGTGTGCGCGTGCGTGTGTGCGCATGCGTGCGTGCCTGCGTGCCTGCGGGCGTGCGGGCGCAGCGTGTGCAGCAGCTGACCCGGGCTGGGCCGGGGCCCCGGCGAGTGAGATAGGCCGGCGCTGATAGGCCCCACACCACACACCGCCGGGGGGCGTAGCGCGTGGCGGCCCAAAGTGAGGAAGAAAGTGATAATTAAGTGATTGCGTAACCTGCTTGCCGGTCCGAGGCCCCTCTTCTCTCTCTCTCTCTCTCTCTCTCTCTCTCTCTCTCTCTCTCTCTCTCTCTCTCTCTCTCTCTCTCTCTCTCTCTCTCTCTCTCTCTCTCTCTCTCTCTCACCCCCACAGGTCGCCTCCTTGATGGTCGCCATCTCCGTCCCTCCCTCCGACGAGGTGCACGAGTAATAATGCATTAACTTCATTAATTCGGCCGGTAAAGGGGCTCCTTAATATGCGGCGCTAACTCGTCTCTTTTGTCTTCCTCGCCGCGAGCTGTAATGACAGAGCGAGCGAGAGCGACGGGGACAGAGCGAGACGGAAGGAGAGCGACAGACTGTCAGGTACAAAGGTGGAGCGGTATGAGGCGAGGGGAGGGGGGGGGTCCATTGCTGTTGCCATGTTGTGGTGTGACTGTGACGGACTCATGCGGAGCGAAACTGATTTGAAATTTTTGCTGCCGGCCTACTCGCCTTGTCCGTCCCGCATCATGTCCCGCTACTCGGCGCTACTCGGCCGCTACCGTTAGTCACGTGTTCACGCGGCACTCTGTGTGGGCGACACGGAATGGCATGGCGGGCATGGCGGGGCCCGCGCGGCGCAGGAGCCGAGGCGGGCCGAGCGCCTGTGGACGAGAGGTTAGGCCGCCCCGCCGGACACAGCTGTCGTGCGGGGCTGCCTACCCCGGCCTCCGCAGGCGCCGAGCCGGGCCGAGCGCCTGTGGACGAGAGGTTAGGCCGCCCCGCCGGACACAGCTGTCGTGCGGGGCTGCCTACCCCGGCCTCCGCAGGCGCCGAGCCGGGCCGAGCGCCTGTGGACGAGAGGTTAGGCCGCCCCGCCGGACACAGCTGTCGTGCGGGGCTGCCTACCCCGGCCTCCGCAGGCGCCCGGCCCCCGGCCCGGCCACCCGGCCCAAGCATGCAGTCGTTGCCCTGCCCCGCCGCTCCCGGGCCGGGCCCCCTTTTTGTATAATTTCTCCTTGCCCTAATTTTGCCCCACTGACGGACACATCTCTCTCCCTCCCTTCCTCTCCCTCTGAGACCCCCTCTCCGCCCCCTCGCTCCTGCTGCTGTAAAGTGGCATGGCTCATACCCCTTTCCCCTCCCCTGGGCTCCATCCCCGGGGGGTGCTTGGCCTGTCTGAGGGTGGTGTCGGTTGCAGCAGGTCACTGGCAACGCATCCAAGGCGGCCGCACCGGCCGTAGCTCACTGATGGCAGCCTGGGAGGAACCACTTCATCGTAGACTCCGATCTCGCAAACACACACACAGAGAGAGAGAGAGAGAGAGAGAGAGAGAGAGAGAGAGAGAGAGAGAGAGAGAGAGAGAGAGAGAGAGAGAGAGAGAGAGAGAGAGAGTGTGTGAGAGAGAGAGAGTCGATATCCAGGAATATTATCTGTGATGCTTCCAGCGGTGACCATGACGACGATGCGCAGAGTGCCCGCGAAGCCCAAATACGGAAGTGCTCGCAAAATAAGGACGATTTGTAGCCCCGTTTTATGCATGCAGGTCGGTGGGGCTGCGTCGGGCTGCGCAGATGCCTCCATCATGACAACCCTCACGCAGTCGCCTGGGGGGGCTCTCACCCCACCACCCTGGCCGTCGTGTCACTTGGCCGTTACTGAGCAGTTTAGCCCACGCGGCGCGGGCCGGTGGCGGCGGAGGCGGTGAGGGGAGGCGAGGCGTGTTCTGGTGTGAGGCCAGGAGCCACTCGACACGCACGCGTGCGCACGCGAACACACACACGCTTACGCACACTCACACATACGTGCGCGCCCCCTACCACAAACGCGCACCCTTACGCACGCATTTGCCAAGCGCAGCCCGCTAACCTATGCTGCCAGCAGGGGGCGTTTCGCGCGCTGCCAAAGTGGCGATTCATTTCGCACGCCCGCCCAGCGCCCAGGCCAGCTCTGCTCTGCCTGCCGGTACCGGCTATACAGTGGAGTCTGCTGTTTCAGCCTGCTTTCGCATTCAATGCGTCAGTATTCGCTGACGTCGCGGAAATAGCGCTCACCTGCTACAGACGCCCTGCTGTGGCTCCAGACAATCACAACGATCTCCCGCGTCGGTAATTGTTCCTTTTATTACCAGAGAGGGGGGGGGGGCTGGGTACGCTGATACGGGACTGAAATAAAAATTCGAGTGTGTGTGTGTGTGTGTGTGTGTGTGTGTGTGTGTGTGTGTGTGTGTGTAAGGGGGGTAGCTGAGCTCGGGTCGGAACACGCGGGAAGGGAGAGAGAAAGAGAATGAGGGGAAGTAAAGCAACGGAAGCAGAGCAGAGAGGAGAGGAAGAGAGGAGGAATAAGAACTGGGAGGGCGCTAGGCGCGCTAGGCGCGTGGTGCGCGGAGGGCGACGGCGAGAAGCAGATAAAAAGGGATAAATACCGCAGGGCACACTATCACTGGGCGCTGAATAAAACATAGGCCGTGGATTTGGTGGCGTCGACAGGGGGTCTGGAGGGGGGGGGGGGGGGCATGCAGTACGTGCGCCACATCCGGTAAACCCCTTTTCTCCCTGTTACGAGATATTTCGCGTTTTCGCGTATTGATTTTACTTTCGTGCCGCCGACGTGTTGCATTTCAATAACCGCAGAGGTTGTGCAAGGTTGTGGTTTGCTTGTGCCTAGGAGTGCCCAGCCAGAGTCGTACGATCATCACCGAGCCCCGTCGGGACTTTGCCCCCCCCCCCCCCCCCCCGCCCCGGCAGGATCTCCCCACCGCGATACTCGCACAATCTCTCAGGACGGTGTCCCATCTCGAGGGCTTTTTCCTCTTGTCATGTAGGACGGAAACGAAACGATTTCGTGCGAAAAGAGAAGAAAAAGGGATTCCGATTCCACTGCCACGTACGTTGGTAGCGGAGGGGTCGCTCAAAGAGACCGGCTCGAGGGCCCTACATATGTGCCCTTCTCGCAGTTATTTGTTCATTTCCGTGGATTCTCCCCACCCTCCGCTTCCAGCCCTATAGAGAGGGCCTCGCTCGCTGCCCTTCTGCTTTTGCATCCCTTTCGCCCCGGCCGAGTTATACAAAAAAAAAACGTGTCTTTTTCCGAAGTTTACGGGGTGGTCTACTATGATCAGGAGGTATTTCTCTTCTCGGCTCATTCTGTCTATTAAATTTTCACGTGAAATTCCCTTCCGATTTGGCTCTTGATTCTCCCCCCTCCTCTCCGAAAGTGGTTGTGAGTCAGGCGGCGGGTTCGCCCTGATGCAGACTTGGCGTGACTGGGCACCATGGCTTTGTCGGAGAAATAATGTCAGAACCAGAGCCGCCCAACTGCGCCAAGTTTGCGCGGAAGTTATGCAGGAAGTAGAGCCGCCGTCAAGTAAATCCCCCCCCCTCTCTCTCTCTCTCTCTCTCTCTCTCTCTCTCTCTCTCTCTCTCTCTCTCTCTCTCTCTCTCTCTCTCTCTCTCTCTCTCTCTCTCTCTCTCTCTTATTGTTCTCTGCCTCCTCACCCGCCCCCCCCCCTTTTCTCTGTCCCTGTTTTCCGTGCACTTCCAGCCTCGGCGAAGAGATATCGACTGCGATAAAGTGTAACGATGGACTGTGACAGAAAGGACTCGTAATAATTAGCATCTGCCACTTCGTGACGAGCTCGGCGAAACCTCGTCGATTGTTTCAGAAGAAAGTAGAATGAACCAAGACTGCTGTATCGTTTTGATCTAAGTTCCATCGCTGTGTGCACATCATCGTGGCGATCGATATGTTATCGGAGTGGAGCATTCGATCGGCGTGCCTCATGTGGACGGCCCTTTTGTGTGTCTGGCGTCGTCCACTCCCTGTCAGGTTGCCAGGTGCCATGTTCGCACCGCGGACAGCGCGGCTGCGACGCACTTCTCTGCGTGTTATTGGTGCGGGTTCGCGTACCGGCCGTGCCCTTTCTCCGCATGCGTACACTAACATTTCTCATACTGTTGCAGGCCCGGCCGAAGGGGACGCGGTGCCCCGCAGGCATATGCAGTACATGAAGGAACTCCCTCAGTCGGTAGGTGCACTATTACTGCCTTTCATTCGCCCCGTAAAAAGTCGCTCGAGCAAACCGGAAGAACAATTTTTATTTTCTCTGTAAGAGTGTGCAGCCGTGGAGTAGTGGAAACGGCATGCTCGGCACGAGACCCGGCCCGCCTGGTCTGTTCGGGCGGCGCTGCAGAGGCCAGCCCCGGCCAGCCCCGGCCCTCAGCCCGCCCCCGCCCCCGGCCCCCGGCCCTGGCCCCCGCCCCCGGCCCCCGCCCCCGGCCCCCGGCACAGAGGCAGAGGCCCCTCGGACCCGCCCACCTCTACCTCGTCATGTGTGAACACCACGACTGTGTCCGTGCACCCCATGGTTAAATATACCGAGTGCGAACAACATTTGCACGCGGTCCTTTTACTCTGAACGGTATAGTTCATGCCATGTGTCACTCGCGCCTTTTCGGCAACTTATTAAATAAAGGATGTCGATTGGCCTCTCTCTCTCTTTCCGAGGCCGGTGCAACGGAGACAGACATACAGAGAGAAAGAGGGATGCTCCTTCTGGGCGCTCGTGCGTGGTTGGTAAGGGAGGGGGGGGGGGGGATAGCCCGGGGGACCTGTTGACCTTAGCGGTCTGCCCCGATCAATCTTTGACGAGCCAGAGGGACAGACCAGGGGACGGGACGGGCAGCGGTAGTGGCAGCGGTAGCGGTAGCGGCAGCGGTAGCGGCAGCGGTAGCGGCAGCGGTAGCGGCAGCGGTAGCGGCAGCGGTAGCGGCAGCGGTAGCGGCAGCGGTAGCGGCAGCGGTAGTGGCAGCGGTAGCGGTAGCGGCAGCGGTAGCGGCAGCGGCTGCACCACGGCCATCACGACCCCACCGGACGACAGGATCGTCGCCTCCAAATTTTCATACCCGCATCTTAAATTTTCACTACTTTTATCGGTTTGTAATGGTTGTTTCCTCTTTAAGATACGTAGAGAGAAATAACTTCTGCTCCCTTTCCTCATTTTCTGTTATTCCCGCGATGCCTAATCGATAATTGACGAGCCATCGAAATAACATTACCGATTCTGTGGGGGGGGGGGGGGGGCTAGCTGCGCCGTCACTTCGGGGCAAACATTTTTCAGCTCTTCGAGCATCGAGTGGTGGAGAAGACAGTGGGGGTGGGAGGTGGTGATGGGAGCCGGTAGGGGGGGGGGGATGACTGCACTCCAAACTGCACGGAGCACATAGCCTCTGCCGAGTCAGCACTCCCCACCCCCTCTCCACCCCCTCCCCTCCCTTTGTCTGTCCCTGCCTACGCCGCACCCGGACACTCCTGATTGCGCCTTTCATTCCGAAAACAAAACCGTAGTCTCGGTGGACCCGCCCGCATTCATGTGCCTGTTACCGCGTTTATTGCACGGAAACAGTTTTATTGTTATTCGTGTTTTTGACGTCCGCTCTCATCGGCTGTGTTGGCAGGCATGGAGAGTCTCGGCATGGGCTGCGCTGGCACCCGCCCTGGCCTCGACGCCCGCCGCGCCCGCAGCTTCCAGCACGGTGAGTACAGTTTTGGCCCCTGGAACCCCTGGATCCCCTGGAGAATCCCCTGGAGAACCCCTCTGGTCCCTCCAGCAGATCGTGTTGGTCTGGTTTGGTGGTCGGTCTGTCCGGTAGGACGATTGTTCGGCCCGGGACGTGACACGTGACAAGTGCCCCCCAGACGTCCCCGGGTACCGGCGCTGGCCTGCAGCCCCCCGCTGCCCCCCCCCCCCCCCCCCCCTCACTTGGAGCCGGAAGGGAGTGCCGTACACTCGTACGTCCCGGCTTATTCAGCTTCCAGAGGACGTCACGGTGCTGCACTTAAGGCCTTGCGCCTGTCTGGGGAGACTACCCCAGGGCCCCGGGGGCGAGCCGGGCGAGCCCACGGGGACCCGGCGCTGGGGTTGCGGGGACGACCAACTCCACTCCAATAATCCAATAATGCTCTCTCTCTCTCTCTCTCTCTCTCTCTCTCTCTCTCTCTCTCTCTCTCTCTCTCTCTCTCTCTCTTCTCTCTCTCTCTCTCTCTTCTCTCTCTCTCTTTGTCTCCATGAGATAGGTGCGGACTCTTATTTTCGGAGAAAAGCTGTTCAATATTCGGGTAGGGTGACTATCCAGCGCGCTCCCGTTGCTTATCCATAAACCGCACTTATCTCAAGCTTTCTCTCTCTCTCTTTCTCTCGACCTTCTTTTCCCGCATCTTTTCTTCTCGCTTCCGTTAAAAATATTTCAGTAATTTCCCCCCTACACGATGGCTAGTGTGGCAGTACAAAAGCTTCCCCTGCGAGCGCCGCGCGTTTTCACCCTCGCCTTTTTTTATTGTTATTTCTCTCTCTTTCTTTCTACCCCCCCCCCCTCTCTCTCTCTCTCTCTCTCTCTCTCTCTCTCTCTCTCTCTCTCTCTCTCTCTCTCTCTCTCTCTCTCTCTCTCTCTCTCTCTTTCTCTCTCTCCCTCTCTCTCGCTCGCTCGCTCGCTCGCTCCGCCCCGTCCGCTCAAATTCATTCCGCGCCGTTCGCTGCCACTAATTCTTCTGTGTTGCCCTCCAGGGGGACGTCGTCGCTTCGCTCGCCACGCTCAGACCGCGCCTCGCCCGCCACGCCCCGGCGCTCTAGCGGCGCTCTAGCGGCGCCTGCCTGCTGCTAAATGCGGGGTGAGTACCGTGCAGCTCCGGCCCAACTAAGCCCAGCCCAGCCCAACCCGGCAGGGGAAGCGACGGGAAGGGAAGGCGCAAAGCTTCTCAAAAGGATTTTTCATTTTGCTCTTTGTGTTGAATGCGCGGGGCTGCCCTCATCCCCCCCCCTCCCACTCACTCTTCCGCCTCTGCACATCCCCGGCATGGGTGCTGCCCCCGAACGTGTCGTGTGGGCTGCTAAACGTAGGAAAAGAACAAAAAAAAAAGAAGATAAAAAACAGGAAAGGAAATGCGCCTGAATTGGTCCTCGTTGACTTCCTCTTTTTCTCCCTATTGCTCTTGTTTTTCTTTTCCCAGTCCGCTCATAGCCCTTTTGCACCCGCCTGCCCGTGTTTCTGTCTGTCTGCCTGCCTGTATCCACCTTGGTGAGAACGGTAGCACTCTGCTCCCCACCCCCTCCCACCCCCTTCATCCCCCTCCGATAGCTCGACTCTTTTTTTGAGCAGGGCGGGCACGTTTCCAGCGCCGCCCCAGCCTGCAGCAAATTGTGTGCGCTGCGCTGGCTGTGTCCCCTCCGGTCCCTTCCTGTCACCTCCCCCCTCCAGCCCCGCCCCGCCGCCTACGGGCGCCTGCAGACGCCAGGGTAGGCCGACCCGCACGACACGCGCGCGTGCGCGAGTCGATGTTGCCTACTCACCAGGCGCTCAAAGGTTGTCCACGGCGTTCCTCTACCTTGTAGGGCCCCTTTACCGCTTGACACCCAGCTCGGGTAGAATATGCAGTTTTGCGAGAGTCTGAATTCGTAATTAGAAATCGGCATAGGGCGGCAAAAAAATAAAAAATATTAATTGACTTTTTGTTAAAATTACAAGATGAGAAGAAAGCTAATTTGTGTTGTGTTTTGCAGTGGGGCGGGTGGTGGTGCGGCGGCGCCACGGGGGCGTGTTCTCGTGGCTGCACTGCCGCACGCTGCTGCTGCTGTTCCTGGTGTCGTTCGTGTGGCTGCAGCTGCACCTCGCCGGCCTGGGCCTCAACAGCCGCGGCTGGCGCAACGGCAACGACGCCCCCGACGGCAACGACTCGGCCGCCATCCTGGCCATGGTGCCGCAGGTGCTGCACAAGTACCTGATGGCCCGGCCCCGTAACCTCACGGCGTACGGCCCCGCCGGCCTGGGCCCCGCCGGCAACGACAGCCACTCCGCCGGCCCGGGCGCCGCCGGCGGGGCCGGATCACCGCTGACCGCCGGCGGCCCGTTGGCTGGGGCCCCCGTCGGCGCCATATCCGGCGTCGGCATCATCCCGGACATCGAGACCATCAAGGCCAGCATCCGGCGGTACAACGACGAGCAGAAGGTGTACAACGAGGACATCTTCGGACCGCTGCAGCCCGACGCGCTCGTGGTCGTCATACAGGTGAGCGGGCATGGCCGGGGGGCCGGGGGCCGAGGGCAGCGGGTAGCCCCTGCATGGTGGCCGTGGGGATTTCGCGACCACGATCTGCGATCTGTACTCACGGTGGCGCTGGTGTGCTTTCAGGTGCACACCCGGCTCATCTACCTGCGCCACCTCATCGTCAGCCTGGCCCAGGCCAAGGACATTGACCAGGTGCTGCTGGTGTTCAGCCACGACTTCTTCGACCCGGAGGTGAACGACCTGGTCCAGGCCGTGGACTTCTGCAAGGTGATGCAGATCTTCTACCCGTTCTCCATCCAGACGCACCCGGACTCGTTCCCCGGCGAGAGCCCCGATGACTGCCCGCGCGACATGCGGAGGGAGGAGTGAGTACCCAGTCGATTCGCAAAGCGTTGCCGCCGCCGTTCTAGTCGAGTTCTTGAGCTGAGCTGGACTCGGTGCTGGATTGCAGGGCGCTGATCCGGCGGTGTACCAACATGGATCACCCGGACCTCTACGGCCACTACCGCGAGGCCAAGTTCACCCAGACCAAGCACCACTGGTGGTGGAAGGCCAACCGCGTCTTCGACCAGCTGGAGGTTACGAGGAACCACACGGGTAAGGGCACGGGCGGGGTGGGGCTGGCTGGGGCTGGCCGGGGCTGGCCGGGGCTGGCCGCGGCTGGCCGGGGCTGGCCGGGGCTGGCCGGCAGGCCGCCGTGCAGCCTGCGGGGTAGGCAGACCCGCCTGGCCCCGGTGTCCTCGGGCTGCCTACCCTCGCACCTCGTTCTCAGTCTGCAATCGGCCAGAATGTTCAGTCATGGCTTTCTTTTTTGCTGCTGCAGGCCCTGTTCTGTTCCTGGAAGAAGACCACTTTGTCGCAGAAGACTTCATCCATGTTCTCAGATTGATGCAGAAGACCTGTCTAACGAACTGCCCCCACTGCAACATCTTGTCGCTCGGCACGTACTTGAAAACCTACAATTACTACGGTGGCGATTCCAAAAAGGTTGGTTGTGTGTTGCATGTTGGTCTTGTACTTATGTCTGAAGTGAAAAGTGGTGGGCGTCATATCCCACAGTTTCCTAAACCTGTTTTATATTGATGGCTGTCTCGGGAATCACTGACAGAATCATCCAAGATGCATTTTGAGTGTTTGCTCTGTGTGCTTCCCTGGCTCCGAGCCTGGCTCCCAGGCAGCTTCCTATAACCCCTCGACACCTTTCTATACATGTGTGTGCACTATTTCCGTTTTGTGTCTGTTTTCTTTGCTCTGTCTGGCAAATTTCATGCCTTGAAGTGGATCGCCACCCTCCGTGTAAATGCATGTGGAAAAACACCCAAATCTGACTCTTCGAATCCAGCCCCTCTGTAGTGAGCACAAAGTACCCACCTATGAACAACAACACGCATTTGCATTAAATTGAACTGATCTTCATTGTAATTGAGGGTAGTCGTTTTCCTCCTTTGGTGAATTTCACAATATGCAGTTTTTCACACAACCAAATAAACCTTTTAGTAATTTTCCCTCATGTTGGCCTACACATAATAGTTTTGGGAATGACAGTTGGTGTGGCACTGGTGTCTACAGGAGATGCTTCGTGCCATGAAACGCCAACAGGGTGTTTCAGCAGACTCTATAGCTCCCTCATGGAACTTCCAGATTCTACCTTCTCTCTATCAGCATTATCAAAAGGTAGACATTATCCTCAGTGCTGCATGAGATTTACGTTTTATGACCAAAATAAAATGCTTGTGGAGAGCATTTTGATAAAGCTATTCACAATAAGCAGAGTAGGTCATGTTATTTCTTTGCATGCAGTCTTGGTCACAGTTATACTTTAGATTTGACTTATTATCTTATCATTAGCAGAGTAGGTTTCTAATGCTCCCTCAACGTTATTGTAGACTGTCTTTTCCTTTCCATGCAAGTTTATTATTGGGTAGTTTACTGCAGCTCCTTTTCTGTAGTTTTCTATGGCATCCATACTACTTGAACACATCTTCCAAATCATCTGTGGGTGGAGGATTGTACCAATAAATGCTTCTACCAGAGCTTGTGCTCTGAATATATCACTAACATAATTAAAATGCACTTTCCTCTCTTGGTTTTCTTCATTTTGGTGATTCTTTTCCTTTTTGCCTCAAAAATGATTGTTATTCTATTTAGAGAAACTGTTGCTTCATTATTATGCTTATGTATACCTTTCCTGGACTGTGCAGTGGTGCGTCAATGAGACATGGTGTAGTTTTGTTTAATAAAATTACAGGTTCTGCCGTAGCTGTTTTTCAGTCTAAATTAATTATGCTGGTTCAAACTTAATGCTGCATCAAATAGAACTAATAGAAGCATAGACATGGTTTATAATAAATATTAGACTGAAACTCTGAAACTAATTTACCTCACACTTCTCAAAGGAACTATCAACCTATTAAGAATTTCATGCATTGTTTTTGTAGCTTGCTCTGGTGCAATGTTTTTCATGTCACTGATGTTTTTTGACACAGGCCGAGGTTACACCATGGATTAGCAGCAAGCACAATATGGGTATGGCCTTCAACCGCTCTGTTTGGACAGATATGCGATCATGTGCAAAATTCTTTTGCACGTACGATGATTACAATTGGGACTGGAGTCTTCAACATATAAGTCAGAACTGCCTTCCTCATCGGTTACATGCTATGGTTATGAAAGGACCTCGAGTGTTTCACATCGGTGAATGGTAAGAAAGTTTTATGTAAAAAAATTTAATCGCTCACTCTTAACTTGTTAATAAATTTTGAAATCTTACTTGCAGTGGTGTTCATCATAAGAAAAACAACTGTGAATCAACAGCTGTAATATCAAAGGTTCAGAAGGTTATCCTTGCTGCAAGCAGACATTTGTATCCCTCACATTTAACTCTTACTGTCACTAGTTCTCTCAAGAAGACCAAACTTCGGAAGGGTAATGGTGGGTGGGGAGACGTGAGGGACCACCAACTTTGCCTAAACATTTCCAGCACTACAAGATAACACAGGAGGTGAACTCATTATTCTAAGTCAGGGTAAGGCACATATGGATCTGGATTTCACATCCTACTCTTCAGGAGATGTTAATTCTCAGTGATTGTTTAATTTAATCTCTCAGCTGGCTTTGTAATAGTTTTGAGGTGGTGTGTTTCTTAAAAAGTTTGTGTATAGTTATTATTAACAATGTACTTGCTGGAGGTCATCCACTAAAAACCAAAGAATAGCCTTAAATTTCATTGCTGTGGTACAAAGATGTATGCGTCCTTACTATACTGTATTTCCATATATTTTTTTCCATTTTGTTGATACAGAAAGAGATACGTACCTCATATCAACTGTATTTAGTGCCTCAAGGTTTCACTGTACGAATGTATTGATAAACAACATCCAGTGGTGGTATGTAGTATCTTTTCAAGTGACATCTTCTTTAGTGTACCAGCAATTTTTTGCTTTGAAACTTAACCAACCTTGTTAGTCTCTGCCTAATTTGTGACTTAAAGATGATAAAATTCTAGTCTTTTCAGTTTTCCTCCCCCTTGCAGATTTTTTGGCTGCTGAAGGAGGGGATAACTTGAACAATAGATGTATTTTTAAAAGAAAGGAAGACATGAGACAAGTAAGGGGAAAGTTCAAAATTTTTTGAAATGGGTTTTGAGTTTATTTCAATGTACTTTTCACTTTTGTTTGTTGCTTTCTGTTAGTGTGCTCTGTTAAGTTCAGTCAAAAGAGAAAGTGTGTTGCTCATTGATTTTTTTGTGATAAATTGACTCCATTCGACTGTACACTTTGCATTCCCTGCATTGCTGGAGTATGAACTTTTAGAAACATTATATTGGAAGGATCGTCAAATAATGTACATTGTAGTTAGAACTGTTGTATATATGTATTTTTAAGGTTCTCTAGTAATATTATTGGAGTGCGCTGTGATGACATTGCTGTACTGTGGTGCTGTTTTTCGTGATGAAAAGCACATGTGGAATAAGTAATCACTACCTTACATACATACGTACCATACATATGTAACAGGGACAAAAGTAAGAGATTACTCCTTCACAGTTACATACTTCAACTGAAACGTACTGACATCTTTAGTAAGTCGTAATGGATTAATTACTTTTGCATTTACTCCCTGTTTCATCAAAAAATTCGTAGCACCACTTTGCATGCATATTTTAATTTTTAAGGGTTTGTCAGGGGTTTGTAATCTGTAGTTTGCAGTGTGTTGGTCAAGGACATAGGGTTGCCACAAATTTTGTTTCACAGTGGTCCATTACAAGATTTTTAAGTTTTTGTCCATTGCCATTTTAAATTCGAACTGCATGAGTTGTATTTTCAAACTGTACTAAAAAATGTAGTGGTATTCTGATTTAAGTCAGCGACTTTACATGGCAGTATCAAGAAGCTTCCTAAGGTTTCCTTAGATTTGTGGCAACCTCCTGTATAAGAAAAGACATTTTTATGACACTGAAATGTGGTTTCTTTCAATGCATAAGTTGCTGATTTGTTGCATTTCTTTTTATATGACGTGATAAGTTGTACTTATTTTCCATGAAAACCTTGCTTCAGCCTTGTTTTAAAAGAGACATCCTAAACATTTAAGCGCAAAAAGTTTCGTGTTTTGTTTCACTTCTAAGACCTTTCTGGTCCATACCTCTGTGAATCTAAGTCATGCAAAATAGTGAGCTTTCAAGGTTTACTTGGCTTTGTAACTGGTTTGAAAACATTGTTGTTTTATTTACTAATTTACTGTGTCTAGTCAAATAGAATTTTTATTGAGTGGTATTGGATATATTTTCTTTATTAAGTTGTTTTGTTGGTTATTTTGTGTAATGTTAGTCAGGTTGACTTAGCCAAATGACTTGTTTGGCAGGTATGTAATGATTCTGTCCTCTTTGTGGTTGTAAACTTTTGAATGCAATGCAAACATTTCAGGATCAAACTGTGAAGAATAAATCAAGTTTAATACATAATGTTTCTTTTGGTTGATTAAGCTGAGTGGAGTCAAGAAAGGACTGCTGGGTAAATTCGTTCATAAACACTGTAGTGTATTGAGTCTTTTCAAGATTTAGGTATAATTCAATATGCTGTCTACAGCTAGCAACAATTTACAAACTAAACTCTTAATAACCCGCTCAAAGAAGTTTAACATTAAGATATCAAATCATTTCAAAATATTCAAACAATTAGGATGTTTACAGCAAA
This sequence comes from Odontothrips loti, assembly GCA_038380765.1. NCBI lineage: Eukaryota > Metazoa > Arthropoda > Insecta > Thysanoptera > Thripidae > Odontothrips > Odontothrips loti. The sequence continues at coordinate 19,126,860 of CM076246.1, read as the reverse complement.
TAATTTCCAACAGTTACATATCAAATACCATTTAAAATATCAATGCTTAACAAAAATAATGACATACTTTCTGATGATATGTATGATGAAAATGAACACTCCAAGGCGATCCCTATTTTGTTTCTGTTGGAGGCTCATAGTTGAAGTTCTAAGATTTTGACCTGAAGTGCTGATGTGAATTAAGCTCTGTATATCAGGTCTAGGAGGAGCTGTCCTTCAGTTACCAATTAGATCAGAAGAGATCGGAAATATTTACTTCCGCTGATGAAGGTTTTACAAAGCTTTCTGTAACTGTGAAATATACCGCTGGAAGAAGCTTTTGCCTATACAATATACATGAGGGGACTTGATTGATTTAGGTGTGACTTGAGGCCACAAATTAAGAGACATACTAATACTTAACACGGAAATATGAGAACTCACATTTTACATTTAGAACATTGTTAAACTTAACTTCTAATCTTCATACATGAGTTCTGTTAAAGCTTAGAGAAGAGGAACATTGTTGTCAATTTGCTAACTCTTCCTCATCTGAAAATCGCCACTACCACGTCAAAACAAGCATATTGCACATGGCGATTGTGCTTATATCATAACATTTGAAGAAGTACAGTAAACACTACATTTGCTCATAACTAATCACTTTTTGCACTCTTACATTCATATAACAATCATTTTAACACAATCATAAAACGATTTATTTTTCTTCTGAACAGAATAATTACATGTTAGACACTACAAGATGCATTTTGCATTTTGAATTGATTTTTTAAATAAAAATTATTTCACAATTAAATGGCAGCAAAAAAACTAAAAAATACCAATAAGGAAGGATACAGTACTGTTACACATGTTATAATGTCTGAAATCAGAGGACTGTCAAGTCTAGCATATGTGAAAAACATGACCATAACAATGACAATAAGGGGAGACATTCCAAATATCATATCAAGGGTTGATAAAATCTAAGATTTGTTCATAGCCTATGTACATGAGCCAAATAATATCTCACAGAATGAGAATTTTGTTAGTAAGTCCTTCTTTAGTAAACTGAGGTCCCACTTTTTCAAGGTATGGAAATTCACTGTCCTGCCAACAAAGACACTGGTCTTTACAGAACTACAAAATAAATTATGAGACCACAGTACAAAAATGTGATGGTTTGCTCGTGCTTTTACAGTAACAGTGGGCACTTACTTTGCATCATACCTCCTTTCTAAGTATCAACAATTTTTACAGTGTGGTTACAGTTGTAACCAGTTCATAAACCAAGTGGTAACAGTTTTCAAAATACTGCACAGGTAATTAAAATCTAAACAGCAAAGGAAACAGAATAATGTGAAACTGAATATCTAGCTACATATGGACAAAAACAATTTAGACCAGGAAGCATAACTTGTGTAGAGGGAAATTCAGCCATCATTTATACAGCAATACAAAAACAAAATTATTACACATCACAGGGGTGACTAGGGAAGTTTACAAGTAATGGCACATTTTTATGTTAGTCTCAAATATCTGATCTCATATTCTCCTTTCACATTTGAATAATTTTTGATTCATTAATCACGCCACTATAACAAAGCAGAAAGCAATGAGCCCATTCTCAATAATCAAAGGCCATGCACTGACAAAGAAAAAGAAATTTTTCTAATCCTTTTGATGAATTGAAATTTGAAGTTTTCTGATAAAAATAGTTATGAAAGCCATGATGTAGAAATGGTCCTGACCTTATTACTTCATGAATATATTTGAGTCTCATACCTGTGCGTGAAAACATAATATGTTACTGTAAAGTGGAACAATCTAGTTCACTTCTTGGATAAACGTGTAAGAAGCAAGTTGGGATTGATGCTTCAAATGTATTAAAAAACATATAAACTGGTTGACAAGCAGCTATTTTCTAATTTCCCCTGCATAAAATTTGAAAAGCTCTCACAAAAACACTTGAACATGAGTAGAAGAAATGTGTGTACCATTATCTTACATTTTGAGCGGAGAGTGGAACAGTTTCTTTTTACCACTGACTTCCGGTATTAATTCTTTTTTTTTTTTAAACAAATATGAACTTGATCTTTGATATGATCGTTTCATAGCTGATGGTAGTTGATGGTATTTTCTAAACTAATCAATGATTATCAGGAATCAAAAATATTTCTTCTCCAGTTGGCATGGCAGTTCTGGGGTAACCAAGGTCTCTGGCTAATTGGTATTTTGGGAATGTTCACCAGTTGTAGCCCTGCTGTTGCTGAGCAGGCTGCTGGGCATAGATCTCTGTTGAGGCAAGAGGTCCCCGTTGCTGATCATGTCCCTGGAACAGATTATAAATAGATGGCTTCACAATAGTGCTGCTCTAACGTTAGATACCACACCACATGCACAGAACACTCTGCACCTCTCATGCAGAAATTTAGTAAAGTTCAGACGCAAAGGTAAGGAGTAAGGAATAGGCAACATTTTAAACCTACATCAAGAATCATGCAAACAGAGAAAGAGAAGTGAGGTAAACACCACATTATGCTCAAGCTTTCATGCTCATATCCACCTAGTCAACATTTGAAGAAGGAAAAATACTGTATGCATTTTCCACAATATGGTAGTTTTGTGCATGTTGTAGGTAAACAAGGAAAGTAAGCTGACTCAGACTGACAGTGTTAATTTGCAACCAGAAAAAAGGAAGAAAAGGAGTCAGTAAAAAATAAATTAAAAAAAAAATCACAGACAAAGCACACACCAGTCAACTGAAATAATGTTAAGGAACCAGAACTCACTCAGGACCGCTGCTCTCTTAGCTCACTAAACAGGAGATACAAAACTTATCAGTGCCTTCAAAAACCGATATGTGCCACCGAAAACTGGTGTTGGTTGCGTTAGAGACGGAGACTGACCTGCCCATAGTTGTACGCTCCTGCCCCTCCCCCGTTGCTGAAGCCGAAACCTTGCTGATTATTGTTGTCGGCGCGGAACGGGTTAGTGGATCCTGCAGGTCGCGGGGAAAAGCATGGAAATCATGATGGCTAATGTCGTCAGGGGTCTGTAAAGTTAGCAACGCGCGTATCTGCGATCGTCGCGGGCGTTCGTGCGAGCGAGTGAGACGCTGGCCAGGGAGCCGGCTATATCCAAACCGCTCGCACGCACGTGCGTCCCTAACTTTCCAGACCCCAGTCTGCCAAACTGCGGCGGGAACGGGGTTCGAACTCACCTCCACCACCGCCGGGGATGTCGAGGTTTCCGCCGGCCGACGTCTGGTAGGTGGCTCCGTAGCCTTGGTCGTTGTTCTGCGCAGCGAGTTCGTGTAGCCTCGAGGACGACAGAGCCCTGGGGGAGGTAGAGGTAGAGGCAGAGGTTAGCGCCTGTCACACGCAGAGCGAGGAGTAAGGGTAGACAACACTGGAGGCTGACGCGCTGACGCTGACCTCGGTATGGGGTTGCTGGGCACACCGTGCGGAGCGAGGTGCGCTGTCTCCTCGGCCACCTGGTGCGGGTCCTCCGTCTGCGGCAGGTCTGACACGAACCCTTGGTCCTTGCGGTAGAAGTTGATGAACACGAAGGCCGCCAGCACGAACGCGCAGCAGACGCCGTACGCGCGGAACGTGGCCGTGGTGCCTGTACGACAAAAGCGGGCCGGGGTTCAAATACCAGCTGCTGCAGCTTATCTTTGGGCCGCGCGCTCGCCGGCGCTCGCCTTACCGAACTGCGTGACGAGCATACCGCCGAGGACGGCGCCGCAGCCGCGCCCCAGGCCGTGGTGGATGCCCTGTAGCACGCCCTGCGACGAGGACCGCATGTCCGGCGGGGTGTTGTGGGCGATGTAGGAGCAGCACGCGGCCCACACCGCGGCGTGGGTGATGCCTGCGCGACAGAGACAGCGCTAGACAACATCAGAGACGCGGGCAGAGAGACAGAGACAGACACCACTCACCCTGCATGAACTCGAAAGGCAGGACCCACCACGGGTTCCGCAGCCAGGAGATGTACAGGAAGCGTAGGATGTTGCCGACCAGCCCGAGGCACAGGACCTGGCCGCCAACAGAGACCCGATTAGCGACCAATCAGCGCACGGACAGCTCTCAGCTATCATTTTTCTGAGTGTTGTTTTTGTTTTTCTACTGAAATACATCCACACCTTTACGTGGCCCATCTGCTTGATAAGACGGAAGCTGAAGAAGTAAGCGAAGATCTCGGAGATGTGGTTGATGACGGAGGCCACGCCGAACAGGGTGGGGGAGCCGCCATAGTCCTAGGATCATATCAGAGCGGACACGATGAGCAACAGCTCCCCGGCTGCCACGCTACGTGAAATGTGGACGGCGCTCACCTGGAGGTGCCAGAACAGGAAGGTGAAGATGAGGCCAATGCCGAAGCCCATGAACCAGGCCACGAAGAGGAACGCGCCGCACTTGAGGTTCTTGAAGTGGGACAGCACCGTCACCCACTCGGGGATCTCCCGGTTCGTCTGCGCGAACACTTTCGTCTGCAACACGACATATTTTGCTTATTTTTTCTCAAAAACAAAATGTGAATTTCTCATAGAAGAGCAGACTACGTAGGGAGCGTTCAAACACCACGTGACGTCTTATGGAACCCCTTTAACGCGAGAGAGTGATGCTGGAGCAAAGTGTCGTTGGCGCGGGCTTGAGTCTCCGTGACTGCGAGCTGGGTGGGTTCGATTCCCTCCACACTCCTCACACACTCTGATTTTTCGCGTCAAATTTCCTCCATCACTTGTCACGTGGTTCCTGAACGACTCCCAGTACGGTCGGACTTTCACTCGTTGGTGTGGTGACGCCAGGCGCCTGCGAATGTCAGGGTAGGCCAGCCCGCAGAGCACGCGTGCGTGGAGCGACTTGGATTGCCTACCCAGCGGGCGCCATGGGCCTCAGGCTCAGGCCGGCCCCGGCCCCGGCCCACATACCTTCCCGACGTTGGGCTCCTTCGGAGCTCCGACGGATGTGTCGGCCAGCGAGGGCAGGTTGAGCTGCTGGGCGAGCTGCTGCTGCAGGTACTCCTCCCGGGTCGGCTCCTGGGGCGCCTTCTCCGGCTCCGCGACCGGATGCTCGGACGGCGGGTCGTACTTAAAGTTGATCTGCGTCGCCACGATCAGCGCCGCGCCCATCAGCACCTGCAGCAGCACCGGATTTGTTATACATTTCCAACTTTTGGCGAATCACTGTTAATTTTTCGGAACAGTTTTGAATCTGAGTGTTTGGTGTATCCCAAAAGGACCGAGGATCGGGCACACACCGAGAAGGTGGCGAAGCAGATGGTGTAGTTCTTCTCGCGGTCGCCGGGGCCGCAGGGGTGGTCGGGGAAGGCGGTGGAGTGGTCCAGGGCGATGCCAACGAAGAACATGGCCAGCCCCCAGCCCAGCGAACCGAACATGCGCTGGTGGCCGTAGTGGTCAGCGTCCTCCCCCAGGATGGTGATGACGGCCGAGTCCGCCAGGGTGATGGCAGGCGCCGCGAAGAACTCGCCGATCACCACCAGCAGCATAAGCAGGAAGAAGGCCTTCTGGATATCCTGTATGCCGCAATGAACAAAAAAAAAATCAGTCATTGACGAGCACTTTAAACGTGGTGCCACGGGTGAGGAGGCGAGGCAGCACTCACCGAGATCTTGTAGACGATGGAGCTGAAGCGCGGCGTGACCCAGTTCTTGTTCTTGGCCGCGTCGTAGTTGGAGGCGAACTCGACGTCGTGCGGGGAGGTGCCGCCCAGGAAGTTGGGCACGGCGCGGGCGACGCGCGCCGAGCGCACCTCGCCCAGGTGGGGCGACGCCAGCATGGCCTCCTCGTCCTGCAAGAGCACGGCGATGGCCGAGGGTTAGACAGTCCCGGCCGTCCGCGGCCGTCCCGGACCCGTAGTCTGCAGCCTGTGGGTACTCACGGCCTCCTCGAGCAGGAACAGCGACAGCGGCGCCTCGCGCTTGATCATGCGCGGCAGCTCGGGGGTCGTCAGCATCCACTTGTTGGTGTTGTTGGGCGTCTTGACGCTCTTGATGCAGGAGGTGACGGGCGGCTGGATGAAGCCCAGGGGCAGCGTGAACACGATCCAGCACGACAGCGAGCACAACAGCAGCAACTTGCCCTTCTGCCACCTGCCGGAACAAAGCCACGTGGTCTGGTATTCGAACCCGGGTCTGTGGGAACGTGTGTGCCGTGTGCCGCAGTGCGGGGACCTCCGGTGGACTGACATTGCGGGACGACCGAACTGGTTATAAGGCGCTGTTTTCATGTCCTCGGTGTTATGGGTTCGATCATCGCTTCCACCTTTTTTTTTTTGACCGATGTTCTGCTCCGCCCCGGCGATGACCTTGCTGGTCGTGGGTATGGAGGGCTGCCTTCCTGCCCACCCCGCCCCCATAACCCCCCCTCCCCGTCGTGGTCCACTCATTACGTCCGCCTCACGCGCCCAGCATGAATGAGCGTGAGAGTTGTGTAGTATTGATTTTGTGCCGCCCCCGGCGCCCCCGCTTCCAACCTGCCGCCTGCGCGCGGCGGCGCGGGGTCAACCGCGAAAGAGGCGGCGGTGGCCGTTGGAGCCGAGCGCTGCTGCTGCTGCTGCCTCTGCCGCCGCAGGGGTCACCCCCTTTGCCTGAGGCCTGGGTCACCTCTTTGCTTCCCGGTGTCTGCTTCGGATTGGGATTGGGATTCAGCGCTCGGTGCGGCAGCGGCAAGGGGCGTTACGGCGTTACGGCGTTACACTGGGGGTTGCGCTGCGGTAGCGGTATTCAACAGTTGCACGCAGTCGGGGACTTGCACGGCGGTACTCCCGGCTACTCCCGTCTACTCCTGACCGACTCGATCACGTGACCACCTAGCGAGGGAAGAGTTTCCAATCTGACTACCGAACAAAAATATTTTTAAAATATCGCGATACCTTACATGAAAGAAGCCCGGCGTGGCACAGGAAAACAGGGAGGAGAGGGGGATGAAAATTGCAACTCCCGACAAGAGCAGATGGACCAGGAGGGTCGGGGAGTGAGATTGGCTGCATATCGGCGGGATTGTCGGGTTGCCGCCTCAAAGAATGCGCCCATGCCGCCACAACGGCTGTGCCGTGCTGTGGTTCGTGCACCCCCCCCCCCATCCCCTCTCCCTCTTCTACCCCCACCCCCACTCCCGATCCTACTAACCCAGTCACTCACTCACGGGTTCTCCAGGCTGATCACGTGCTCCATGTGCCTGTCCCGTCTGGAGCCGCGGCTTCCCTCTCTTTTCCTCGCATTATTCACTTGCACCCTCCACCCCTCTCACTCTCTCGCTCGCCGCCTCCTCCGCTCCCCCTCATAAACGCTGCAACCTTTACTTGATGACGGCCGCGGTCCTGATGGCGCCAGCGGGTCAGCGCCGGATTCGGCTGCCAGTCCGAGTTTCCAGATCAGACACTCCAGTCGGTGTTTTGCGCCCCTCGGAGGCGGGGTTCGCCCGCCCCTGGCTCCAGCTCCAGCCCTGCCCTCCGCCAACGGGGCCTCGAAATTATTTTCTGCGCTAACCTAACCTAACCAAATTATTTTCTGCGCTAACAGGTCACGTAAGGAAAGCGTGGTCGCATTAGTTGTACGGGCGACGTAACCTTGAAAAGAAAGGGCGGCCGCTGGACGCGGGCCAGTGAAGCGGGAGCGGGACTGGGGGGCAGTGCGAGAGAGTGTCCAGCCCCCTCCCCCTTATTGAAAAAAAAAACACAACTTAATTTGGTACCCTCACTACTTGACATTGGGAAGGGGATTTCTAAAGAAGTTGATGGTTGCGGCGCGGCAGTGTTGTCTTCCAATCAATGTACTTACCGATCGGCTAGGGTACCCCAGAAGGGCGCCGACAGGAACTCGACGAAGGGCCTGGAGCCGATGAGCAGCCCGCACTGGCCGGGGTTCATGCCCATCTGCTTGAAGTAGACGCCCATGAGCGGGAACAGCGATCCGAAGGCGGCGTAGAAGAAGAAGTAGAAGGCCTTGACGATGAGCAGCTCCTGGTCCACGGTCCCGAACAGGTACTCGAGCACGTCCGAGCGGCCGCGGATCTTGTGCGTGGCCTCCTTGGCCTGCGGGTACCGCGAGGGGTCCACCTCGCCCAGGGCCTCGGGATCCACCATGGGGCGCGCCGAGGTCCCCGTGGCCGGGCCCCCCGTGGGGCCCATGGCCATGGCACCGTGCTGCATGTACCCGTCGTCCGCCATGTTCGCTGGCAGAGCCTCCTGGCTGCCTTCGCCTTGCCTGTCCGTCGCCTGGGGGTTGGCCCACTGGGGCACGCTGGGCACGCCTCGCGGGTCGATGCCGCGCGGGTGGCCTAGTCGGCGGGGGCAGCGGCACGGCCCACCCCGTGCTTGGACCGGGCCCGGCCCCCAGGATGGGCGGCAGACTCGTGCGCGCCTCCATCCACCGCCGCCAGGGGGCGCCAGGGGACGGCGTTGGCGGAGCGAGGCCAACACCGGCGTGGGGTAGCGGCAAGGCAGGTAAAGCCAGCGCCACTAGGGCTGTGCGGTTAACCGGTTAACCTGTTATTAACCGGTTATTTTTGATAACCGGTTGCCCGGTTATTTTCTTTTAGAATAACCGGTTAATAAGGGATTTAAAAATACCAGTAAGATTCAACCTTACGGTAAGTTAGGGAAAGATAGGTAAGTTACGGGTATTTTTGGTAAAAATGAGAAAGATTTATTTACAGCGGGTATTTGTTAAAAATAGTACGCTTTAGTATGTTTTTCCACATAACATAATCATCCCATCGGTTCTGCTCTCTGCGGGACCACAGTAAGCGCCAAGAGCGCGCTTCTCTCCATCGTAGCCCCGTAGCGTAGTGGGCTAGCGGACCGGTCGGCGACCGCAAGGTCCGGGGTTCAACTCTTTGCCGGAGTAAAAATTTTTCTGAAGTCTGCCGACCGAGGATGGTGGGTAAAATATACCAAAAGAACGTGTTCAAAGTGTGTTGTCTGAGTGACCGCGGACGTTGGGCCGCGGCATTCCCCGGAGGTTGAATACACTCGTTGACTCAGTGGTTCGACGCCCGAGCAGGGGAATGGTGCTTGCCAAGACTCGGCAGAAGTTAAATGTAGAGGCCTAGGGTTCGGCCTTCTACATTTTTCAAGCGTAAGGCCTCGGAATCTGGAGTATTCGGGCAACACCTACTTGGATACATGGCGTAGAAGAGTAGAGTACAATCGGCTTCGGCCGTGTACGATCTGGGCATCCTACCTCCCTCTCAATTCGCGAGGGAGTGGCCTCACGGCCACAGACCAACTGGCTGGTCGAAGGGGGTTGACTCCTGAAATCTAGTCAGCGGAAGGGGCGATGTTGGCCGTTGCGGAAGCCTGCCTACCAAGGTGGCTGCGTCGTGCCTGTGTCTTAGCGGCGGTCAACTCCTGGTACACCGGTTCCCATCCGAACACCGAAGTTAAGCAGGAACGGTTCCGGACGGAAGTCTGGGACGAGGTAGGACCCACCCATTTTTGCCGGTTTTTTTTACACCAAATGCAGCTAATTTTCAGTTTGAAAATCTGAATATTACCGAAAAATAGCACATTTTTCAAGGTCGGGTAATATTACCGTAAGTTACGGTAACTTAGCGAATCTTACCGGTAATATTACGGGCCTTTAAATCCCTGGCAGCGTGCTCTTGGTACTTTAGCCACTGTCGTCCCGCAGAGCAGAACCGCGTTGGCTCGCGCGCATCGCGCTGGGCCTGGTCAGCCGCTTCGTCCCGTTCGCCGCTGTATCTCGGTCAGCGCCGGAATTGCGCGCGGTGTGCCCCGTCTGCGCTCAAGGTCTGGTCAGCCCTGTGGTCTCCAAACCGAGACGCTTCAAGTTTTGTCCCCAAAAGTCAACAGACCATCAGCCCGTCATTTCAGAAATTAGAAATTTCGGTGTGAAAATAAGCAGCTCCACGGTCAGCTCGGCCAGCTCACTCGCACGCACGCACGCTCGCGACGCTTGCAGATACGTGCGGCGCCAACTTTACAGACCCTGAGGGTCTGCGACCGCGGTTTTGTCGTGTAAAGTGCTTGAGGGGGGGATTGAATAACGACTGAAAACAAGCTCCTTTTGTTTGTTCCATTTATCAAGAATGGGAGTGTTCGGGGAGATGTGTGATATTCGACAAAATGGATTTTTGGATGGATTTTTTTTAATGATTGTTAAACAAAATGTCTACAATAAACTACTTTATGACAAAGCATGGCATCGTATAACTAACCTAGGAGGCACTTCAGACATCATCATTACAGACTATGACTGGAGCTGGGCATCGAACTGCCCATTCAAATGATAACAAATTCAAGATCAATAACAGTTCTCCGACGATACCCTCGCTCCTTTCATGCAGTAAAGGTAAGCCTATACATCCAAACAAAGAACAGCTCACGAAGTAAGTAAAAGAGGGCACGAAACTATATACACTCTTTGTATTTCTTACCCTAAACATCACACAAATTACAACGCATGTATCAAAAGAAGTGGTAACAGTTGCTCTAGCTGAAAAAAAAAATAATCCCAATAAAATGTGTCCAGTTGAGACAAAAATGTCAGCAAAGGGAACCAGAAAAATGACGAGCCGTGCCGCTAAAACTTGATACGTGCATTTAAAATTGAGAGGTACATATGCATCTTTTTGTTCGTTACTCAGAAATTTAAACAAAAATGCCATTCTTCTCTTTCTCATATGCTAAATTCAATATGCTTACATATCATCACATGGGTAAACGAGACGGACAGTGCGCAAATTGTTGCAGACAACAATTCTAAAAAATTTACAAGAATAATAAACGTCAAAAGTCTACAAAGTTTTAAATTCAACAACAAATGACAACAGTACCGTAAACGATAACTGCCATAAAACTCTTTTCCAATTTTCAACAAAACCGTGGTGGAAATAAATACAGAGGTGAACTGCCCCATGATGCGCGTTGCTGACGTGCGTGCGCTCTGCTTCATAAGTACAGCGTTCCGAGCCGCTTGTGACCAGTCAGACTGAGCTTGCTGCGGTGCGGCTCCAGCGGGGCAGCGGCAGCGGTGGGAGCGGGAGCGGCTCCCCGGATCTCCCAGACGAGGTTCGTCAACGACCTGCAGACACATCACACAATAAAAGACACGAGGGTTAGGCGAGGGTTAGGACCCTTCGGTACCTCTGTGAGCGCGGTCCGACCAAATCGACTGACCTCGGCCTCGACAGCTTCCGGGATCGCTTCTCCGGCAGCTTGTTCCCGGGCCCCGAGTCTCCCGACGTCCTCCCTCCCGAGTGCGAGGAGTCCAGGGTGCCCACTGCCCCGGCACCAGCCAGCCCCGCTGCGCCGGCTGCGCCCGCTACGCCCGCCCCCGGCACCGGGGAAGGGGTAGTCGTCGGGGACGCAGCGAGGGCGCCGCCAATGCTCATGGCAACCGGGTCCAGTTCCATGGCGGCGTGGATGTTGCTGAGCGACTTGTAGCGCGTGGACTGGCCCATCGGGGTGGCTGGGTGCGCGCTGCTCACGCACCCGGTGCCGTTGGCGGGCAGGTGCTTGAGGTACAGGCGGGTCCCCTTGCTCTCTTTGTGCCGGCTGCGCTTCTCCGCCTTCTGCTGGGGCTGCGGATGGTGGCTCTGGTGGCCGTGGTGGTGATGGTGGTGGTGTCCGTGGTGCTCCCGGAGCAGGAGGTGGCCGTGGCTAAGACCCCCGTTGAGGGCATGGCCGTGCACCTTGCCGCTGCTGCCGACCTAGTGAGGTGAAGGGGAGAACGTCAGGTAGTGTGCAGGTATGACGACGTCAACAAACTCTTCGAATCTGAGTCTGAGGTGACTTGAACTTTGTGCTCAAGCAGATCGGCTAGATGCCATAGCCGGGCTCACCTTCTTGGTGGGGATCGTCTCGATGGGCGGAGGCTCCGGCTTGGAGGGGGTGAGCGCCCCCGGCGGTGTGGCGCGCGGCGACGAGGGCGGCGGGCTGACGGGGGACGGCGGGGAGCTGCTCCGGGTGTGCGCGGGGTTCACCATGCTCTTAGGCAGCGGCGCGAAACCCCGCACATAGTCGTAGATTTGGTCGATCTCGTCGTACTCGTCGGGGGTCGTGGCGGCCGCCGACAGCCGCGGCGAGGAGGAGGCCGTCGCCAATGCCGGGGCCCGGTTCTCGTCCTGGTGGTGGCGCGGCGAGGACAGCAGGTTGGCGGCGTCGCTGCTCGCGGACCGGCGCAGGAATGGCACGCCCCGCCACGTCTTGCCGGACACGGCCTCCGAAGATGTGGCCGAGGCCGCCGACAGCGCTGGGGAGGACACGGACGCCGGGGAGGGCGCCGCCTGCAGACAGCAAAGACGGCCGTTAGGTACTAAACCGGGGAGAAGCAGCACTACCCTCGGGCCCGGGCCGTAGTCCGTGACATGTTGGGTCCGGCGGCGTCCATACCTTGGCGTCGATGACGTGGATTCGGTCCTGGACCTCGGCCAGCAGTCGGGTGCACTTCTCGGCCACGCGCGCAAACTCGGGCAGGGCGCGCAGGGCTTCCTCGTTGCGCGTCCGCAGCACCTTGAGGGACGCCGACAGCGGCACGGCCACCAGGCTGGCGTTGTCCTTCTGCAGCGGGTACGCGAACACCTGCAGGGACACCAAGCAGATGAGCGGGATATCGCCGTGTGTACCCACCGCGTCGCGGCGCGGGGTAGCGACGACGCCTGACCGGACCTTCCCGGCCGACGCCGGGGCCGGGGCCGACGCCTTGCGATACGGTACCTGCTCCTCCTCGTAGGCGGCGAGCAGCCGCAGCGGCAGGTCCGGGGTGAAGTGGCCGGCGGCGGCCTTGCGGGGCCGGGTGAGGGGGCGCGCGGGGCGGGGCGGGGGCCCGTGCACCAGGCGCACGGTGAGGGGCAGCCGCTTGGCCAGCAGCGTCCGCGCCGTGTGCGCGCCGGAGATGTTGTGCTCCTTGGCCAGCGGCGAGAAGCGGCCGCGCTGTTCCAGAGACAGCAGGACCGTGTCGCCGCGGCTCGTGCCGCAGGTGAGGTAGCGGCCGCGGGGGTGGTTGGAGCCGCCCGGCAGCGACACCTGTGCAGCACCGTGTCATGTCATTGGACGAGGCTGTGCTGGAGACCGGATTTGTTTTTTCATGTTCTGCTTTGGGGACAGCTGCACTGGAACCTTTGGTCAATGCAGAAAAACAATCTTTCTTGTCCCTCCGAAATTTTTCGGAAACTTGGAGTGTACATGAGGCTTTTGGTGATCCATGATGTGATGTACCACTCGAGTCGCTTACCTCCTCCCCGGGGGAGATGGTCTCGCCCACGGCCAGCGTGCGCGAGGCGTCGCCGGCCTGGATGGTGTGTCCCGCGGCGCCGTCGGCCGCGTCGCCGGCCGCGCTCTCCTTGGCCAGGATTGCGCGCAGGGGCTCCCGCACCAGACAGGGGCACGGCCGGCGGCTCAGCTCGGCCACGGACTCGACACAGCGGCCCGCGCGGCCCTCCTCGCTGAGCAGCTCGAACCAGCCCGCGTACGTCTCCGGGATGGACAGGCGGGGGCCCACGGCCACGGGGCCGCGGCCGGGGCGGAGCTTGACCGCCTGCGGGAGCACAAGCAGAGGACGACAAACATGGCAGACCGTCATGTTGACGTTATTAAATGGAGCGCCCATTTTCATACCTGGGCGATGATCTGTCGGCGGCGGCCCGCGGACACGAGCATGACGGTGGGCTGCAGGGTGGGGTGCGGGAGCGAGGGCACGCCCAGGCCGCCGCAGGAGCCACGGACGATGCGTAGCACCGCGGGCATGGCCAGGCCGCCGGGGCCGCCACCATCACGGACCACCTCGGCTAGGGGGCGGCCGCCGGGGGCCCAGCGCGCCGCGGCGCACAGCACGTGCCCGTCAGACGCCATGGCGGCCGAACAAGTGCCGCTGGAACCACCGCGGGGCCATCTGGAAGCAGACAACAGCGGCAGGGTTAGTGGGCGAAGGGCGACAGAGCAGGCTAACCGTCCCGGCATGGGGTGGGAGGGGAGATCAGGCCTGGGCCGACCCGAGCAAATATTTGTTCATTTGTCGTATTTTACATCAACAAATATTTTTTCCAGCGTTGCCCCCCCCCCTCCTCCCCTACCCTTCCCTCAGGGTCGGGGGTACTGGGCGTCGCACGGTGCGGGCGGCTGCACATCCACATCACATCCGGCCCTCCGCGCATACGCGCAGGACAGCGCAGGGCAGCGCAGGGCAGCGCAGGGCAGCGCAGGGCAGCGCAGGGCAGCGCAGGGCACACAGCGGATTTCCGGTCACTCGCGGAAACAGTGCCGAACAAAAACGAGTAATGGCTGAAAAATGCGGAGAAAACCCTCGTTAAAACGAGGCAGCCAGCCCCCACTCCCCTGGGACTCAGCGCCCCCGACTCTAGACCTGCTGCTCTGTGCCTTCAGTTGCACAGTCGCGCACTCCTAACTGGATAGGATTCTTGTTTCACTTCCGCCATCACTCACTGCCTTTTGTTCGTTATCATATATTAATTACAGAAAGATACGTGTGCGTAAAAAAAAAGAGGTTGTGCGGGTTTCCGGCGCGGCGGCGTGTCCGGATGCACGCTTGGCCTCCGTCCACCGATCACACGACCAAATCCGACCACGCGACTTTGGACAGCGTGATGCGGCGTGAAAATGTGTTAATGGAGGGGGAGGGGGTTGCATTGCCGTCACATCGCGTTTACTTGCAAGGGCGTAAGACAGAGGCGAGGCGGGAGAGGGGAGGGGAGGCGGGAGGGAGGGGGGGGGCAGAGTTGGGCCGAGTTCAAGGACGGGCGTGCGTCGGCGGCCGGCGGCGTGCCCACGGGCGTGTCGTGCGCGCCCTGCATGCATGCCTGCACGCCGCCCGGGTGGAATGAGAAAAGCACGTGGCGTTAATAACAAGAGAGCCGTCATCATGGTGGCGCTGGCCGGGGCCTGGGCAGGGCTGGAGGACCCGTAGGGAGCCGAACGCGCGCGCAGACAGGCAGGCATGGCTTTCCGATACGCGTGAAAACAACCGATCTATTTTCGGCTGAATCGCCGGCTTCAAAATTTTTCAGTCGTCTCGATATTCTCAAGTCGAATTGATATTTTTGTAAGAGTGAAGCCGAGGAGGCAAGCGGGGGGTAAAGTGCATGCCCCCCCCCCCTGCCCACGCGGACATCGGCCGCGGACTCAGTGCTGCGGGCAACGGGACTCCGGCGTGCGGACACGCACACACACGCACACACACGCACGCACACGCGCGCAATCACACACACACACGCACACCTTGACTTCCCATGGGTGCAAGTGGTTTCCTGCCGCCGCCCGGGGAAAAAAAGGATAAATTATGTATGGAATCGGTAGCCTTTTCCCTGCGCGCGGCCCCGTAGGCCCCGTGGGTCTCGTGGACGCGGACCCAGCCCCCCCCCCCCTGGACCCCGCCGGCCCCCGAGTCAGGTGGCAACGACCGGGCGCACACCGGCCGCGCCTCGCCTGGCTAGCGCGCCATCAGCGGGTCCCATCCCATCGAGCTCTGCGGCTCTCTGTCCTGTCCTGCCCTGCGCCTGCTGCCATCCGATTGGGCACGCGACACGCACGCGACACGCACACGGCACGCACACAAAGGTACATTCCATTGCCAGGATTGCGGCTGCGGCGCGAATGTTGCCGACTTTCACTGCGCAGTCAGGGGCGAAAAATGAGCAAACTTGTTCATGGAATAGGAAGATTAAGGAACGACTGCACACGAGGACCTCAAAAAACAAAACACACTTTTTTTTCCCGGCCCCCGGGACGACGCCTTCAAGTCATCCCGGCGGGTCCGGGGGGCCCTGGACACCCCGGAGGACCGCGATGACAACAAACAACCAGGCCGGACTGGACCTTGAACTTGGCTCCTCGGGCGCCCAGGAGCCTTCCAAAGGCCATGAGGGCCCCGGGCAGCTCCAGCCCGGTCACTCCTCACAAACGAGAACAACAACAATTGCAATCACGACGTTTGTGCATCAAGTGGCCGTGAATGGCGCGTATTATTTGGCGTTACTTGCAATTATGCAAGCCTAAGTGGGCCGCCCTGAGTGGCGGGGGCCGGCGGAGATGGTTCTCCGGTGCCTCTCCAGCATCAGCTCCAGAGCCGCCGTGCCGCCTGCTGGAGACTCCAGCTCTGTGCAGACTCCAGGAAGCGCGCGGGGACTTGAGGATCGTCCACTGAGTACGTCGTCCACGACATTATTGTGGATCCCTGGAGACTCCAGCAGGCGCCCCTCCAGCGGATGCTCTAGAGACGGCACGCGCGGGGCCGCTTCAATAGCGCACTCCAGACGAACAGAGCTCGGAAAGCCAATCGCTGGAGCCTCGTCTGGAACTTGTTACTCAACGCCACGTCGATGCCATAATTCTCGGGTCAATTTGAACGCACACGACCCGAGCCGACCCAGCCCGAACCGACCCGAGCCGACCCGACCGGTAGCCGGGCATCACAATGCCCATAATGCAGTGGCGGCCGCTGATGTTTCCTGATTGCTCGCTTAGGGGCACATAAACCACTCGTAAATCAACCGCTACTCCACTTTTATCCGTCGGCGGCGTCCTTTCGGCGCGGCGGGCAGAGGCCACGGCGGAGGCCGCGAAGGAGGCCGTGATGAAGAGAGCTTCCAGCGGTAGGGGCCCCTTAGGGGAGTCCATAAAACGCGTATGACACAGCTGCCGCGGGCTGCCGCGGGATGGCAACCTCCATCAGCTCTGTGATTGCAAACAGCATCCGCCCCGTCGAGGATATCGGCCCGCTTTAAACAGACTCGGATCCGGGCGGCGATGAAGGAGGGAAATAGGTAATTGTGCCGCGAGGAGGGGATTCGAACCACCAAACGGGCGACACAAAAATTATATTGCTGTGTTGGACCGACAAGTGCTGGGTGGGGCCGCGGGGGGCCGCGTGGGGCCGCGGGGGCCGCGGGGGCCGCGGGGGCCGCGGGGGGCCGCGGGGGGCCGCGGGGGGCCGCGGGGGGCCGCGGGAGCGCTACGGCTGCGGTACCGAGGGCCCCGGGGCCCCCCTGCGGTGACTCAGTGGCGTACGAGGTGGGTGACGACGACTATCGCCTTGATTCCAGCCCGAGTCCCGCACTTCCTCTCCGCCGCGGAGCCTGCCGAGCCCGGAGCCCACCGCGAGGCTCGCCGAGGCCGAGCCGAGCCGAGCCGAGCCGAGCCGAGCCGAGCCGAGCCGAGCCGAGCCGAGCCGAGCCGAGCCGAGCCGGGCCGGGCCGGGCCGAGCCGAGCGGCAGTGAGCAGCAATCGCTATTTCCCCTCACTGCACTGCCGCCGCCAGGGTCACGGAGGTGACTCAAAAACACGGCGGAGAGTAGAAGAGCACCGGGAGACGGAGATCTGTCCCATATATCGTCACCTTTCAAGTTCCAGAAAGCCATCTCCGAGCGCCCCTCCTCCTCTCCTACACACACACACACACACACACGCACACTCTCTCTCTCTCTCTCTCTCTCTCTCTCTCTCTCTCTCTCTCTCTCTCTCTCTCTCTCTCTCTCTCTCTCTCTCTCTCTCTCTCTCTCGACTCTGGGGTCGACCGAGGCGTGGCAGGGCAGGGTGCGGCATAGCTGAGCCCTAAACTGACATTTGCCTGCGCCGCGGCTGCTGCCGCGTCCTGGAAGAAAAGGACGGAGGAGAGGGGGGCGGAGTAAGAGGAGGGCAGCGAGGGGGGGGGGGGGCAGAGAGGGTAAGAGCGCTGACATTTCGCTCACGCGGGAGGCCTATCAAAGAAATACGTAGACCCTCCCCCCCCCTCTCCCCTCACCGTCCCCTCCAGGTTACCCGGACGGGCGGCGCGCGACCACAGTCATGGCAGCTGTGCTGGCGCACACTAGAAGGGTATTAATATACGGATAAGCGCCGTCTGGGTGCTCAGCCAGGTCTAGGCACGCCCCCAGCACGCCCCCAGCACGCCCCCGTCTCAGGTCCTCCCTACCCGGAGGTATCGGCGCGAGTGTTTCTGCACCCAGACGCGGAGTTTTTATGCCCCCCCCCCAGTATTTTTTTAAAACTATGGGCGTCTCTCTGGGGGTCGCTCATTTGGCCGGTCTGACCACAGAGGGCGCCTGGTAGGTAGGCAGCAACGACTTGTGCACGCAGGCGTGTCGTGCGGGCTGGCCTACCCGCAGGCGCTCGGCGTGTCGCCCCGGTGCACCACGATGTGTTGGTGATTCCGAACATGTCCTCGGCGTTGCCGCGTCTCCGCACCTGCGCTGCTCGGGCCACAGCGGGCTGCACAGGCTGCACAGGCTGCACAGGCTGCACGGGCTGCACAGGCTGCACGGGCTGCACAGGCTGCACAGGCTGCACGGGCTGCACAGGCTGCACAGGCTGCACAGGCTGCACAGGCTGCACGGGCTGCACAGGCTGCACGGGCTGCACAGGCTGCACAGGCTGCACAGGCTGCACAGGCTGCACAGGCACAGGCTGCACAGGCTGCACAGGCTGCACAGGCTGCACAGGCTGCACAGGCTGCACGGGCTGCACAGGCTGCACGGGCTGCACAGGCTGCACAGGCTGCACAGGCTGCACGGGCTGCACGGGCTGCACAGGCTGCACGGGCTGCACGGGCCGACGGGCCGACAGGCCGCACACATGAGACATTCGTCTGTTTGGACACGTGTGTGAAGTCCCTCCTAATCCAGCGGGGCCGAAGCCGCCGCCCCGCAGCCAACAATAGGGGCTTAATATGCGTCGGCTGCCCTGCAGGGGGCCTTGGCCGGAGCGGGGCGCGGCGGGGCGGTGCACTGCAGCTCGGCGCCCAAAACAATTGATTGTTACATGGATGGTGGACGAACACGGTCAAAAAAGATTAATGGTCACAATTAATTTTTTTAAAGTAAAGTAAAGTTCCAAACAGGCAGTAAAGTTTGGTTCTGAGAACTAAAATTTAGTTGGGACTACTTTTAAGACGTCGTGGGCACAACTAATTTTTTCTGCTTATTTCTCTGCTTTGTTTGAAAAACTAACGTTTTGTTATGGTGCAACTTAAAACTAGTTTGCCCACGGAACTTTAGATTTCAGGACCAAAATTTACTGCTTGTCTGGAAATCAACCCAGAAAATTAGTTGCATCCATTAACCTTTTGAGCCCGTCCCGATGTTCGTTCGTTCGGACGTGTGTACGCCGACTTATTGTTCATATAAAAACTTCAAATTTGGAGGATAAACTATTTTCTTAACGTAGAACCACGTACAATTTTCGATTTATATCGCATTTTTGATTAATGAAAATATGTCTGTTTTTGTTTTTTGAGGTTAGGGTAGGCCGCTGCGCGCACACCATTACCATCGCGGCGCGCACAGGGACGGGCTCAGGTTAACGATTTTAATCGTACCAAATACATCTGCTATCGGGCCTTCGAGGGAGTCCCCCGTCAAATGCCGCCGGTGGAGCGCAGCTGGCCAACCCCCTGTCAAACCGAGGTTGACGCAGCGGAAGGCACCGAGGTTGACGGAAGGGACGGGCCAGCTTGTTTCTCCTAAGGAGAATCCGGATCGTAGGGCGCGCGGCGAGTCTAAGTCTAGTCTGTGAAGGCGCCGTTCCTTCCCGGCCTCAGCCGATGGCAGCCCATGGCAGCCCATGGCAGCCCATGGCAGCCGATGCTATCTCCCTGGCTCGGCCCGGTCAGGGGGAATTCTCTGTTGTCGCTGCGCCGTCCGCCGCTGCCGCAGGTGGTGGTGTGTCGTCTGCCGGGGGGATGTCGTCGTCGGCCAGCACGTCGTCCGACGTCTGCTCTGTCGTCTGCTAGAATGCCGCCGCGGGCAGAAGACGCATTGTGTCGTGTCTTCCTCGGCGGTCCTCGACTGTGCTCCCGACGACACATTGCCCCCGGCGGCGGCTAAGTGTGCCCGGGAACACGTGTTCGGGTATACTTACCCCGTGTGCGTGTGCGTGCGCGTGTGTGTGAGAGCGAGCGTGTCCGTGTCGAGTGAGAGGAATGCTGCACTTCTAGTATCGCTATCGCCGGCACTGTCAACGCGCCGCGGTCTCCACGTCGCAACGCCATAGAAATATGGGCGGGCAGAAGGCGTATAATATGCAAGGGCAACAAAAAGAAAAGGAGGGGGGGGGGGGGCACAGTAGTGGTGGTGGTGGTGGATGCTCACCTTGGCGGGGAGAGTGAATGCACGTACTATCCGTGCAGTGTTCTCTCGCGAACATTTTCACCTGACTTTTTATTTTCGAAGAAAACAATGAGAAGCATGACATTGCTTTACTCCCCGGTCAAACTATTCCAAACAAACTCGCCTCGACAAGGCGCTAGAACGCGTACGACAAGGGAAGAGTGACTACTTCTCCTGGACAGGATAGCAGAAGAAGCAAAAGAGCAGAGAAGCAGGCGTTAAATTTAAGGCGAATCACAGTGGAGCAGCTGCGTCAGGTGTGCGGCGGCCGCGGCACGGCCTGAGCGACGCCGACAAGTGACCGGAGACATCTCCGGGAGGACAGGACGGGACGCATGCCGGAACAACACGCGTCCCCGTCCCCTTCCCCGCGGCTGCCAGCGGGTACACGGTACACGCCCAGGAAAGCGATTCGACGGTGATGGTGATCTCGTATCTTCCTCCGTTCCGCGTCAGATTTGGACGCGTCCACGCGCTGCCCGGCGTCATTCGGTAACCTCCGGTGCCTCCGGCCCTGCAGCAGAGTCCCCCGTGTGTTTTATCGCCGGCAGACGTGGGGACGTGTCTCCCCGGTAACTACCGCCACTATTACAGCAATCCCTTGTGGCAACACCGGCTAAAAGCAGCATCGCCCAGACTGAGCCGAGCCGAGCCACGAGCGCGCTCCGTCCATCGCAGCCGCTGCTGCAGCGCTGGAGTCCGACTCGGCGCGGCCGGGCAATATATCGCCGTGCAAATCGGCCAGTCACCACCCAAGGGGGCAGAGCGGGGCAGAGGCAGGGCCAGGCCGGGCAGGGCAGGGCAGGGCAGGGCAGGGCAGGGCAGGGCAGGGCAGGGCAGGGCAGGGCAGGGCAGGGCAGGGCAGGGCAGGGCAGGGCAGGGCAGGGCAGGGCAGGGCAGGGCAGGGTCGGAGGGGGACGCTGTTTTGCAAAGCGTCGTCACACGAAAGGCGATGGCTCTGGGCCCCCGGGCGGCCCTCGGGGACCCCACGATCAGGGCAGAGCCACTACATGCAGGCCGCGCCGGGACGGGAGGGGAGGGGCGCGGTGCCCCACAGCGCCGCCGTGCCTTGCGCGTCATCGCGTCGTGTAGACAACGGACTTATCGTAAGATTAAAACTGCGTTGCGTAACAGCCTGCGCGCCCCCGGGGGGGCCCTGCCATGGGGCAGGGCGCGGACTGCCGGGCGGGGGCTGCGGGGGCTGCGGGGGCTGCGGGGGCTGCGGGGGCTGCGGGGGCCGCGGGGGCCGCGGGGGCTGCCATCGATCATCAACGCCCTGCGACAGCGGAGTGAGTCGGGTGGGTCGGCCAGGGCGCCGGGTCGGAGGGCGTCGCCCGTCGGCTCACAGGACGAGGAGAAGAGCAATAGGGTTGACATTTTGTTAACTTTACCGCCACAGCTGCTCCAACGTGGTTCCAGTCGGGTTCCAGGTTCCAGTGCCCCGAAAATTTACGGAAGGATTCGGCAAAATACGTAATTTTTGAAAGAAATTTTGTTAGAAACGTTTCTGTTTTTCTTTTCAGACATTTCCGTGGCACTAGAAACACCAACACTACCCTCTTTAGCGTAATACATGAACGACAGCCGCTATAGCTGTGAGACCATGGTGAGACCGTCAGAGGTCAGAGGTTGACCACCACCACCACCACCACCACTAGTCCCGCGAATAGGCAAGCAATCTGAAAAATGTTTCCGACGACGTAATTAAACCAAGGTCTGTGCGGTGGCAGCCGGCAGGGTATAGCTGAGGTGCATCCGGACAGCCAGAGCAGGCCGAGGGCACGAGGTGGCACGAGGGCGAAATGAGGTGCCCGCCGAGGTGCCCAGCCCAGCTCAGCTGTCTAGGCCTCGCTTCGCCTCGGTGAGGATCAGGGCGCTGGCTGCCGCTGGCTGCCGCTGGCTGCTGTGGAGCTGGCAGTAGCAGATGACCGCCAAAGATATCGCACCTAACGCGCAGCGCGCAGCCCAGAGCTCT
This sequence comes from Odontothrips loti, assembly GCA_038380765.1. Classification (NCBI taxonomy): domain Eukaryota; kingdom Metazoa; phylum Arthropoda; class Insecta; order Thysanoptera; family Thripidae; genus Odontothrips; species Odontothrips loti. The sequence goes on along the minus strand of CM076246.1, from coordinate 19,104,799 downwards.
GCAGGGCCGGGCCGGGCAGGCCGGGCGGGGCCAGGCCGCGTTGCACAATAAGATGGAACACACCCACAATCCTTCTTCTTCTTCTTCTTAGCAGGGTCAGGCAACATTTCGCGAGCTTTTCACGCCCAGACGAAGGAAACGGCAGCGGCGCGGCACAGCGGGCCACAGACGCAGCCACGGAGCCGCGGCGAGCCGCTGAGGCGGGGCGGGAGGCGGGAGGCATGAGATGAGGTCTGGCCGGAGCGGGAGTCGCAGCTGCTTGCCTGCAGTTGCAGCTATCTGGAGAGGTGAGGCATGAGTTGGAGCAGAAACAACTGCGTTTGGACGACGCGCCGCTGATATCTGATGCAAGCAACCCCAGGCCGTGTGTCGAAGCCGACGTGTTCCCGCTCTCGATTCGAATTTGAATTTCCCGCGCGTCGGGTCTCGCCGCGTGCGACAGGCGACCGGCGCATGCGCTCGCGTGCGCGCAGGGTTTTGTAGTTATTCCTTTGTCGTAAATGGCTGCGTTGTCGCTGCATTTGGCACGTGAACTGAACTGCGATGGTAGAGAGAAAGAGAGAGAGAGAGAGAGAGAGAGAGAGAGAGAGAGAGAGAGAGAGAGAGAGAGAGAGAGAGAGAGAGAGAGAGAGAGAGAGAGAGAGAGAGAAGAGCACTTGCTGTGACATTCCTTGCGTACGAACGACTCACACGGTAGCGTCGCCAAGCGTGCACTATCACGATCAAAGGGATTGCAGCAGGGTCTACAGGGCGTTGCAGCCCAGCCCAGCCCTGCGCGGAGGCGAAGCCCGGCAGAGCCAGGCGAAGCCAGGCGAAGCCAGGCGAAGCCAGGCAGCAGCACCGACCATGTCTCCTCCTCGCTGGCCTTCCAGATATGACCCCTCCTGTCCACAAAAATTATTTACGCTACGCATCTCCCTACCTGCAGTTCTACCATCTCCAACCTCCACTCTTCGCCTCCTTCTCCACCTCCTTCTCTACCTCCTTCTCTCTCTCTCTCTCTCTCTCTCTCTCTCTCTCTCTCTCTCTCTCTCTCTCTCTCTCTCTCTCTCTCTCTCTCTCTCTCTCGCTCTCTCTCCCTCCTTTGGCCCGTCTACGTGCTTCCATTCTCGGCCACGCGACGTACAATGGGCCGGTAATGAGTTTAGCCGGGCATCAGCTGCAAGCACAGCAACACCCAGAAGACGCCCACACCGCGCCACGCCGCGCCACGCCGCCCCACGCCGCGCCACGCTGCGCCACGCCGCGCCACGCCCAGCGCTGCGCACAGATGTGAGACGCAACGTGACGTGAACGCGAGCAGGGGCAGGTGTGCGCACGGCAACGCTTTACCTGTGCGCTGCATGGGTTGCCTACTAAAGCTCCTGATGACGACCATATAGGTGACGGAGCCACATCGTTGTAACATCCGGTGTAACTCTTACTCTTATCACGATTGTTCTCTGTCAGTGTGTTACTGCTGTTATAATTGTTGTTACGCGGCGGCAGCAGGAAGCACACGGTCCTGCTGAGGCCCGGCCGGGACCTATCTCGGCGCGGCGATCAATGGGTTCGATAGGACCCCCACTGGAGGAAGCGGCGGAAGAGCCGGTTAGGCGGGGCTGGGCGGGGCGGGCAGCGGGGGAGTTGTGGCGCACGCTTTGTGTGCACATTGTGTCACTGGCCCTGCCTGAGGCCGCCCGGCCCGCCCGGCCCGCCCGGCCCGCCCGGCCCGCCCGGCCCTCCCCCGCGGCTCGGCTGGCTCGGCTGGCCCGGACGAACCTAGTCACGTTTCAGCGGGGAGTTGGGCCCCACGGTTATGTGGAATAGCACCGTTATGGACGACCCCACATAGACCAGCTCTGGCTCGGCTCTCTGGGGTCGGGAAGGGTCGCCCGGGGCATCAGAGGCCCATAGAGCGGGGCAGGGCAGCCGCGCCGGAGCAGCAAAGCAAAAGCTGAGCTCTGGAGGACCGGAGGACCGGAGGGCTGGAGGCTGGAGGGCTGGAGGCCCGGAGGCCCGGAGGATCGGAGGACAGGAGGATAGGATCGGAGGGCCGGAAGTCCGGAGTACCGGAGGCCCGGAGTACCGGAGACCCGGAGTACCGGATTACCGGAGTCCGGAGGACCGGAGTACCGGAGGACCAGTACCGGAGGACCGGAGGACCGGAGGGAACGGGCACGACCGAAATGACTTCTCGCCGAAGAGGGCGGTGGGCGGAGGCCGGCGAAGGACGGCGGAGGTGAGGGACCCCGAATGAACGTGGAAACCAGGCAGCTCCGGCCCATGTGAGTGACTGCAGTTTGGGGAGCCGGAGCTGGAGCCCCTCCCGCCTGCAGCGGCCTGCAGTGAGTAACTGTGAGCAGCGGGACTCACAATCAACACATTACACTACTCCGCGGTCACATTTACGGTGTTTTCTCTGCACACAAAGCCCTATCCACAACCTTCCCGAAAAGATCGTTTTTACAGACAGAAAAAACAACAACATTTAGGCTGCTGGATCGTTGTTTTGTAAAAAAAAAATTACAGTTTGAAAACGCCTGTTTAGATGTTGGGAACGTGTCCCGAGTGGGCGGCAGAGGGGTGTTTGCGTCTCTGCGTTTCTCAGCTAGATACTGCCACGTTCGAACGCCCGGAACACGTCATCGGCGGGGTGCCAGAGTTGCGTGCTTTCTGATTGGCCGCCAGCGGCGCGCAGCGAGTGGGCCGCACCAATAGCAATAGGGCACTCGCGCCGCTGCCGCTGCTCGACTCGATTTGTTTTCAGCCCCGGTAAATAGAGGCGCGGCTATCTGATGAAAGTGATCGAGAGTGCTCCGCTGCACCGCAGAGTGCAGCCCAGCTCACAGTTCTGCAACACCTGGCAGCGCGGTGTGTGCAGTAGCTGTGCGGCGCGTGAAAACGGCAGCGAAGTTTGTTCGACTGGACAGAGGAGCGACCGGGGGTCGAAACACGAACCTTTGAAACAGAGCCCGGCACGTGTACCACCATCCTGGGTGCCGAACGGTTCCGCTCGACCGCATTTACTCCGCGTAGGCAGGGTGCCGCAGTGAGGAGGGGATGGGGGGGGGGGGGGGGCAGGATACGGAGCCAACGGTCAACGAGACCAAACCTGGACAGCGTTAGTGTCCGCGGCGTGCTTGTCTAATTGCTCGCATTTATCGGGACGCACACCGGGACTCATCCGCCGACGGCCGTCCTTGTCGAACACAACGGCGGCTGCAGGGAGAGAGAGAGAGACAGAGAGAGAGAGGGAGAGAGGGGGGGGTGCGAACGCGGTGCGGACGGAGTAACGCCTCGCCTGGCCGGGTAACGGCCTGCCCCCCCCCCCCCTCTCTCTCTCTCTCTCTCTCTCTCTCTCTCTCTCTCTCTCTCTCTCTCTCTCTCTCTCTCTCTCTCTCTCTCTCTCTCTCTCTCTCTCTCTCTCTCTCTCTCTCTCTCTCTCTCTCTCTCTCTCGCTGTGCCTACCAAGTCATTGCTGTCGCAGCACCGACGGCCACCGCGCACGTAGCGTGTCGTCGAAGTGAAAGGGATTTGCATCCATCTATCCATCTATCCCCCTCTCCATCCTTCCATCTGCGTCACTCACTCGCTCACTCACTCCCTCCGCCGGGTCACCGCCAGCTGCTGCAGCGCCGTGGACCTCTGCGTGAGTCACCTCACCTGCAGAAAGACAAGCAATAGCAGCACATCAACACGAGGACCGACACTAGCCACGCGCCGCCTCCAGAAGAAATAGCGTCGAGCACGCGGTATTCGAACCCGGGCGGACGGGTGCGAGCGGCCACGGCGGCGCGGTGACATAGGGAGTGACCTCGGAGTGACCTCGGAGGGCGCGAATGACGTCAGAGGGTTGGCGTCAGCCGCGACCCCACCCCCGGGGGCGGCCGAAGGACGGAAAGGGGGGGGGGGAGAAGTGGCCCGTAGGCCCCCGGGGGGCACGGGGAAACCCCAGGGGATGCTTTCTGGTGAGGGCATCCTGTCATCATGACCTCGGCACGGGCTGGGCTGGGCTGGGCTGGGCTGGGCTGGGCAGCGACGCCTTCAGACCAGAGGTAGGTGGCGCCGTCTACCGGCCGAGGACGTCCGGAGGCACAGGGGTTGGCCCAACCCTGCGTGCACCGCGACATGGGTGTGGCCCTGCCCGCCCGCGGCACGTCAGTCCAGTCCGAGTGGGCAGAGTGCATGAGCTTCTCAAGGACATGATAAGGGCGTTCTTCGCCACTGGGAAACAACACACAGGGAAAACGACCAACTCGCCGCTACAGAATCTCGGTATTAATCGATTCCCCGAAATGAAAATCAGACGTGCACTCTAACTCCACTACTTTGGCGCTGTGAGTAAACCTTTGGCATGATGGAACAGCGGGCCCGCCGAGCACGACCCGACAGGAACACGGCAAACGGCTCGTCTCTGACAAGAACAAATTCGTGACGGCAACGACGACACATTCGGCGATGTACTCGTTCTCTCGATCTCGTCATGAAGAGGTAAGTATACAAGGATCGGTAGGAGGGGGGGGGGGCGAATAACGCAGGCGAGGGGAGAGAGAGAGAGAGGGGGGGGGGAGGGGCGGGGAGGGGGCGTTCCGTTACGTTTGTCTCACGAAACGAAGCAAGGCGACACTCGAAAAGAGAGCGCAAAGCGAACGGTTTATGAAAATAGAGCAGCAGACAGTCAGTCGTCGAATCAAAAGGCTGTGGCGGACCTGTTGTAGCTCGGGCCGTGCCGTGCCGTGCCGAGCCGTGCCGGGCAGCTGGTCTGCACGGCTATGGCCACGGCTATGGCCCATCTGGCATCCGCTACTTGTTGTTGTTGTTTTTGTTTTCCAGAATCGTGAAGTCAGGGGCGACGATAAGAAGCTAGAAGGCAACACGTGCTGCTTAACAGTAGCGGGACAGAGGAAGTGGGAGGGGAGGGGCGAAGCGTCGTCTGCACGACAAATAAAAAACCTCGGTATTTTTTTTTGCCGTGTATCGAGATATGACCCACATTTTCGGACAAATGCGACGCGCGTGTTTCCATCATCGTTTCGTATTGTTTGCCCTCCCTCCCCCCCCCCCTCCCCCTCTCCCTTTTTTGGGGGCGCTGCTCGCTCTCATTCAATAGAACGCTCGCCATCCTTTCCCGCACATTATTTGAGTGAGAAGACCGTACCCCCTCCCGCCTCGCTTCCCCGCCTTTCCCTGCTTTATTTCCTTAAATCCAGCCCCCTCCCCTCCTCCCCTCCCCTCCCGGCAGCCGGCTGGTGGTTCACACTCATCCTACGCGCGGTCACGCGAGACCCCAGCCATGCCCCCCCCCCCCCCCCCCCTCGTGATAAGACATCCTATTCATCCACGACGCCACGTCAACGTCAGCCCGGACTGTGACGAGCAGCGCAACAAAGCTTGACCACCGAAACCGTGTCACTCATCTCATCCCTCAGGGAATGCTGCGATGGCGCCTGCTGGGTAGGCAGCCTGCTGGACTGCCTCAGCCGCTGCGGTGCGGTGCGATGCGATGCGGCGTCCCGTTTTTCAATTCCCTTGTACTATGCGATCAAAATGCGATCTGGCTCCGAAGTGCTACCCCCGCTCCCCTTCCCCCTTCCTCTTACCCCTCGCCCACACTGCTCTCAATTGATATTAACAACCCTCTCTATCACTCGCCGCGCATGATGAGAAAGAGGATAGGTGATGGACGGGCCTGGTGATAGAGAGGGTAAGCGGGCGAGGCGGAGCAGACGGAAGGGTTGGAAGCCCCCCCCCCCCCCCAAACCCTCCGGCCCCCTCCAAGGCGCGCGTCGCCTCGCGGTCGCCTTTTCCGCCCCTCGGGGGAGTTCCTTAACTAGGGTAGATGTGCCCCTTACTGCGGCCACACACGCCAGCGAGGGGGGCTGTCTCCGCACGGAGGGTGCGTGAGAGGGCGAGAGAGAGAGAGAGAGAGAGAGAGAGTTATGATATGAGCAAGCAATTGCGTCGTGGGAATTCCGCACGCAGCCAAGTGAGGTTCTAAGCAGGGCGGTGGCGGGGCGGTGGCGGGGCGTTGTCCTTCTGCCCCCGGCCCGTCATTACTGATATTACTCCGGGGCGTCGCGGCGGCCCCCAAAACGGGGTCAGACTCTCTGTTGTTGTCGTTGTGTGTGTGTGTGTGTGAACGTGAGTGAGTGTGTGTGTGTGTGTGTGTGTGTGTGTGAACGCGAGTGTGTGCCCCACACTGCCATCTGCCGTGAACTTACCCACAAGTAGTGGTACTCACGACATGTCACCGCGCACGCCAGCAGTTTTTTTTTCTTTTTAATTTTTTTTTTGGTTTTTGTTTTTAGGAGGTTACTAGGTGACACACACGTGCACTCTGCTGATGAATTGCGGAAGCACACGCAGAGCCAAGAGCTCAAGGGCGGCCAAGGTCAGAAAATCGCACTTGCCACGCGGTATTTGAACCCGCGGCAGCTGCACCGCACCGTCCAAGACGGCGGCGCATCGTCACCAAAAACATATTCGAAGAGCGACGTATTTGGTAGATACGCGGGCTGTGTGTGCGTTTTTTTTGGGGGTGTGTTTTTGTTTTTTTGTCCCGACTGGAGACGATGACCGATGACCCGCCTTCGCCTCCCTCTCCAGGAGTGGCATTGGCAACGCAGACCGGTTTGGGCCTGTGGGGGCCTGTGGGGGCCTGTAGCCGTGTGGATGCACGGGCCATTGCCGTTATGTGAAGCCGGGTGACGCGCTGCGCCCCCCCCTTCCCTCCTTCCCCCCCCCCCCCTTCCCCCTGGCATGGCTCCGTTGGTCCCCGTGGGCCCCGCTGCAGTTGTGACAATGGCATTGTCTGCCCATACGCGCACACGCACACACGCACACACGCACACACACACACACACACACACGCACGCACACACACGCACACGCGCGCGGCCGGAAAAGGCATGATAGGAAAGGGAAGGCGGCGTACGACGCGCATCCTTTTGTCTCCGGCCGGCGCGCGGCCTGGCGGGGCTGGCGGCCCGGCCCTGCCGAATGCACCGCCTTGTTCATGTCACTCGAAGCAGAATAAATGGCGAGCAGTGCGCGCTGCCGCTGCCGCAGCTGCAGCTGCAGCCTTCCGGCCGGCGGCTGCTGCCGGCTGGCTGGCCGCTGGCTCCGATCTTTTATCCCTCGCGCGCTCTGTTTCGCGCGTGTCTCTTTATTTTTCGTTTCCAGCAGGTTGGCACACGTGACAGTGGGGGAGGGGGGGCGCGGTCGTGACGACCACCGCACAAGTGGTGCCAACTGACCCGAGCGGAGTGGAGTGCGTTCAGCCCGCAGCCCGTGACGGCGGGGCAGAGCCGGCAGGCAGAGCTGGCAGGCAGAGCCGGCAGGCAGAGCTGACAGGCAGAGCTGACATCCAGAGCCGGGAGGCAGAGCTGGCAGCAGGGCCCGCGACCGGCCGCCGCGGACACGCGAGGACCTTCTCATCCTCATGGCACGACTACTGTCTCTGTGATCAGAGGAACGCCGAGGCAGGAGGCTGACAAAGTTTTTCAAAGCCAGCAGCAGCAGCAGCAGCGGTGGCAGCGGCGGCGGGTACCGAAGGGTACTGCACCGCCGCGTCCCGCCCCGCCCCGCCCACTTGCTGCCGCTGCCGCTCGCTGGCACTCGTTGGCACTCGGGGCGCACTGGGTCGGCTCGGACAGAGGTACTTAACCCCGGGCCGGACGCGGTCAGTCACACAGCGTGCAGCCGCCCGGGAGGGGGGGGGGGGGGAAGAGTCCTGGACAAACACTGCCAAAAGTATTTTCCGCAATGTTCGTACTAGCTGCATTTAAAATCTCTGAACATCTCGATGGTTAATAGGGATGCATACATCCACTGAGTACGGGATCTAACGGCAGAGGGCGTTGGTGCTGGACGGGATGGCTTCTGGCCGGAGGTCGCTAAATACCCGCAGTCCGTCTACGCGACAGTGTATCATCATTAACGTCCTGGCTGGGTTCGCGGCGCGGCGAGGCCCGTTGTGGCCGCCGGTAAGGAGCTTCCGAGCCGCTGCCGCTGCCGCTGCTGTCCTGGGGCCGGGCCGGGCTGGGCTGGGACGCCCGCTGCTTGGCAAGGGCCGTCGGTGAGGCGATGCCAGGCGATGCAGCGCTTGCCATGAGCCAAATACGGCGCGCCGTGCCGTGCCGTGCCGTGCCGTGCCGTGCCGTGCCGTGCCGTGCCGTGCCGTGCCGTGCCGTGCCGTGCGGCTGCCGTGGTCAACCCGATCCTGCACCCTCGCCAGGCCATGCTGGTCCGAGCCCTCTTAGCACGTGCTGCCTGAAGGTGCACTGCCCCAAAGAAAGCAACGGGCAGGGGAAGGGAAGGCAGCACTGGCAGTACTATACGACACAAAGCAATAACCGAGCAATAACCGAATGTTTGAAAAATGACTCGTGGGGGGGTCCTGGCAAACCGATGATTGACAACAGCGGTTGCCACAAAACGAATGACAAAGCCAGAATCGTGGCTTGGATAATGATGCTCATATTGTTTGCTTTCCAGCCAAGTTGAACGCACCGAGGAAAAATAAAAGGAACTAGCAAAATATGCAGGCTGAGGCAACCCGCTTATGCTATTCACACGGATATATCAGACAAGGTTACGCGTCGTGTGGCCAACAGCTCATCATTGGGAGAGCACCGGTCTGAGGTTTTCTCCCAAGAGTGCGTCAGAGTGAGAGAGGACTGGCCGCGGAGCTGGGAGTACAAGCCTGCATTTTCGCACGCTTTTACCGCAAGATGTCTTGATTTTAAAGAAATAATTCTCAAAAAGTTCTTCTCCCCGCGTAAAATCGGTAAAAGTTTCTGACCGAATCGCAACGTGAAAAAAATAATTAAAAGACGCATTTGAATAGAAACGACGGCATGGCGAGGGAAGAACGAGTCAAGCAACGCGCGAAATACTCCGAAACTACATTTACCCGATGAAATTAGTCTAATTACTCAATCTGGACGTTACTTTCCCTCTGCGATAACGACAACAGCAGCAACGCGGGCTCAAGTTGGTAGTCAGGTAGTCCTGGCTGCGTTTTTTTGTTTCCTTTTTGCCTCTTACCGACTCGACTCCGTGCTTACAGGAGCCACGGTCTTACCGTTGAGTGAAACAACAAGAGCAAAAGGCTGCTGGAGGAGGCCGGCCCTCTCTGTCTGTCTGTCTTCTCTCTCGCTCTGCCGTGTCCATCCGATCGGGCCGTTTTTACCACGATTTCCTATTCAGTGTGAACCTGAGGCGGACAACACGGCCCGACCCGGCCGAGGCTGGCTTTCACTCTCCTTGGTGCTAATCAACACACTGTACTCACACACACTCACGCTGCACTCACACACACACACACACACACACACACACACACACATCGCGGCTCGTCTTTGGTAGCATCGCTTTCCAATGGACCCATGGAGAAGACCGTTCCCGGGCAGGCTATACACACACACACACACACACACCACACCCCATGAGAATCCGCAGCGGCTGGTATTTGAACCCGCAGACGCACCGCATCAGCATGCGTTCGTCTGCTCCTCCGGGCGGTGACCTGGGCGGGACTCGAACCCACGCCCGTCGCGCCACCAACGTCCACAGTAAATAAGAATGAAAATTTCGGTTCCGTCTTTCCATCTTTCGCGCGCGGCCCGGCGCTGCGTTGTTCATTATGCGTCCGATGCACCATCGCACACCTACGGCCGTCCCCGCACGGGAGGAGGCTGACAGGCAGATGCTCGGCCGGGTCCTAGTATTATTACTTGTATTCCAGTCGGCGCCGCCACGCCTCGCCACGCCACGCCACGCCACGCCACGCCACGCCACGCCACGCCACGCCACGCCACGCCACGCCACGCCACGCCACGCTCCGCGTCCGATTCCCATAGTCCCTCCGTCGGCGAGCCCAAAATTGAGGATTGTCAGAGAACGCAGTCGGGCCGCGAGGTGTGGAGACGCACGCGCCCCGCCTCCTCCCGCTCGCCTGTCGTCAGGATGGGGGGGGGGGGGGGGGGGGAAGCGTAAAGCACGCCCGAATTATCATGCTATGCCAGCTATGCTATACCCCGGAGAAAACATGACGTGCGGCGACCACGAGCGCCTGCGAATGCCAGGGTAGGCCAGCCCGCACGACACGCGTGCATGAGTGGCCTGGGCTGCCTACCCAGCAGGCGCCGTGTGCCGCCGCTGTCTCCCCCATCGGGAGGCGTGTGTTTTGTGAACGGGCCCATATTTTCCCGCCATCGCTGCGGCTCCTACCCTCATCAATTTTTTTTCTCGACGTTGTAAAACGAAAGGGACTACTGCGAAAGCGAGAAGAAGCGCGAGAAGAATAGGGGAAGGGGGGGAGAGAGAGAGAGAGAGAGAGAGAGAGAGAGAGAGAGAGAGAGAGAGAGAGAGAGAGAGAGAGAGAGAGAGAGAGAGAGAGGGGGAGAGAGAGAGAGAAAGAAAGAAAGAGTTGCGGAAAGGAGAGGGCGAACGAGTCGCACACGAAAACAAAAGCGTGAGAATTGCAGCGAAAGGAAGCATCAGGCGGCGGCAGCAGCAGCGGCGGATGAGAGAAGAAAAAGGGGTGAGAGGATGTGAACCTCGTCCTGACATGTTCACGTGACGTGACGTCACTGCGTCACGCCGATGACGGCACGGGAAGCGCCGACAGGGCAGCAGACAGCGGCGGACAGCCGCCGGACTGGAGCCGTACTGGGGCTGGACAGCATAAAGCGACGACATCGTAGCTTTACAGTCGGCCCGATCGCTACTCTGTTTTATGCCGCCCCTCCCCATTCCTAAAAGGGGGGGACAGGGAGGAAGAGCAAATGCTTTGGTAAGGCTGTCATCGTCGTGCGACCGTTGCAACCTTTTCAATCCGCGCCAAGAACAATAATAACAATAATAATAATAATAATACCAATAATAAAAATACCGCTACAACGAGAGGTGAGCGGAGGTGCCTCCAGTTTTACGGCAAAACGCGAAACAAGACGCACTTTTACGACGTGGGCGCGCGAGCCGGGTAGGGTCGGGGGAGGGAGAGGGGGTAGGGTCCGAAATTTGTAATCAGCACACGAGAGAGTTGGGGATCATTATGGCCGCCGGGACTGCCAGGCCAGGGGCCGAAGGGCACGGCCCGGCCCGGCCACCGCCGCCCGCGCCGGGACCATCGGGACCGCCAGTGGGTCACCGTGGTCATAACAGCGCGGAGGAAGGGACTTTAAAGGGACATGACGCCGCGGGTAGCGAAAGAAAAACCCTTCAACTCACCGCGAGCCGGTCATCGGGGAGCTTTCGGCCCCCACTCCTGCACCTCCCGGCCCTTAAAAACCAGGTGGCTCGTGCACAGAAGTGGGCGCGTGCTCTGGGGAGCAGCCGGAGCAGGGCCGGCCGTTTGTCCCACCGCTGCCTCTTCCACCCGCTACCTGCTCACGAGGGTTACCGTTTCGGCCCTCTCCCTCATTTACACGAAATCTCCTCCGATGTAATTATTCTCTCTCGGCCCCCTTGACGGATGAAGCCCCCGATGCCGCGGCAAGAGAGACGGAATGTTGTACGGGCACTTCCACTGGACTTCTGCTGCTGCTGCTGCTGCTGCTGTCAGCTGAAAACCGCTCGCTAAAAAAACTCATAATTAGCAATAACTAAGTGACTTGCCCGTTTATATGCCTAAGTGCCGGCCGTAAAAATAGCTTTAGGCGCGGACAGACGCCACGGAGAAAAATCGGGGTCCTCTAAGGCAGCTAAACTTTCCGGCTGCATGTTTCCAGCTGTGGCAGCTAAAAAGTCAGCACCAAGCAGCACTACTAGGCAGCTGCTGCTGCAAGCTCCGGGATGTTTGCTGCTCCATTCAAACTGCTAGCTGCTCAGCACGAAGGCGGGCGGTATGAGAAATCACGCAGCAGAAGCACCGCCGCGCCGTCTCCAGCTGTATTCGGGAATTTGTGTTCTGACCTATCAGCAAGACTTTCTAGCTGGTCCCAAAATCTGCAAACTTTCCGTCTGCAGCAGCTAAACTAATGCAGCCAGGACGGGACTTTTTTCTCCGTGCGCACTGCCCTATCTCAAGTAACAAGCCAAACAAAATCAAAAAACAGCAACAAAAAAATAAAAACACGATATATTCTTAAATCAGCGAAACAAACAATGGCTCACCAGAGAGCAGGCAACAACAATCCTTATCCTAGGGATTGCAAAACCCATATACATTTTTTGTTGGATCTTCGGACGGATAGCAGCAGCAGAAGCAGCAGCAGCAGCAGCAGCAGCAGCAGCAGCAGCAGCAGCAGCAGCAGCAGCAGCAGCAGCAGCAGCAGCAACGCTCTCTGCCGCTGAAACAATAATTCAAGCTGTGCAGAGCACCGAATAATGCTGGGTCTCAGTGCGTGGACAAGTGCCATTTGTTGGTGCCGCCGGCCGCTGCCGCCGCGCTGGCTGGGCTGCCCTGCCCAGTCCCGCCCAGGCCTGCCCGGGCCGGGCCATCTGGTGTATGGCGGTACTTTCGTTCACAAGGTTGCATAAGGGCTCGGGACGTGCGGACCGGGGCCGGGCCGGGGCCCAGGCCCAGAGCGCCCCGCACAGTTCGACAGGTCACGACCACCGCACGTACCGTGCACGCCGAAAACCAGCCTACATTCATATAAATACTTTAATTTAAAGTGATTATTTCGAGCCCCAAACTTCATTCAGATCACTGTAAAGCAAAGAGAACCTTCCGCGCTCTGTTCGGATATCGAAGACGTTTCGCTCTTAATGAGAGACCATTTCAGGCATCGCTCATTAAGAGCGATTCTTGCTGGCTCAAAAAGAACGACTCTTTTAAAACGTCGCTCTAAAAAGAGCTAAATCGTCTAGCCGTCTAGACCAATGGCCAATGTGCTACAACAATTACCTAGCACTCCGAGAACAGACGCCGTACACGTCACGCACACAGACCTTTACACAGTTTTCCAGCTTGGCGGTGGGCCGTGCGAAAAAAAGCAGAGTCACGTGACGTCACGGTTCTCACGGTGACAACACAACACAACCGGGCTGAGTGTAGTGTATGCATTCACAACTAGCGGAAGGCCGACCTCTGAGAAGAAGCGACCCCGCCGAGCGCCGAGCTGGCGATAGGTGTGCTGTTGCAGTGCTGTGCAGTGCTGTGCAGTGCTGTGCAGTGCTGTGCAGTGCTGTGCAGTGCTGTGCAGTGCTGTGCAGTGCTGTGCAGTGCTGTGCAGTGCTGTGCAGTGCTGTGCAGTGCTGTGCAGTGCTGTGCAGTGCTGTGCAGTGCTGTGCAGTGCTGTGCAGTGCTGTGCAGTGCTGTGCAGTGCTGTGCAGTGCTGTGCAGTGCTGTGCAGTGCTGTGCAGTGCTGTGCAGTGCTGTGCAGTGCTGTGCAGTGCTGTGCAGTGCTGTGCAGTGCTGTGCAGTGCTGTGCAGTGCTGTGCAGTGCTGTGCAGTGCTGTGCAGTGCTGTGCAGTGCTGTGCAGTGCTGTGCAGTGCTGTGCAGTGCTGTGCAGTGCTGTGCAGTGCAGTGCTGTGCAGTGCTGTGGGAGAGGCGGCCGGAGCCGGCCGGGGCAGCGATGCTAGCGCCCTCAACAGGTCACGCCCTTGGAGGGGGAAAAAAAAAAGAGAGGAAGGTGGAGAGGATGTGAAGGATGAGCTAGGAGGAGAATTTCGAATGGGCTTTAGAGGGAAACAATTGTCTGGGGAACATCAATCCTGGCTCGACGTCGTAATAAAATCCCCCCCCCTGCCGGGCCGGGCCGGCGCGGGTACTCTCGGGTACTCTCGGCTCGAACCCGCGCGCCCCGCGTCGTCCCCGTGTGGCTCGGCAAGGGTTCACAGGGCAGTAACGTGGATACTGTTTAGGGTTGCACACGTTTTGCTCTCTCTGTGTGTGTATCTGTCTGTCTCTCTCTCTTTCTCGCTCTTTTGTGTGTCGTGTGCGCGCTCACTCCCCCTCACACACGTTCTGGGAACTATAAACTCTTGCACATAAGAGTGTACCACCTCACGATAAAGCAGCGGACCGGGAGAGACAGGGAGGGAAGGGAGAGAGACCGAGAGAGAGAGAGAGAGAGAGAGAGAGAGAGAGAGAGAGAGAGAGAGAGAGAGAGAGAGAGAGAGAGAGAGAGAGAGAGAGAGAGAGAGAGAGAGAGAGAGAGAGAGACTCCTATAGTCCCGCCACATTACCTCGCTGTTTGTTTCTCTCTTTCTCCGGCCGCTTTTCTTCCTGCACACCTACCTATTTGCCGCCGGCCCCGGTCGGCCCAGCCTCGCGTGCACTGGCCGGGCACCGACAAGAACAGCTTGGGTTTCAGACGTCAACTCCCGCGAATTCAGAATCGACACAAAGGAAGACGGGCTGGGTAACTAAACCCAGACTGCGGCATGTGGCATCTCTGGCAGTGTGGTCTGTGTGCTGTTCTCTTGGTGGGTCTAGCAAATGAAAATAGAGGGATGTGCGATATAATACAAGCGGGTTCCGTAATTATGGCACTCGCGGCCCCTCCGCGACCTAACCCAGGCTTGAGGTGGGTCCGGGCGAGGCGTGGCGTGCACTGTAACAAACAATTCTTTTTCGGGAAAATTACAACAAATTGATAGCCTGGGAAAATTTTTCAGCACAGATTATGTTTGAAATAGGCGAATGTTTCGCGACTGTTTAAAAAAAAAAAAAACTTTAATTCTTACACTTAAAATGTGATAATTCTACAAGAGAGCAATACTCTGTAGACGAAACCTGCCTTTTTTAATGTTGTGGACCATGTTGAGGATAGGAAATTTTTCAGCACAAACTGTTTAGAAATTTCTGACGAAACATTTTTTTTCTTTTGTTGCAGATTCGGTTGGGAGGATGCTGCTGCAGAGTGGACCGGGAACACAGCGGAGCCAGGCTGTACACTTCTGTGTAACCGCGCGCCGCCGCACACCCTGGGCTCGGACAGGCTGCCGGCGGCCGGCGGGCACTTCGCAGCCCGGCCTGACACCCTCGCCGCTCCCGCCACGCCCAGCTGCGCCCTGACCCCGGCCCGGCCCGGCCTGCTGGGGGCTCAGTGACATGTTTGACGCGCCCCGCCCCGCCCCGCCCCGCCCCGCCCCACCCCCGCTCCCAGACTGTATTGGAGCGGGTCGGACGCCTGATTGAGCGGGGCGTGTGCCCGCCACAAAAGCTGTCGGCCGGTAACCCACGTACCTCCGGGTCCTGTCCCTCCCCCCGCTCCCCTCCACGACATACGTCTGTCAAAGCCCTGTATACGTACTCGTATGAACCCCCCGCCCACGCCCCCTCCCTCCCTTTTTTCTCGCCTTGAGTTACGAGTAAATGTCACATGCCACGCCATGGAGCGCCGCGAAACCACATCACACACACACACACACACACACACACACACACACACACACACACGTAGCCATGACTGCAATACTTGTACTGTTGTGTGTGTGTGTGTGTGTGTGTGTGTGTGTGTTGTGTCGTTAAAAGCGTTGCAAGTGCCCTTCAGTACACCGGGTAGGAGGGACATAACTATGAAAAATTTCGCAGAACGCGTCATGTTCCTCATCCCCGGAAGCAGATGCGACTCCCCGTTACCCGCGGAGCCCGGTAGGTAGGCACACCAGACTGAGCCGTGCGCGCGTGCCGTGTGGGCTGGCGCTGGCCAAGCGGTTTGAGCTAGGTGGACATTCGGACGTACTTAACGGAGGGTCCCAGGGCCGTATATGTAACCTGGGTGCGCGGGGTGCGCTGGCAGCCGTCCCACTCCCACACCTGGGTGCGCGGGGTGCGCTGGCAGCCGTCCCACTCCCACACCTGGGTGCGCGGGGTGCGCTGGCAGCCGTCCCACTCCCACACCTGGGTGCGCGGGGTGCGCTGGCAGCCGTCCCACTCCCACACCTGGGTGCGCGGGGTGCGCTGGCAGCCGTCCCACTCCCACACCTGGGTGCGCGGGGTGCGCTGGCAGCCGTCCACTCCCACACCTGGGTGCGCGGGGTGCGCTGGCAGCCGTCCCACTCCCACACCTGGGTGCGCGGGGTGCGCTGGCAGCCGTCCCACTCCCACACCTGGGTGCGCGGGGTGCGCTGGCAGCCGTCCCACTCCCACACCTGGGTGCGCGGGGTGCGCTGGCAGCCGTCCCACTCCCACACCTGGGTGCGCGGGGTGCGCTGGCAGCCGTCCCACTCCCACACCTGGGTGCGCGGGGTGCGCTGGCAGCCGTCCCACTCCCACACCTGGGTGCGCGGGGTGCGCTGGCAGCCGTCCCACTCCCACACCGCGTGGCGCGGCCGATCCGCATGCGTCAGACGGAGGGACAGAGCTTTTGACCTTGTGGTCAGCGCCAGCGAACGAGGGGCTTTTGCGGTGGTGCGGCGGTCCGCGTTCGAAATCGGCCGCCTCTCTCTTCTCTGTCTCTCCCTCTATCTGCAACTTGACCCTGCGGTCGGACAGAGACAGACTATCGCGACCTCAGCAGGCCGTTGGTAGGGTGGGGCCCGAGGGAGGCCCCGCCGGTGCCCCGCCGGCGCCCCGCCCTATTGGACTCAATATCTCAATTGAGTCCGGGCGCCGCCAGATAGCGCTGAGCGCAGTGAAAGTAACGCGACAACAAGGGCGCCGTCTAGCGGTGGCGACGTGAGGTGTGTCGGCGTGTCGCGATGTGACCAATGTGACCGCAGTTGTAACCCCGAGGACCGAGGCACCGAGGCCCCAGTGAGGGTAAACAGCGCCATCGGCACCATCAAAATAACATTGAAACACAACTCGAACGGGCATCATCGACACTATATTAAAATGGGTTAAGTCAATTTTATCCGTGATTAAAAAAGAAGCACTCAGAAAGTGGTTAGAAAAGGAAGAAACAAACACAAAAAATTTATGTAGAAAAAAAATACAAAGAATTTTCTTTTTTTTTTTTTTGCTTGCAACCTTTTCCAGTTTTCTGGGTTCTCGGACTCCTGACTTTTTTTTCTGACCCTTGAGTTTTTGTTATGATTCTTCAAATCCTTCCTGATTTATGACTTGAAGAGAACAGCAGCTAAAAATCTTCCAGAAAAGTTTCCAATTAGTTTCAGAGATGTGCGCCCAGCACAGGCGCCTGGGAGGGTAGACTGTACCGCACTACGCCCGTGCGCTGCGGGACTGCCTATCTCAGCTTCGCAGGCGCTCACTCCTCAGCCCTATCGGTCATATCCCTTCTTTCTGTGTGAAGGGTTCTCAAATTTCTGATCGGCAAACCAGGACGCCAAACGGATTGGAATATTTATGCTTTGTCCACGGGTTCGAATATTCTAATGGGAGAAGGGGGATCTCCTCCCTAAGGAGCTCTATCTCTCTCTTGCGCGTCTCACCGCTGCTAAAACGCTGCGTTTGGTCATGCGTGCTGTGCCGTGCCGCACGTCAGGCCTCGGCCGGGTACTCTGCAGCGCTGGCGTGTGTGTGTGTGCGTATCGGTTACTCCTAGGCGTTTTATCACGTCTGGGTGTGCGTTTTCGTACAGCCGTGTGACACCACCAGCACTTGATCGCAGTGAGTGTGTGTGTGTGTGTGTGTTTGTGTACCGTTTGATCGTGCCTAGGCGCGGCGCGAGGCGGTGAGGGTCCCCCGGCGTCCTCTAGCGGGGCGGGGCGTGTGCACCGCGTGTGCGCCGCGTGTGAGCCGTGTGCCGCACTGGGGACTTGAATGCGGGAGGGACACCCTGCCACGCCACGGCTCGGCACGGCACGGCACGGCACGGCACGACACGGCACACAGGACGCCGACGATGTCGATGCGGGTACACGAGCGGGCGGCGCGCGGTATCGGACGCACTAACACCAGCAAAATATTTCGCAATGTCGTTATAAAGCAGTCGGGCGAAATTACGACTCTCTCTCTCTCTCTCTCTCTCTCTCTCTCTCTCTCTCTCTCTCTCTCTCTCTCTCTCTCTCTCTCTCTCTCTCTCTCTCTCTCTCTCTCTCTCTCTCTCTCTCTCTCTCTCTCTCTCTCTCTCTCTCTCTCTCTCTCTCTCTCTCTCTCCCTCTCTGTTGGTGCGTGCTCGGCCTCTAGGACTCTTCTCCCCCTCCAGCGGGAGCCAAACGAACGACTCGATGATCACTATACCCCAATCGATATCCTATTCTGCGCAAATCAGGCAAACCCTTTGGCCCGTTAAGTTTGGCGCCCGAATTTGAATTTCCGCGCCCACCTCAATTTCTGCTTCCTGGGCGGCGTGTGAAATGTCGTGTTTGCCGTCCGAAAACCGTCCGCTTGCCGTGTGGCCTGCGGCAGTGGCGTGGCGGTGGGGGTGTTGGGCTGCCTGAGGTTAGGGAGGACTCTGCTACTTTCCCTGCAGTGGCCGCTGGCCGCCGGCTGCGGTGGCAGAGGAGGTATTTTTCGGCTCGGACGCGGAGCGGACGCGCGGTCTGCGGCTCCGGTTCGGCTCGGGTCCGGCTCCGCGGTTCGGCTCCGGCCGAGCGCACTCGGTTGCGGCGTCGACCTTGCCCCAGTGGGATTACGCGTAGCCCGGCTAACTACTTTATAAAGTGGAAGTTAGCGGCGGCGGCAGCGGCGGCGGCAGCAGCAGCAGCGGCGGCAGCAGCAGCAGCGGCAGCAGCAGCGGCAGCAGCGGCAGCAGCAGCACTGCCCCCTCCGGCCAGACGGCGCGGCCGGCCAATCGCCGAGGCGGCGGCTGCAGCAGCGCAGAGCAGCGCAGCAGACCCGTGTAATGATACAGTACGCGCTGTAGGCAAAAAGAATACGGACAAGACGAGAGAGGCGCATTGTAGAATGGATACTTTCAGTCCAAAAAGAGTCGGAACCGAAGCTGCGCGCGGTCGGCCAGTGCAATAATGTTGTTGTAGCCTCCAGGTCGAGGTTTGGTGCACAACCTCACGGGTTCGGTTCAGTTCGGGCGGGGCGGGGCGGGACATCTTCATAGGGACGTCCTCTCCGCGCCTCACAAAGGGGGGCAACTCTTGCACCACCGCGGCGGCCGGCGGCGGCGCGCGCCCGTCCTGACACATTTCACAAAGATTTATTCCCTCCAGTCTTGAGAGTCTGCTGCGCGCGGCAGACATCATCGTTTTTCCCATCCGACACCACAACACACCACCACCACCATCACCACCACCACCACCTTGGGTATGGCGAGTGAGAAAAAGAGAGAGACAGGAAGGGCAGCAGCAGCAGCAGCAGCAGCAGCAGCAGCAGCCCGGCCCCACCCGCACATCCCCATGGTCTCCTAATCCGCTAACGCTGCGTACCAGACGAGGTCTCTTCCCGCCCGAGTCCGTCATATCACCGGCAGGTCATGGGGGCTCGACCAGCCTCCTTCAGGCGAGGCCCGTGCTGGCTGTGCTGGCTGTGCTGGGCACCCGCTGGCTGAGCTGTGCTGGTGCTGGCTGTGCTGGCTGTGCTGGCTGTGCTGGCTGTGCTGGCTGTGCTGGCTGTGCTGGCTGTGCTGGCTGTGCTGGCGGGCCTCCACCAGAGGATGAGCTCAGGTCTGGTCGGTGTGGCGGCGGTGTAGGCCGCGTTTCGGGCCCCCCAGCTTACATAAAGCGTGTACACGCCCCAGAGCGTGGCGTGGCGTAGCGTGGCGTGGCTGCGCGGGGCGGGGCGGGGCGTTGCGTAGGCCCGCAGTGGGCAGCACTGGATGGCTTGACCTCGACTCTGACGAGAGGAGGTGAAGCGGGCCGAGACAGCACGGGGGGAAGAGGGGGAGGGGGAAAGCGGGGGGCACGATGGCAACGACGTCCAAATAATCTCCAGATGAGGTGGTGGAGTCAAGAAAAATGCCGACTCGTATTTTTTTTTCGCCGTCTCCCACACATTGCGAGGGTGTGCAAAAGTTAATGAACGTCGACGACGAGGAAGTACAATATCTGCCCAGTTTTTGTGCTGACCCTGATCGTCACAGATCCGCGACACTACCCTCCCCTTTTCCGTATACTCCGCTTCCACGTCTCATCATCATTCTATATCTCTCTCTCTGTCTCTCTCTGTCTCTCTCTCTCTCTCTGTCTCTCGCTCTCTCTCTCTCCCTCTCTCTCTCTCTCTCTCTCTCATGCATAGCAATGAGTGTGACTCACGACCCCTTCCGAGAGGCGCTGCTGGGGAGCACTTCCAGCAAGCGCCGCAGCGGCCGCCGCTGGAGCCTCCAGCTGGAGAGGTAGGCCAGCCTAAGGCCAGCCTAAGGCCAGCCGAGGGCCAGCCGAGGGCCAGCCGAGGGCCAGCCGAGGGCCAGCCTAAGGCCAGCCTAAGGCCAGCCGAGGGCCAGCCGAGGGCCAGCCGAGGGCCAGCCGAAGGCCAGCCTAAGGCCAGCCGAGGGCCAGCCGAGGGCCAGCCGAGGGCCAGCCGAGGGCCAGCCTAAGGCCAGCCGAGGGCCAGCCTAAGGCCAGCCGAGGGCCAGCCTAAGGCCAGCCGAGGGCCAGCCGAGGGCCAGCCGAGGGCCAGCAGACGCGGGCGCACCGCAACACAGTGGTACACAGCAAAGAGAAGCATTTTTGGAAATACTGTGGCAGCGGTCTAGGCAACACGCTAACATAAACTTCTCTTCTTCCTCTCCTCCCCCGAATCAAATATGAATCACCAAAAAATAAAAAAAAGAAGAAAAGTCTCAAAGTGGTGCAGTCCATATAAAAATGTCGAACGATAGCCCCGATTAAGACCGTGGGTGTATAGAATATGAGTGGAATATCATTGAAACGACCTCCGGGATAAATGTCGCAGTCACTCCAAACAAACAACCGCATCGCCTGGCATCGCCCTGATGACTTGTGCTCTGCGCTCTGTATAGTTATTACCGGCGGACCGCCGTGTTTCTGTTTCCTGTTCGACTCTATGTTCGCATCCACCTCAGTGGTGAATAACTAAGGTGTGTGATGCCTGCCCACCCCGGCGGGGGTACCTGCACGCGTACCATGCGGCCAGAGAAAAATGAAATACGGCGACCGAAAAGGACAGGCGGGGGAAAGGGCTCCAGCAAGAGGGAAACTGGAAGTTAGAGAGAGAGAGGGCTAGGGAGGGAGGGAGGGAGAGAGAGAGAGAGAGAGAGAGAGAGAGAGAGAGAGAGAGAGAGAGAGAGAGAGAGACAGACAGACAGACAGACAGACAGAGACGACGTGTGGCAAACCGCCAATTTCACTAAGCAGTGCACTCTCCCCGCCCTGCCGAGCCTAGGCCGAGCCCAGCCGAGCCCAGCCCAGCCCCGCTCCGGGGCCGGGGCCAATCTGTTTGGATGCTGAACACGTGGGGCAGCGTTGCCAACTGTTCATCAGCGGCGGGGCGGGGCGGGGCCTGGCGGGGCGGGCGCACTGCGGGCCGGCAACAGGCTGGCCAACGGCGGAGGCCCGATCGACCGGCCGACCGGCCACTGCACTGCGCTGCCGCCGCTGCCGGGGCGATGAGAAATTCAGAGTGTAACAGGTTCCACAGCCGAAGGTGAAAACGTGACGAATCGTAACGAGGAGGATTTACAGCAGCAGCAGCGTGAGTTCCTCGACTGGCCGCGGGGGGCGCTGCCGCCGCAGTCGCGTGGAACTGTCCCAGCGGACGTCCTAGGGACGACGACCAGACTGCTGCTGCTGCCGCTGCTTGGCAGACTCGGATTCTCATCCTAGGACTTCTCATCTCTCATAGCGCAAGACGAGAGAGGAGGTGGATGGGGGGGGGGGGGGATGTGATCGGACGAGGGCAGCAGCTGCCAATAATGGGAGAGTTCACAATGGGCGCCGCGGTGTCATTGTAGGCCGCGTGCTGCTGCTGTTCTCACTGGTTCTCACGCCGCGCGCTGCGAACAGCCGTCGTGCGCGTGCGCTGCGTGTGCGCCGCGTGTGCGCCGCGTGTTCGCCGCGTGTGGATGCGCTGTGAAGCCCATGGGACCCAACGGGATGGAATCTATTGCCACAGAGCCGGGGTGGGTGGGGTACTTGGTAATTCAAAGTCGTACGCCGCTGCAAGAACTGCGAGCCAAATCGCCACTGACATCCCGCGCACTTTGCCTTTCTAAAACTCTATGCATACCAACGTATTCTCCTTTGCGCAAATCTAGCCCTATTTCCGGCATTCTAATCCCAATCCAATCCGAGCAAATGAGGAAAACGTTCTTGTGTGAAGCATCTGAATTCCCCGATGTGTTTCGCCCGCTGTTCGAGCCAATGAAGTTATTTCGCTGCGCATCACCGCAGTGTTGCTACACATTTCGCTGTAAAATCATTACGCGTCCAGCAGTGGCCAGCAGCCGGGTGAACACTACTGCAGACCACGCCGAGGAGGTCTTCATTGCTAACAGGTTGGCACAGCCGGTGCCTGGCCGCCCTCCAACGCCGTCGCGAGCTGGCAGCCACTGGCAGCGACTGGCAGCAGTCTGCAGTAGTTTTGCGTTGGCAGCCGTGTGCCAGGTCCCTCTCGGCGCCGACATGCAGAAGAAGAGGAGCGACGCGATACGGCGGGACTCTGATGGCTCTGCCGGCTCTGCTCAGAGATTTGCGGGCCCCTATATGCATGCAGTCCTTGGCTCGTTAAAGACGACTGTAATATAGAGCGTCTGTTAAGGTACTGTTAAGGTACTGGTATTCCCTCAGGGTATTTTTTTTTCCTCCCCACGGTTGTCCAGCAGGGCAGCAGAGCACCGAGGAAAGTGCTGTGCGCGATGAGAGGGTCGGTTTTGTCTGCGGAGAAAACTGAGCGCAGAAGAGCGTCTCAGTGCTCGGTACTCAGTACTCGGAGTGTGGAGATAGCGCTGATTGTGGATGACGGAGGTAATATCACGCTGGCCGAGCAGCGGCAGCAGCGGCAGCAGCGGCAGCAGCGGCAGCAGCGGCAGCAGCGGCAGCAGCGGCAGCAGCGGCAGCGTGTCCCCTGCTCGGCCCTCCTCGGCCGCAACGCTCTACAAAACGCACTGCGCGTCTAGCCTGGTCTAGCCCGTCCGCCCAAGCCCAGGCCACAGTTCACAACTCGAGACAATCAGAGCACATTATTTGAGACAATCAAACACAATGAGCGATTAAACTGCGCATGGTGCGGAGAGCTCTATGCGCTGTGAGCTTCATTTATTGGCTGGTCGATTCGACTAAATTGTGACCAAATATTCTGACCAAGTACTAGCGACCGCAGCGTTTGTCGCGCCACACCGATATTTTCTATCCATCTTTTCTAGGAATATGGAAAAGCCTCGGTAACGGCGGCGAGGGGGGTAGGGGCGCGAGATTTCTCACGATCGGCCGACACTCACACACTCACACACACACACACACACACACACACACACACGCACGCACGCTCACACACACGCCCAGCATTCTGCGCGCCGCCTCCAGCAAATTGGTTGCTGGAAGTATGTGAGAATTGCTCGAACGTGCGCGAAGGATATTGTGTGATTGTACGTCAAGGACCCTTCTGTGTATTGTGTCCGCCTCGTCGTCGCGTAGAGTACAGATGCCACCAACAGCAGCAGCAGCAGCAGCAGCAGCAGCAGTAGCAGCAGCGACAGCAGAACAAGTCCAAGACCGCGAGACACATACGGATGTTATTTCAAATGCCGCAGCCAAAGCCGCCGCGATATGTCACGCTCAACGTACGACACGTGAGTCAGTCCTGAAGTGCAGGGGGGGGGGGGAGAAAATTAACGTACTAATGTTGTTGTTCGGACTCCTGATCTGCATGTCGGCGTGTCCGCGTCGCTTCGGATTGCATCGCCATCCCCAGAGGCCATCTCACAAAATTGGCAAGGCCACATGAGCCTTTCCTGTTTTCGGCCCGGACACGCTTTGTTCCGACATTCGGTAATATTAATACGGGGAAGTCCTAGTAGTGGCAAAGGTTTGAGAGTCATCCCCATATGCTCTGCCAGTGGGCTCAGAAAACCGGGTAGCTTGCCACATAGCTCGGGTAGGTTTGATCAGCCATCTGCGTTGAACTTAGGAGGTGTCGTCTTTGGTTCTCGTGCTTCCAATCTGAATATGACAATGACTTTACCCTCAGGAGCGTCCCGTCTGCGGCGTCTCCTCCACAGCCGGCTGGAGCTGCAGCCTCGGGCCGGACGTACCTGCGGCAACAGAAAGCAAACGCCAGCCATTATAGCAATTAAACTCCACGGGCGGCCTTGGCTCACAAACACTCTGCTGTACTGATCGGTGGACTCGGCATGTCAGCGATTGTCAGCGACTGTCAGCGACTGTCAGCGACATGAGAGGCTAGCGCCGGGCCGGGCAGATGCACACCGTGCCGACTGGAACACGACTAATTAATACGATACGATCCCCCTCTCGCTCACGGCTCGCGGCCCTCACTCAGACGTTCGACACAACGCTAACCAGCCACGGCAGCGCGGCGGTGGGCGAGGGCAGGGGAACCCCATCAGCTGCTGACAATACAATAATACAAACTTTGGCTAACTGAAGGTAACAACCCTGCATCGTCATTGTGTATAGTAAAAGGGCATTACTTTGAAGACGGTGGGGCGGCAGACGGGCAGGGGGCGAGCGAGTGAGACAGAGCGCGCGGGTTGGGGAGGGGAGGGGGCCGCACCAAGCGCGCACCGCCCCGGAGGGCGAGGGGCGGAGGAGGGGAGGGGCGGGGCGCCCCGGGTCTGCCAGACGCGACCCCCGACCGAAATAAACTTTCAGATCAAACATTTCGATGCGCATTTTGTGCGTGCGCTGCGCCTTAGAGGAGCGACGCACGAATCGATGGTGGCGTCGCGACGCGGCGACACGCCGCCCGCCACGACACGCCACGCCACGCCACGCCCCCACCCCACCGGAACTCTGCACGTGCATGCCCCGCCGCTGCACCGCCGCCGCCGACCTGCCTGCCGCCCCACACGACACAGATAGTTTCCGCGTTAGCAAAAGTTATTTTCCTTCAAAATAAATAAAGAATAATAAGAAATAAAAATAAACACTGTCTTTTAGTCGTTCTAACCACCCCCTGATCGAAAAGGAACTCCCCCGGAAGTACCATTTTTAAAATACTTTTCAAGTTTCAACGAATTCGCTAAGTTTTACCAAGAGGGAGCAAAACAGTGATACGGGATTTCGTAGTCCGAACACCCTTTCAGCGATGACAGTCCTTAACCCTGTCCACCACAATTCACGCACTATTTCCATTACTCACACGGCAATATGGAAAGGTGCCGAAACACACAGAGCATTAAAAATTAGCATGAAAACTCACAGAAATTGCAAGAAAATACTGTAAAAGTGATGCATCATACTGCGATGGAAACGGGTGCCCAAGGAGGGCTCGGGTGGTAAGGGACTTCGGAGGGACTTCAGACCGAGCTTCAGACGAAGGGACTTCGTCTCGGCCACGCCCTGTGACTCTCCTGTCCGGGCTCGTCGAGCTCGTCGTATCCAGGTAACTCCGGGCCGGCGGCACTGCGGTTACCCCCGTCCGTTACCGTCCGTTACCCGGGTTACCTCACCTCGGCGACGTCGGCTGTCCCCTCTGCGGTCCCCGCCGGTCCGCGCTGCGTGACACAGGGCTCCGGCCGGCTCCGGCCGAGAATTAATGTAATGAGTGTGTAACTTTCTCCTGGTGATAAGTCATGGCGGTCCGCTCGCCGCCGCGAGTATCTCGGGGACATCGGCGACCTAGGGGACCTCGGGTCCTCCGGTACCTTTGACCGTGTCGGTGGTGGCCGAGGAGGCAAAGGGAGGGGAGGGGTGACACTGCAGCAGCCACTACTGCAGCCACACGACACGGTAGCGTTTTCATTTCCATGTTCTGCGGAAACTGCCGCGCTTCCGACCTACCGACAACAGCAGAGACAACGGCGATGAACATAAATACCACACCAGCAGTGCCTTGCCACGGCCGCCGACGCCACCACCACAGCCTCGGCATCGCCACGGCAAGGCCACATATCGCGCGCGAACTTCACCCACAAAAGGCGGCGGCGGCGGCGGCAAGGCGTCGCTATCGGCCACTCCCTTCGTCTGTCTCTCTCTCTCTCTCTCTCTCTCTCTCTCTCTCTCTCTCTCTCTCTCTCTCTCTCTCTCTCTCTCTCTCTCTCTCGGAACCTCCCCCGAAGTGGAGCAGCAGAAGCGCTATACACCCCACACCGCGTGACATTTCGACGCCCTTTCGGCAGTCGCCATTTCCGGGCGAGGTGTCCGTGCTGCCGGCCCGGCTGGGTCGGCGGGGTTGACAGGTGGGGCAGGGCAAGTGGTGACCGACGGGCCCCGCCCCCGCCCCCACCTCCCCGATCAACATTGCCCATATGCCGCAGCAAGGAAGTGTTTCCCGAGCGATGCACTGATTACCCCGGTTATCAAAAAGCCGTGGGGAGTTTCCAACGCGTAACGCGTCAATCATGGCGGAGGTGCCGTGCGCGGCGCGATGTCAATATAATTTGGTTGGGAGAAATGGATCATGACGGCGCGATCAGTTCCTGTCGTCGTGGACGTCATCCGTTCGTGGCCTCCCATAAGCCGGCCGCGGCCTGGGGCAGCTCGCCGACGGCCGTGTGCTGCCGTGTGTCGCGGGGCGCTCGGAGGCCGCCAGAGGCCGCCAGAGGCCGCCAGAGGCCGCCGCCGTGGATGTGCGCCGATCTACACCGACAATCAGGGGCGGGCGGCCCGGAAAAAACGTAAGGGTGGCGACGGAAAGGGCCCCCGGGGCCTCGGGGCGAAGCGAAAGGCAATCTGAATATGAATCGCGCACTGCAGACGCCGGGCCTCATTGGCAAAATAGCCTCGCGCGATCCGTGTTGTTTCCGCCTGACTCATCCGACACCGCCGCCACACCGCCGCCCTCCGATGCCGTGCCCCTGATAAGGCAGTATCTAGTATCTATGGGTGTCACAGCTTACATCACCGGCGAGACGGCCAAGGCTCGGCAGAGAAAAACCCACTGTCAACACCGCAATAACATTAAATAAAAAGAGAGGCACGGTCAGCAAGACAACGCCAGCACTTGCAAGAGACTTAACTTTTCTCGCGCGCGCGCGCACACACACACACACACACACACATATACACACACAAACACACACAAAATAAAAAGGCAAAATAAAAGTATGAAAACAAAAACAAGTCTATCGTGTGCCGCTCCCCATCGGACAGAACAGAGAGGCAATTTTAATGGCAGAAAATTGTGTAGCGCGCGTTGCCGACAGCTTTCGACATGCCACAGCCGGGCGGCGGGCGGGAGGGGGCAGACCGAAGGGAAGGGAAGGGGTGGGGTGGGGGGAACTTTAGCTCCTTGTCCAAACCAGGCCCGGGCCAGACAGACACGCCAAGGCTGCCGGGGCCAGGTGAGGCCTAGCGCGGTGAACACGGTGAACACCCATGTGCGGGTGAACCCATTGAGGCACCGCGCCGCCGCCGCCGCCGCCGCTGCCATCGTGGTGACGGATGGTGGGCGATCCGTTGGCGGTGAAGACACCGAGCCTCCGTGTAACGTCTACTCGGCATGCCAACTGTTCCGGGGTCACGGTTTGGAAACATTCGAATACGAAGAGCTATGGGTAAGTGCAGGTGCAAAAAATCAAGATGGAGGGGAAAAAAATCAATAATCAAAGCAGGCATAAAACTAACACACTCCAAAAAAAAAAAAAAAAAAAAAATTCCTCCCGAACCGAAGGGCGGCTAGCAGCATCGTGGTCCGGTAGCCAGCCCAGTTGGTTAGCGGCCTGGTCGGCGAAAAAAGAGGTGCGGGGCTCAACTCTTCGCCAGAGTCCAAATTTTTCGTGCAAACAGCGGCTGTTTCTTGGCCTGACGCCGCTGCCGTCCAAACTGCCGTCGGCGCCTGTCTGCATTCTGCCAGTGATCTCACTGAGGTGCGCACCGCGGCCACTCACGTGTGGGCAGGGTTGGGAACATTACTTTCAAATCGTAACGCGTTATCGTTACCGCTACCCAAGAACTCGAGTAACGTAACGCGTTACCGTTAACGGTTTTCGAAAAGTGTAACGCGTTATCGTTACGGGTAACGCTGTAACGCGTTATCGTTACGGGTAACGCTGTAACGCGTTATCGTTACGGGTAACGCTGTAACGCGTTATTGTTACGGGTAACGCTGTAACGACATTACCGTTACACGCAGAGTGTCCCCCGAAATAAAAAAAAATTGGTTCTCTGCATGAATCAAAGACTCCTCGTACTTCATGCAATATTACACGTGTTGATTTGTCTTCAATTGTAATTTATGAAGCGTAATGATATAAAGGTAACACTATCAAGATTGGGCAAAATTATATGGTCTTCAAACAAGCTCGAGCGGGCCAGTGAGCTCTTGGCGTAGTGTTGCGGTGTAGCCAGGCCAGGCGAAGGAGCACTGCTGTCCGGCAGCTAGGCGCAGCGAGACGCCGGAACGGGCTACCTCGGAAAGCGAAAGAGGTTGACACTTTTGGGCGCGAAAGAGGGCGTGAATGACATGCTATGCTTACCCGTAAATTTACGCGATTTATTCTTGCAATGGTTACGAGTTACGATCGTTACAGGTGGCCGGTAACGTAACGCGTTATCGTTACAGGCAAAATAAAATTGTATCGCGTTATCGTTACCTTTCCAGTAACGGTAACGATAACGTCGTAACGTCGTCACTCGTTAAAATAACGTTCCCAACCCTGCGTGTGGGGCCCCGGCCGGCCCCGGCGCGCCGCGTGTCCAGTCGGACATCTCCGTCGTCGTCACCTAGTGCCACCCCCAGGCACAGGGTCCCCGTCGGCCGCCATGGCGGTGACGGCTGCCCGCGGCTGCCCTTGGCGCGCCCAGCCCAGCCCGCCACCTGATACACACCATCACTTATCCGTGGCGGGCGGCGCCATTGTTGATTAGGCACAGTAATTACTTCCTGGGTTGCGTCCGCCCGGGCCGGGCCGTGCTGGACAGCTGCCGGGCGGTCCGCGGCGCCCCCCAGGGGCCCCCAGGAGCCGCCCCCTGCAGGGCCTCTGCAGGACCGGGGGAATAAACCGACAGGGGCTGCGTCTGACCATCATATACGCCCTGTTCTAAATCCCCGAGTAGGGGCACTTAGCACCTCGCCTGTACTGCTCTGTGTTTGGCAATTTGATGGTGATGATGGCGCCTTCGCAATCCCCAGCCTCCCCCCCCCCTCTCTCTCTCTCTCTCTCTCTCTCTCTCTCTCTCTCTCTCTCTCTCTCTCTCTCTCTCTCTCTCTCTCTCTCTCTCTCTCTCTCTCTCTCTCTCTCTCTCTCATTCTGACGGGAGTAGCGAATATCCCCTCTGGCAGGAGCAGTAGACCCTTCCCTGCCGAATGTCCAACGTCCGGAAGAGAATCATCCTTACGATCGCCTATCCTTCTCCATCCCGCGTAGGAAGCCCAGCACAGCCTGATGCGTGACGGAGACGGCATCGAGACGACGTCGCAGGCAGCCGCCGGGCCAGCGGCCAGCAGCGGGCATCCCGGGCATCCTTGGCCGTGCTGCGCCGTGCTGCGCCGTGCTGCGTCCCGCCGGCCCTGGCCAGTCCCTGCCTGCCCACATATGGGGGTCGGCGGCGTCACAGCTACAAGTTCCGTAATTAATATGAAATCCGAGGAACTGTGGCGGGAGACGACTGACTCGGGGTTCGCCGGGCCGGGTGCGCCTCGGAGACCGGGATGGGGCACCCTGTTTCCGAAATTTCAATACACATTTGAGTGCCGCAGAGCTGCGAATAAAAAAATATATCCTTTCCACTCCGAAGTTCCGACAACAACAAGCAACTGATGGGGCCGACACAGTCCCACCGCGCTGTGGTCTCTGTCACACTGCACCACACTTCTGTTGGTAGTACTGATGCGGTGGCGGCGCGCTGGATGGAAACCTATCGCTCTCTCTCTCTCTCTCTCTCTCTCTCTCTCTCTCTCTCTCTCTCTCTCTCTCTCTCTCTCTCTCTCCCCCTCTCTCTCTCTCTCTCTCCCACATACACACGCACGCACCTATACTATATATCCTATCCCTTCCCGTCAAACCACAAAAGCTGAATCCGATCCCGCATTTTCGATTTCTCCCGTCCGCATTACATTCCTGGCGGCCGCCGCCCGGGTGCCGCCAGCGCCGGGTGCTCCTTCATTACAAGGACGAAAAACACATACACACACGTGTGCGCGGGGCCCCCGCAGCCCCCGCGGCCCCCACAGCCCCCGCGGCCCCCGCACAGCCAGCGACATGAGCTCATCCTCAGATTGGCTGATTGGCTTCGGTGACGTCACCGTTCATGACTCCCGCCATGCTCCTGCTATGGTCACTAGCCGCACGTTCATTTGTTTGACCGCGTGTCCTCGGGGAGGGGGGGGGGGGGTCCGCCGCGCACAACACACACACACACACACACACACACACACGCACTCTTGCGCGTGAGCAGGCAGCATAAAACGATGTGTGAAATCATGATGAGATGACCAAGCAGGCTGCGCTGCGTGTGCGTGTGCGCGTGTGTGTATTGTGTAGTGTTTAGTGTTCCGTCTCCGCGACAGAGCGAGCCGAAAACGACGCCTCGTGACGGATGAATTACTCCAAAAATTAGTGCCGGCGTCGTTGATGATGATGATCATTTTCCGAGGGGGAAACGACGGAGGTAATCCGGCTGACATCGATTTTTTCACCCGGGGTAATCCGGGGTAATCCGAGGTAATCCAGGGTAATCCGGGGTAATCCGGGGTAATCCGGGGTAATCCGAGGTAATCCGGGGTAATCCGGGGTAATCCGAGGTAATCCGGGCCAATGTTTACGTTTTTGTGTACCCCTAATTAATTTTAGTAAGTGTAATCCGGAAGTAATCCGGCAGACATCGATTTTTTAATCCGGGGTAATCCGGGGTAATCCGGGGTAATCCGAGGTAATCCGAGGTAATCCGTGGTAATCCGAGGTAATCCGGGGTAATCCGAGGTAATCCGGGGTAATCCGAGGTAATCCGGGGTAATCCGAGGTAATCCGGGGTAATCCGAGGTAATCCGGGGTAATCCGAGGTAATCCGGGGTAATCCCCATCCGGCTGACACAGAATTCGTCCGTCGTTTCCCCCTCGTCATTTTCGCACTTACGCGCAAGTAGTGTCGTTACAGTGTAAACGACAAATTAACCCTGTAATTCTTTACACGACCGACATACGCAAGTCCGTATAAGAACGCACGGAGAAAAAAAGATTAGTGGTGGCAACTAGTTTTGAAGTCGCTTTTCAGACAAGCAGTAAATTTTTGTTTGGAGAACTAAAACTTTGTTGGGGGAACTAGTTTAGTTGCACCAATGCAACGTTAGTTGTTCCAACGCCGAGGTTCGCTGAGCGATCACAAAGCAGAAGAAAAAAATGTATAGTGGCCGCTCTTTGTTGAAGCAACAATATATTTTAGTTCGCCGAGCACAAATTTGCTGCTTGTCTGAAAATCAACTGAGAAATTAGCTGCGACCACTAATTTTATTTCTTCGTGTGAGAAATTGTGTTCGCGGGCGAACGAACTCTCTAGAGGAGCACGGTGTTGCTGCCGATCGTATCCCCTCCCCCGGTGACAAGGGGGGGCTTCCGGCCGGCCGGCGGCTGCGGCGGCTGCGGCAGCTGCGGCGGCTGCGGCGGCGTGTGTTCCAATTCCGCGCGAAAAGTGCGCGGGCGACCTAACCCAACCAAACCGGCTCGGCTCCTACATCGACCGCCGCGCCACGCCGCGCCACGCCACGATGCTGTCCGGCCGCTAGACAGTGCATCAGGGCTGGGGTCTTGACCCAGGTCTAGTCTCGTTGCGGTACTCTGTTGTGAAAAAAAAAATGCCACCCGGCTTAACCCACTCTCTCCTTTTCCAATAAATAAGTAAATACAAATAAAATATGCATGCATCAGCGGTTGAAAACTCTTGTCAGAACGCGCCACTCGCGCTGCGCATTAAGTCGACAAACTTTGCCTGCGTGGAATTTGCATCTGGCCGCACATGGTTGTAATTAAAGGAAGTTCATGTTGCGATACGGGTGCGATCACAATCGATGTCAATCTTTATGATCCCTTGCTGTTACCGCTATATTATAATTTTTTTAATATGTATTTTTTTGCGGCGTTGGCCTGCGTCGCAACGTGCTTTCTCCGCGGGACGCGTGTGGATCGGCCAGCAGCTTCCTCTCTCTCTCTCGCTCTCTCTCTCTCTCTCTCTCTCTCTCTCTCTCTCTCTCTCTCTCTCTCTCTCTCTCTCTGTCACACTCGTTGTGATGAGGCGGGGTTAGAGTGAGAGGGAGACGGAGATAAGGGGAGAGAGAGACGTCAGGATCTGTCAGGGCACGGGGAGACTTAAATGCTGGTCAGAGCGAAAGAACTCTTTGGTTTTCACCAAGTTCTCCACGAGTTTCGCTCCTGTTTCCTCAGACGTGGGAACACTCGCAGATCTGACAATATTCCCCGCAGTATCCACAGGAATACGGTAGGACGCGCGTCCTTAGCAGGTGTTGTCTCAGCAGACGTTGTCGGCGCGAGGCGATGAGTCTAACAGAACAGAGGCCAGGGGGTTGGATTCCGACATGAATAACATTACAAACACGTAGGTCTCTAATTGGCCGCGAGCGAAGCCCCCGCTGAGTTTTCCGGGTCGCTAGCGGTGCCGGGCGGAGCACGGCGCAGTCCGGGCCGGCGTGCCCGGCAGAGCCCGGCCCACACACCACTCGCACCGCCCCGATCTGCCGATCTCTGCCGAGAACCGCGCCAAACTCTGTCAAACATGGGTCGTCATATGGGGGCATCCATATACCACGTGACCTAGTTAGGGGGAGGGGGGGTCAGCCCCAGGTCACACTCCTATATTAAATACATGGGAAGGTTAGGTTAGCCAGGTCACGCGGGGGGAGTGGGGGGGGGGGGTCTAAAAGTGGCCTATTTTGGGTCACGTGGTATATGGATGCCCCCTATTCGCGCCAGATTCTCCGCGGCGCCGGCCATTACGTAGCTCTGCTTCACTTGGACTTTTCAGGCTCCCGTCAATCGAAGTCCCCACCGCGGACAGAAATTGAGCCTGAAACTAACTCGGAATGACTGAAACTGAAACCCAGCGCTCTGGCCTGGCCTGCCCAGCCCAGAGATCGCATCTCCCTTACATAAAACACACTGCCGCCCTCGTGCTGCCCAGCGAGAAGATCGGCCAATCACAGCACGCGACATGCTCGCGACCCGCTGTCGCAAGCCTTGCTTTTTCTCCCTTCCTCTCTCTCTCTCTCTCTCTCTCTCTCTCTCTCTCTCTCTCTCTCTCTCTCTCTCTCTCTCTCTCTCTCTCTCTCTCTCTCTGCCCGTGGCCTGGAAAATCGATTGCTTTCAGCTTTAAGTCTGGGCGGGCCCCGGCCGAGCGGCACACCACACGGGTATCAAGAGGGCACCGCCCAAGCTTAAAGAGAGGACAACAGCTAGTACCCTGCCAGGCCACGGGCAGCGCCACGGGCAGCGCTGCGCACGCCGACTTGCTCAGGTCGGCGCCGCTACTCGCATATCTGAGCTTTCTTCCTGGTTGAAGAAAGTAGCAAAAGTTAAGCACGGCGAGAAGATATTAGTGGCCCACGTTTGTCCAAATTTCGCTGGGGGAAACGTTTTGTTGGTTTAACCAACGAAAAGTCCTTTGCTCCAACGAAAAGTTAGCTGCCTTAACGGAGAGGTTCGTTGCAGCAACTAACTTTCCGTTGGTGCAACTAAAACTTAGTTCCCGAGACGAAATTTGAGTTCGCAGAACCAAATTAACTGCTTATCCGAGAATCAACGGAAAAATTATTTGCGAACACTATCTGTTTGCTCCGCGAGGAGCAAAAGTGACGATTAGCTTCTCGATAGCAAACAAAACTGATAAGCTTTATATTGGCTCAGCGGAGAGATTGAGGGTCGATGGAGCCGTTCTCGATCACCCACCAACCGGCCATTTTTTTTCGGTGTAGGGTAGCTCTGGCATTGCCCGGTGGCAATTCAGCGCGGGGCGTGAGCCAGGCGGCGACCACCGAGGGCCGCCGGGGACCGCCGGGGACCGCCGGGGACCGCCGCCGTGCCGGGGGGCCGACGGGTTCGCACTCGGCCGTTTCGGTCAGCGAAAAATGTGTCATTCTTAACGACGCGGTGCGAGGCCGCCGCCGCCGCCGCTACCACCGCCACCGGGACAGCGCCGCCGACGCCGCCGCTACCACCGCCACCGGGACAGCGCCGCCGACGCCGCCGCTACCACCGCCACCGGGACAGCGCCGCCGCCGCCGCCGCTACCACCGCCACCGGGACAGCGCCGCCGCGTCGCGCCGCTTCTTTCACTTTCTCAAAGGCGTCGCCTCTAGCTGTCCGCCGAGGCCCCCGAGCGGGCCTCCGGGAGGGCCGCGCCCTGGCCGTGGACACCGACCGTATTACCGAACAGGGAGCACTTTGTGACCGCGGCGGCGGCAGCGGCAGCGGCGGCGGCGGTGGCAGCGGCAGCGGCGGCGGCGGCGGCAGCGGCAGCGGCGGCGTATCCGAGCCGAACGTCCAGAAAGTACGTCCGAACCGAATCCCCCCGGACCTCTCAACGAACGTCGACGACGCCAGGCGCCTGTCAGTGCCGGGGTAGGCCAGCCCGCACGACACGCGTGCACGCATAGGCCGTGGTTGCCTACCGAGCAGGCGCCGTCGGTGCGCGCGGACTGCGAGGACCAGCCAAAATGTGTTGCGCTGTGCGAAAGTGAAAAGTCCGCGAAAATGACAGCAGCACGGCACGGCACGGCACGGCACGGCCTGATTGCCTTCTCCTGCTCCTCGGCCGGGGCCGGCGGTCGGGGCGTTGACCACACACTCGCCCTGACAATGTTGTACGCACCCCGCACGCTCCGCTTTCAGGAAAATAACGCGGGATGGGGGAGGGGGGGGAGGGGGTCATGCGGGGAGAGGGGCTGGGGGCGGCGCGCGGCTACGCATGAACAAGCGTGCATTCAAGTTTGTCCCGTTCTGTTCCGTTCCGCGTCCTGTCGCGTCCGGGGCACATGCTCCCCCTCCCCCTCCCTTCCTCTCGCTCCATCCTTTCTCCCCGTCTCTCTCTCTCTCTCTCTCTCTCTCTCTCTCTCTCTCTCTCTCTGTCTCTGTCTCGCTCTCGCTCTCTCCCACAGCCACAAGCCCCGTGTCATTCCCCCTCAATCTCTCTCTGCAATCACATGCGAGTGGGTGTGAGTGCGTGGAGCTAAGCAGACCGCGAGCAAACGCATTTCTGGGCATCGGGTCAGGTCAGGACGTATGGCACTGTTGCACACATTTAAAAGTGGCCGAGGCGGAGGAAGGGGGGGGGGGGGAGGAGGCAAAAATGTTCGGCCGCCGGCTGAGATTCGAACCTCCGCCGCCCGTCCACGAGTTCGACGGCCGCTATCTCCCGGCCGGATCTCGACACGACAAGAACGTCAGTTGCATCTCGGGGTTCCAGTTCTTCGAACCGAAATCGGCCGCTGTTAATCTGACTAGCTGACGCAACGCGGACTGGTACGGGGGAAAGGGGGGGGGGGACCGGCGCCGGCACTGCCCGGGCACTCCAGGCGCACTGGTGCAGCAGCATGCAGCAGCCGGTATTCGAACCCGGGGCCGGGCCGATACCGGTCCTGTGCCAGCAACGAGTCTCCTGGTGAGCCCTATAGGTCCCAGCCCCTTACCTTTGGAGAAAAACGGGGTGGTGAGAGATAGTCCCTTTGGAATGGTGGTCCGGTGTCGGACGCGCGCGCTGCTGGTGCGGGCGGCACGCGCCGAGGGCTCGTCACTGACCAGCCACACACGCACGCACTGCCGCGGGTCACACACGCACACACACGCACACGGACACACAGACACAGACTCGCGGGTCGCGCTACGCTACGCGGCGCTAGGCGGCGCTAGGCGGCGCTCTGGGCACGACACTACACCGCCGGCCGGGGCTCGGGCCGGGGCGGGGCGCTGGGCTGGGCTGCGGCTGCGTCGGCCGCACCGCCACCGTCGCTACTGACTGAGCAGCGCCAGCCGCCAGCAGCGGCGAGGGGGCCTGCCTGGGACCGGCGGGGCGGGGCGGGGCGGGGCGGGCGGCCAGCGCTGTTGCTGCTGCCCCCCCCCCCCCCCTGCTATCTCACCTGGCCTGGCGGTGCAGCGCGAGGGGAGAGGGGACGGGTTACCCGCTGCACCGCGTGCAGCGAGCGTAGCACGGCTCACAGACGGGCAGCTCCTCGCCCTCCTCCTCCTGCTTCTTGTTCGTGACAGGACATGAGCGGGGGTGACAATGCCACGCGTTGAGGGGAGAATGCGAATAGCGGATCGATAGACAGAAGAGCGCGCAGCGACGAGTGGGGAGCGATTCGTGAGGAGCACGTAGCCCCTCACGTATTCGGGGCAGGCAACCCACCCGCACCGGTGCGCTGCGGGCCGGCCTACCCAGGAAGCGCCGAGGGGCTCGAGGGCCGGTGCGGGCGGCTGCGGCTGCGGCTGCGGCTGCGGCTGCGGCTGCGGCTGCGGCTGCGGCTGCGGCTGCGGCTGCGGCTGCGGCTGCGGCTGCGGCTGCGGCTGCGGCTGCGCGGCCGGTGCCGGCCTCTTCTGCTCCTCCAAGGGGAATCGAACCCCTGCGGGTAGCCCGGCGGACGAATTCCCGGGCAGAGTGGGTAACTTGAACCCCGTATTGGATGAAAATGAGTCTGGGAATGGGTCATGCATGAGTGGACATGTACGTGTGGTCACTGGTCGCCATCACGGCAGTGCGCCTGACGGACTGCGGAGTGCAAGTGCAGGGGCTAAACGGCCTCGTCTACTGCTGGTGGCAGTGAACTTGACTGCGACCGGCTGGGCTGGCGGGCTGCGCTGAGCCGGACTGGGCGCCACGCCGCTGCCGCCGCTGCCGCCGCCACCACCGCAGCCCCGGCCCGTCGCGCCTAACTTGGAAACAGGATTGTCTGGGAAATGGTGTGTGCTGCGACTCGATCCAGAGCGGTTTTTGTTTTGCTAAAAAAAAAAAAAAATCTAAGCTCTCCACTCCGTGACAGGCGAAACTAATTCATACATGGGATCGGTAGCCGCGGGAGATGGACCCCCCCCCCCCCCCTTTCCCCTCCTCCTATGCTGGCACGGCCGGCTCGCCTGGGTACTGTGCCAACTTCAGCTTTTGCTCCCGGTACGAAACCGTTCGCGGGTTTGGTTGCGCACCTCTCGCCGTGAGCGAGGGTAGAGCCAACAGAGCCGGCCCAAGCAGCAGAGCGAGCAGGACTTGAGACAGAGCACAGCGTCTGCTGGCGATACTCCTCGGCCTCGGCCCGGACCACATTTCGCCGATATCCCCCGCGGGTGAGAGGCGGAAAGGAGCGATACCCCATGCGCGCGACGGTCTGGATCCGGGCGCGGGGTAGCGCTGGCGCAACAGAACGGTATCAACACTGCAGCGTGCGGCCCGTGGCCGCCGACCTCCCGCTCCCCTTATCGACGCAGACGGTACAGAATGCGCAGGAAATGTGGTCAGCGGCGACCCGCGGACAGCAGACAGGAAGCTTGACAATCGGTAAACATCCCTACGGGGCCGAAGGCCTTGTGATACAATAGGGGAATACGGAAGTAAGAAGACGGATCCAGGGGAAGTATGATAAATCGCAGGTTCTGAATCGCGCAAATTAGGCGATAAGTACGCGATACTGTCCCACGGCGATGTTCATTTTTGTCACGACTTTCGTACTTCCGTTCCGGACTTCTCCCGGATTACTCTATTCGAGCGGAAACGATCGGTGACAACAGTATCGGCGTCGGGAGGGTTCGGCCGCGGGTTACACAAGGCCGCCCTACGACGACCCTGACCCTGAACGTCAACACGCATTCGTGTGGGTGTGGCAGGAAGGGCGATGAATGGTACTGTCTGGCGGCAGCGGCGGCACGAGGCGACCGTCTCTGGGAACCTGTCATTATCTGTAGGGGCCGTCCACATTTTACGTCATCACATTTTTGGCTATATTCGACCCCTCCCTCCCATGTCATCAACCGTCATTTGAGCCCTGCCCCCTCCCCCCCCCCCCCCTGTTGACGTCATATTTGCAAAAGGGGAAAAAATGCATATTTCCCGTAAAACCGCTAGTTAAATGCTATTTTTTCCCATGGGGTATTAGCCCCCAAATACGCTTTAAAAAAGCCGGAATAAAGTTCCCTGCCATCCATGGTGCCGTCGGAAACCAAGGCGACGCGTCGCGGCCGGACGCGTCCAGACAGGTCTTCGCCCCACCGTACCGTACAGACTAGGGACGTGCGACTAATAACGACTAGTCGAGATAGTCGACTGTTTGCCTTCTGAGAAGAGCCGACCGCGGCAAACGGCGGAGGCGGCCGGCGGCAAAACAAACCACCCTCACCATGACTTCTCGGAGACCACAGTCAAGCGCCGTTTGGTAATTTTTCACAAAGCTCTCTTACGACAAAATTCAGTGTGATCTATGCAATATATATTGCCTACAACCAAAACACGTCAGCTTGCTGGAATCATTTAAAAATACATGGTATCAATAGTGTATTCCGGAGAAGAGCCAAACCGGAAATAAGAAGTTACGAAGAATCACAAAAGCGGATCCAGTATGAGGGGAACCGCAGCAAAGAGTATCTTCGCCACGGCGTCAGCCACGAGCCAGCGTCACAAATTTGGAGGCTTAGCTCTCGCTGACGATATGTCACGACCATTTAGTAGGGTCACACAGCGCAAAACGACATTCACGGGACACGTGATTGAAGTTCCTGACGCCGCGCGATTGGCATACTGTGCTGCGCTGTGTTACTACCAATAATCGTGACATAACGTCAGCGAGAGCTAATCAAGCCTCCAAATTTGTGACGTCGGCTCGTGGCTGACGCCGTGGCGACGATACTCTTTGCTGCGGTTCCCCTCATACTGGATCCGCTTTTGTGATTCTTCGTAACTTCCTATTTCCGGTTCGGCTCTTCTCCGGAACACACTATTCCACAAACATCCAATCCAAGCAAATATTACTTGCCGCTGCCGATCCGAGTTCAGCATCCGTTTGATGGTTTGATGGCCTCACGAGACTTATTCGCGGGCGCCGCGGCTGAAAGTGAAAAGGGGCGATAATCAGAGCGGGAGAGTGCGTTCTTCACACAGTTGGGGGACCCCTGAGAACCCAGACCGCGAACCCGGCCGGTGTTATCGGCGCGGCGGTGAGGCGATTGGGGAGGGGGGTTTCTGCCGGTCGGCCCGGCACAACCCGGCACGGCCCGGCACGGCCCGGCACAGCCCGGCACGGCACGGCACGGCACGGCACGGCACGGCACGGCACGGCACGGCACGGCACAGCCCGGCACGGCCCGGCACGGCCCGGCACAGCCCGGCACGGCCCGGCACGGCCCGGCACGGCCCGGCACGGCCCGGCACAGCCCGGCACGGCACAGCCCAGGCCGAGCAGCGTAGCGTAGCACCCTCCAACGGTGTGCTGTATTCCGCAGCGCGGACCGCCAGAGGACAGACCACCGCGGCGCGGCTGGAGCCCAACAGTCCTCGGGGCGTCACAAGGCATTCTCTTACTCGGTCCAGGTGAGGCGGACCACTCAGATCCTAGCCTCTCATTGTCCAAGGCTGTCAGACTTGTTGCACGACGGTAGCTGTCGAAGTGCGGCAGGTTTGAGACGTGTCGGCACTGTCCTCAGGATGCTGGCGGTGTTGGCGGCTCTGCTGCTGGCGGTGGTGCTGCTGGTGCAGTATGCCCGCTCCCGGCTGCACCTCACCAGCCTGCTGGCCTCGGTGCCCGGGCCCAGCTACCCGCTACCCATCCTGGGTAACCTGCTGCACATGCTGGGCCCCATGGACAACATCCTGGCCAGGGGACTCCACATCTACGACCAGTACGGCCCGGGGCCCATCAAGTTCTGGCTCGGAGAGACGCCCTCCGTTCAGGTAGGCGGGCGACACAACTCAAGTGTCTGACAGACGCTTGGAGACGTCCGACACCACTGTCAGACGCTTGTGTACGTCTGACACCACTGTCAGAAACGTGTATACGTCTGGCACCACTATCAGACGCTTATGTATACGTCTGACACCGCTGTCAGACGCTTGCAGGCGTCGTACACTGGGATCAGACGCTGTCAAACGCCTGACAGTAGTGTCAGACACATAGTATTGGATGTAGGACACCCATGCCGGCTGCCAAGGTGTCTCACCCGTGTGTCAGACGCGTGCAAGAGGAGGGCGTCCCGCCTGGATGCCCAGCAACACGTCTGTCAGACATTGTCACGTGACTTGTATCTCGCAGCTGATGCGGCCGGAGGACATCGAGCCGATCCTCAACTCGCAGCGGGAGGTGGAGAAGCCGGAGCTCATCTACAAGCCTGTCCGGGGCTTCTTCGGCCAGGGGCTCATTACCCTCAACGGGGACGCCTGGTTCACCCACCGCCGCGCCCTCACTCCCGCCTTCCACTTCAGGTCGGTACACTTTGGAAAGCGCACACTCTGACCAGTATTTGAACCCGTGACTTTCGAACCGGTTGACCTAGGGCGGGGACGTTCTCAGCAGTTTTGGAACTCCGGCCTTTCAAATACGCGGGCACGCACCCAAGTGAATGAGTGAAAATTGAAAAGGCAAACAATGAGGAACGTCTACACCAACAGCGTCCTGGAGCGGTACGCAGGCATATTTACACGGCGAGGGGCGGCCTTCGCAAACAGCTGGCTACCGAAGTACCCGCCGGCCAGAGCTTCGACATCATGAAGTTCCACTCGGCCTTCGTGACCGAGACCGTGATGGAAACGGCCTTCGGCATCCCTCCGGACGCCTTAATCCGGGAGAAGAGTGAGGTCAGCGAGTTCGTCAAGGCCACCAACGACGCCTTCAGGTAGGACAACGGTGAGATGGCGCGGTGACAGTGCAGGACTACGACTCGGCTGACGGCGGCCTTGTTCGCAGCGTGATCGTGCATCGCATCTTCCACCCCTGGCTGTTGGTGGACGCCATCTTCAAGATAAGCCCCACAGGGCGGCTGCACGCCCGCTGCGAGGAGACCATCACCGCCTACGCCAAGAAGGTGATCGCGGCCAAGAAGGCCGAGATCGAGGAGAGGCGGCTCCGGGGTGGCGGCGACGATCAGCACGGCGAGGAAACAGAGGAGGGCGTCCGCAAGAAGTACACCTTCCTGGACATGGCACTCGGCGGCAGGGCGGGCGTCCTCTCCGACGACGAGGTCCTCAACGAGGTACGGACACTCGTCGTAATAAAGGCCTTCATGTCCTTCCTCGAAACCTAAGGCAGTTTAAGAAAGATGTTAAGAACGAATGTCAGTTTGACGGAAGCCTGCGAATCTCGCACTGGCAAGTTTTAAAATTCGCTCGCGCAACTTCAAGTCGTTTAAACGTCATATTTTGGTGATCATAAACCAGCATTCGCTTAAAACTTTTGTTTCATGCGAAGCTCTGCTGCAAAAATGACCAATGTATCTTCTTACCTAACCCCCGATATGAACGTGCTATTTTTAAAACCACCGCATTGTTATTGGTGCGGATAGACCATCTCTGCAGCCTCAGAAGAGCGTGGCGTTGGGTCCGTTCTTGTCACTCACTATATCTATCTATACCCGCTCCCGATCGTGGCGAGTGCATTTCTGTCATCTCTGCGTTGCGGTTTGTGAGATATTTGTTAACGATCAGTGCAGTCGATAAGATCTGGTCGCAACAGACCACGAGCTGTACGACTGGCCAGCCATTTGTCCGTGACCTCGGCGTCATGGGGGTCTTGTTGTCCGGCAGGTGCGCACCCTGATCGCGGTGCAGCAGACGTCGGCCTCGACGCTGAGCTTCATCATGGTGATGCTGGCGCTGCACCCGGACGTGCAGGAGACGGTGCGCAAGGAGGTGCGCGAGGTGGACGCCGTCGAGGGCCTGCACCCGCTGGAGCGCCTAAAGCGGCTCAAGTACCTGGAGCGGGCCATCAAGGAGACCCTGCGCCTGTACCCCATCACTGCCATCTTCTCCCGGAAGCTGAAGTCAGACGTAAGTGTGTCGTGCGTCGATACTCCACGCCGCGCGGCGTGGGGCCAAGCAGCCATCTCTGTTGAAAATCGTTTCGGTTGATACCCCGCGCCTGAGCGTCCGATGGCGACGTCTTGAGCGCTGGACACCCTCCTGCATGACGGGCGCCTACGAATGCTGGGGTAGGCCAGCCCGCACGGCACGCGTGCATGCAGAGGTCGGGGTTGCCTATCCAGCGGGCGCCATTGCGCGTTAAGTCTGGCTTTGAGAGAAAACTCCATGCACGTGCTTTGTGGCCTTGTGCAGGTCGCCATACCCGGGTACACGCTGCCCGCTGGCGTGCTGGCCACCATGTTCGTGTACGAGACGCACCGCGACCCCCGGCACTGGCCCGACCCGGAGCGCTTCGACCCGGACCGCTTCCTGCCCGACAACTGCGTGGGCCGCCACCCCTACGCGTACGTGCCCTTCAGCGCGGGGCCCCGGAACTGCATCGGCCAGCGGTACGCCATGCTGCAGATGAAGGCCGTGGTCGCGGCCGTCATTAACAAGTTCACCGTGGAGCCCGGCCAGGGCCTCGAGACGGCCGACAAGATCCAGTGCAACATGGACACGTTCCTGTACATCAAGGGCGGCTTCAACGTGCGCCTGCAGCCGCTCTAGGCCCGGACGGGGACCACAGGAATGGTTACCTCGGGCTGCAGTGCGCGCGCATCGCAAAGCCCGGTCTTTCTGGATAAAGTATTGTTTTGTAAATTAATCTCGTCATCTCGGCAATGTGGCCTTCTGTGGCCTTATCGGCCTTTGGCAGCGCCATGACCTGACCTTGATCGACCTGCAGTATCTTTTGGTGCGTGTCGCAGCGCTGACGCGGTGCATATTTGGAAGGGGCGGGTTCGTCGACCCGTCTAAAAGAAAATGAAAGCGGAAAAAAAAAACGGAAGACAAGTATTCTGACTAAAGATTTATTGTGTTGGTGGCAAATGGCACATAAAGAATGATGCATTGGACGCCATATACGGGTGGCGCTTAGATTCATATGCTGATCACATATGTCATTAACTTATCACTTATCATCAGCCACGTACAGTGCCTGCACGTGACTGTATTTACATTCTTAGAAATACAAAATCACAAGAGGTTTCCTTCTCGCAACGGAACAGCAGCAAATAAACAAGCCACGTGTGCTACGATTATTTTTTTCACTTTTGCTTCTGTTTCTCTCACACACCCTCACATGCGCATTGATGAAACTTTTCATCTACTAAGTGTTACACATTCAAAATCCTAAATCACAGAGTTCCTGCTCCTAGACAACATAAATATTACAAATAAATAATATTCGAAATCAACAAAGTTAGCAAATAGGTAAATTGTTTAAATATTTGCTTATAATAACATTCCCTTAACTACTGGCAACAAGATATGGATGGTGTTGGATTGCGTTCCCTCCGCCTACTCGCCGCTACCCCACACTTCAGGTCATGGCGCCGATACTCCATAGCTCTCTGGAGTACCGCTTTATAGTGCAACACAGCTGGTCGGGAAAGCGATCTCTAATGATATGGACAAAATTATTTACTACTATACTTTGTGTCTATGTAAGTGCATAGACAGAAATTGGATTGCGTGTCTTTGTCTCTCTGTGCCACGTAAAAACAGCTACATTTCTCTCACTTCGTGCACACGCTCAACCATTTAAGCAAATGCTATAAAAAGGAAGCCTTCGTCTCCTGCCAGAAGGGAATGTGTCTCAACCGCTGGTATCTCGGCGCTATTGCAGCCATCAGATCAAGGTGTGCCTTGTCAGCGCGTTCAGCGTCGTACCCATGCTGGGACTTAGCACAGAAACGAAACGGACTGACTTGTCATTTCTTGACTGCTTGTCAACAGACACGTTATAAGTGTCACACAAACTTAGATTAATATTTCTGTATTTTTTTTCGGTTACATAATTTTTTTAAAATAAATGTCAACAAGAAGAATAATAACAATTCCTAACTGGAGTATGCGCAACATAACACGTATTCAAATTAAAACAAAAGAAACCCAAAGGTAATGTAAACAAGTTATTGAAATACTAACAATTCGTGCCTTGGGTTGTCGTCCACGCCTATGGCTGCCAGCGTCTTCACCAACACGGAGGACACGTGATGTGACGTAATGTGTAATACTTACATATGTACAGATACAAAAATTTCTACCGTTAAGATTTTACATAAATTGTACGTATACGTGCTCTCGCTGTAGTGTCCTAACACCCACCGTCGAGACCGTGCTCCTTTGCGGGATGCGGAAGCAGTATGTCTGACCGTGTGAATGCAAGGTGTCCTGCTCTGCGGGCGATATGCTTGATATTACAGTAACATTCTTAGTCAAAGATGCAACGCCTCGACCGGGTGAGGTGCCTCTCTCAGAGCAAAGATGAACAATAATGTTTGTAACAAACAGAATCCT
Source organism: Odontothrips loti (assembly GCA_038380765.1). NCBI lineage: Eukaryota > Metazoa > Arthropoda > Insecta > Thysanoptera > Thripidae > Odontothrips > Odontothrips loti. The sequence continues at coordinate 19,060,584 of CM076246.1, read as the reverse complement.
TAATAGTAATAATATATTTTTAAAGGAAAAAAAGTAGTGTCTTTGAACAGTTGTATACAAATCGGCCAAACATGCCGACCCAGCGGCAGACGCATCTAAAACGATGCAGTTTAGACCTTTATGATGAGGAGCAACAGTGCCGAGGACTGTAAGAGAGAATAAACACTAAAAACAAAAACAAGAATCAAGCCTGATTTCCGCCATTTCTAAAGCCTGAAATATGGCAAAGGGATCACATGCGGACCCCGCTCGAATCTTCATCATCCCCGTCGGCAGCTCTCCATCGGCCCGGTCTACGCCTCCATCATGACGCTGTTGTCCCTCATGGAGAGGTCCTCCGGGTCGTCCCGGTGCAGCTTCTTGAGGGACATGGGCTGGTCCGGGGACGGCTCGCGCTCCAGGACGCCTCGCTCTAGGATGCCACGCTCCAGGCCGCGCTCCAGACCGCGCTCCAGGCTGCGCTTTGACAGGGGAGACCCCAGGGGAGACCCCCCGGGGGCGATGGGGGACCCCCCGGGGCTGACGGGGCTGGGCGGGCCGGCGCTCAGGCTGCCGCTCAGGCTCTGGATCTCCTGCTTGACCGAGGGCCCGTCTGGCATGGGCGATCTGGAGGGGAGGACACAGGAGGTCAAGGACGCTTGAAGAAAGAAAAACTTAAATGACGGTGTTTGTGCCCGGGAGGGCCGTACCTGTAGCCGGAGAGCGGCGAGTCCTTCTCCCTGCCTATGCTGCCGTTGGGGGACGCGCTCATTAGGCACGCCATGTACTGCAGGTGGTTGTCGTCCACTCCGCTCTACACGGGCAAAACAACGCACGTTAGGAGGTCGTCACAAAATACTACGGCTCTGCTGCTGACCGTCCGTGCAGTACGTACCTCGGAGTAGTCGTCGTTGTGCATCTGCTGCAAGAGATACAAATTCTTTCATCAGCATATCATTTTAATTCTCGTCTCGCTAAAGGTAGGGGCACCGATGTCCGTTTGCGATTGCGTACTCACCTGGATGTGTCCGTCGTAGTCGTCCGTGTGCAGGGTCGGGCTCACGGCCATGGTGGGGCTCTTAGCCGGCTGTCCGCTGCAAGAGAAGGGCGAACGGGAGGTCAGAGTGGGGTCAGAATGACAGCCGCCGTTGAGGGAAGCGCCGGCAGGGTAGGCCGTCCCGCCGAGCAGCCGTGCGCCGCCGGCCTGCCTACCCCGACTTGGGCAAGGGCCGACCGCCGGCCGCACAGCGCCGCGAGGCGAGGCACGCCCTGCCGGCTCCCTCACGGCGGGTAGGTCTTAACGCAGCCAGTTGCGCAAGTAACATATGGTAGTAGTATTTATAAAAAGAGTAAAAAGAGAAATTGAGAAAAGAGAGATAAAAACTCTAACTACGTAAATGGAGTAAAATGGAAAATGGAAGTGAAAAGAGAAAATTTGAAAAAGAGGTGTATAAAAGAGATCGAAAAAGAGATAAAAATTGTAAATATTTGAAAGAGAAAAGTTAAAAATTTGATATAGTAAGTTACGAGAATATGATGCATGCAGACAAAAACCGAACTAGTCCATGCGCAAACAAGCAGCAAAGCAAGAAAACGGAGAAAGTACTGGCAAATATCACAGACTCACACAAAATAGCACCAGTGAAATGAATAAAGAGAATAAAAAGCAGAGGAGAGAGATGCATAGACTGGAATTACTCTGGATGGGGTGTATGGATTTGATAAGCTACATACGGTAGAAACAAAAGCGGGAGGTATATGCAAATACGGGAGGGGTCTGGAGTGGCGGAAAACAGTAAACGCGAGACTGGATATGAAATTCTTTGACACGGTGAGCTTACGGAGTGCGAAGGAAACCGTCGCGGGAAGAAAAGCAGCCTTGCAGAAAAAATCTTAAAAAATCTTAATTTCCGTTTTGTTCGAAACTAGAGCGCAAAGCATGAGCGGTCCAAGCGTAGAGAAGAGAGGAGTAAAATCGTAGAAAAGTAGAAAATTTTTAGGAAATGTGAAAATAAGAATGAGAATTAATAAATTCTAAGTTTGAAAAAAAAAAACTGAGATGGAGACGGCGTTGTCGAGTGCCTTGCAGCGGCGGGGTCTTCACACGGCTCGATCGAGACATCCTGTGTTCAAAACACGACCATTTTTTTAATTCACGTCCAACATGCTGCGCTAATGCCTACGCGACGACAGTGAAAGCGAAGCCAACTCGCCTCTTGGAATGACATAGGCAGAAGAACTAAGTTCAGGCACGAAATGCAGCGGATGACGACGTATCAGGCGATGTCCTGTCGCGAAACTTAAGCGTGGACCAAGCACCGCTGGCCGTTCGTCGCAGGTGGTTAGGTTGCACGTTCCTGCTCTGGCGAAGAAAGAACGCGGAGCTCCGTAAAAGCGCCGCTAGGCTCAGCGTGACCAACATCGTGACAGAAGCACTTCCAATGGTTTTACAAAGCCAGACATTTCATCAGCCTCGGTCTACAACATACTCATTATGAAGCTACGCTACGAAATTTTCCGCGCGACGCTCTTCACTTAAGAAACATCTACTATTCGACCAAAAACATATTTATGTATATAAAGCGTCGCCTAATTATTTTACACCGCGTCTGAAACACCGCATGAACAGACTGAAGCAAACGTCAATCAGCACACAAAATGTTGGCAGAGACGGGGAAAAGCAGCAAGTTAAGAAAGACCACAGCAAACCGTTTAACCCCTTTGTCGCCTGGCAAGTGGGGCGGCGCACACGGAGCACTTCCAGCCCACTGCAATTCTCAACCCACTTGCTGCCTTTCGCCTGTTGTTGGTCTCAACGAACGGTTGCAAACTCTGCGGCATCATCCCCCCACGTGGAGTATCTCCGGTCTGCGGCCGCGCTACGGCCCTGCGTGTCCCCCAGACACGGAGTATCTCCGGTCGACTCCCTGCGTGTCCCCTGAACACGGAGTATCTCCGATCGACTCCCTGCGTGTACCCCGAACACGGAGTATCTCCGGTCGACTCCCTGCGTGTCCTCTGAACACGGAGTATCTCCGGTCGACTCCCTGCGTGTCCCATGAACACGGAGTATCTCCGGTCGACTCCCTGCGTGTCCCCTGAACACGGAGTATCTCCGGTCAACTCCCTGCGGGTCCCCAGAACGCGGAGTACACCCGGCGCGCGGCGCCTCGCTTGCTGCCTTTCCCCGGCCCACCCGCACAACCACACCACAGGAAGCGTCTGCACTACTGCAACTGAGTTTCTCATACTTCCGCGGCCGTCCTCGGGACAGGTGTCGCCGCTTGACGAACTCGGCGTCGTCCACCATCCAAAACGAACCAAAGTCGTCTTCGTAGCGCACGAAGCACTTGTGCAGCGATAGGTTCGTTCGGATCGCGTTCTGAAGTTCAACAACAACAAGCCATCAAACACGGGTTCGTCGCGAACTTGGAAGTCCCTAGTCCCAGCCCCAGCAGCAGTTCTACCGGACCAGGGTGCACGCCGAAGCGGTCACCAAGGTGAGGTACTGCCGGGAGGCACTGCCGTGAGGCTGTCTGGGTTAGTGATCAGTGCCTGGAGCCCGACAGACGAGTTGGAATCGCTGACGGGTACCCGTGCACTTCCAAGTCCCGCAACGAAACCGGGAAGTCCCCTGGAAAGAGATAGAGAGTGTGTCGAGCGCATGCTGCCCGCGTTAGTAAGAGAGTGATAAAAGAGATTTTGGGAAAAAAAGAGGCAAGCAAGAAAAAGGATTTAAAAAGAGAGGTAAAAAATTGGAATATAAAAGTACGATAAAAAAGAGTTGTAATATAAAAACACCACACAACACACTTGATCATACCACACAGCACACCACACACCCACACCAAAGAGAAAGAGTATAAGAAAAATAAGAGGTATAAGAAGATAAAAAGGAGAGTAAAAGAGAGGTCAAAAATATGAAATACAAGGTAAAAACGTTAAGGTAAAGAAGATAAAACGTGAAATTTGGGACGGAGGCGTTCTTGACCTACCCTGAGGCACATCTCTGGGGACGCCTCTTGTAAAACTCGACCTCGTCCACTGTCCACACGGCACCCTTAACGTTCTCCACTCGCATGAAACACTTGTGAAGCGATAGGTTGTGTCTGACGGCGTTCTAGCGGGCATACAGAAAGACAGTCAGCCCCACTGTGCTACGTCAATACAATTCCAACTTCCCTTCTAAGAAAGAAAAAAAAAAGCTATGCACGTCACAGCTTTGTTTTTTTTTCGCTGGAGAGTAGTTGTGCGAGCAAGGCTACATACACCAAAGGCAAAAGTGGTCGCGGAAACGTTAAAAGGTCTACGCGTTGTCTAAGACAAACATGCTGATATTTGACGACGGCAGGCAGTTTTTAGAAACGATGACACTTCGGGGTCATAAACGACGATTCAAACTGAAAGGATTAGATTCTCTACTATTTCTAGAGGGAAATGCAAAAGTTCGCGGGTCTAAACGTCCAGAAGTGTCATCGCTCCCACTCACTGCGTACCGTTCAATTCTTCATTAACCTCCGCCCTACCACCCTCTCACACTGCTAGAAGGAGGAAAAAAAAGTCAGTCAAGCCCAGCATGCGACAATTAGAACGGAATGGCGGCGAGACAATTTGTCTTCCGAGAGGGCCGTCGTCGTCGCTTTGCGTCCTTGTCAGCAGAAAATTGAGAACCGTTTCGGCGGGAGAAGCCGCTCATACCGTGTTGGCGTGTTGGCGAGGCTGCAAACCTCGGCGCCCCCCTCCGCATGTACACCAGACCACACCAACGGAGAAAGCCCAGCCGCCGAGCCCGAAAAGCAATTCAAAGAGAGACAAACGCGAGGGAAAGGTATAGCCAAACACAGATATGGTAATGAAGAATGGTGGGGACGACGGGGAGGGAAGGGGGAAGGTTATAAGTTCGGCTGCACATACATGTGACGCGATGCGCGACTCAGCACCGCTATAACGGGCCGATTCACACGTCTGCTCAGCACATGGAGGGGAGGGGAGGGGAGGGGGCGTCTAGGAGCCGACGGCGGCTGCTGCTGCATCTCTCCCGCGCCCCCGCGCGGCACGACAGCAGACGGGACAGGAGATTGGCATTGGAAATTAAAGGGAAAACAAAAAACGAATCGATCTCTCTCAGGTGGAAGGCGCGCAGCGAGGGTAGGAGAATAGGCAAGAAGCCACAGAACAAGGGGTCGGTGCGCAGACCGTCGAGATGAAACTGTTCTTCAATATATAAAAAAATATTGAAATGCATTCCATAAATAAATCAGAAACTTTACGTTAAAAAAAAAATATTCGAGAAAGGCGGTGAATAGGGAGCGCGTTTTCTTTCAAGGTACCCATCGCTTTGTAACAAAACCGATGTTGAATCAGCGCAAATGCCCCCCCTCCCCCTCGCTTTTGGGCAGCAGGCCACGATGAATTCTTGACGCGGCTGAGGCCGGCCGGCCGGCGCGCGGTAAAACAACGCATCCGACACGCACAATGACCAAACAAGGTTGCTGGCAAAGGAGAAAATAGAATAACGCGTGCGCAGGGCGGGAAATTCAAAAGAAACGCGGCGCAGAGCGCGCGAGGGGAAGAGCGGGAAAAAACGGGTGAAACAACGCAACGGCGGCGGTAGCGGCGGCGGCCGTGCCAGGCGGACGCAGAACAAGGGGGATGCCTTGGCGCCAGTGTTGTTACTGCCGTTGCCGTGGCCGGCTATGGCTGCCCGCTGAAGATGAAAAGGAGAGAACCGGAAAAATTTGTAAATGTTTGATGAATGACCTCTGGCCGCCTCCGCCCTGCCGCTGCAGTGCCGCGCCGGGCCGGGCCGGGCCGGGCTGCTACTATACGGGGGCCTCACGCGGTGCCGCACCGGCCAAACTTGACGCGCAGCCAAAGAAACAATGCCAAAGAAATCCGCGCTCTGCAATCAGGAGGAAAACAATGATCCGCCGCCACTCCGCCCTTGTCACACTCAAGCGAGGGTGCGGGGGGGGGGGGGGAGAGAGAGAGAGAGAGAGAGAGAGAGAGAGAGAGAGAGAGAGAGAGAGAGAGAGAGAAGGCAACGATACAAAGAAACCGCGAGGAATAAATAGGAGGAGGCCGTGAAATAATAATGAAAACAAGGCGGAGAGAGAGAGAGAGAGAGAGAGAGAGAGAGAGAGAGAGAGAGAGAGAACAGAAATTCAGAAAGGCGGATATTTACCAAACACTAACAAGGGCGCGCCAATATGCGGGGTAAGAGCGCGGAGAGAGAGAGAGAGAGAGAGAGAGAGAGAGAGAGAGAGAGAGAGAGAGAGAGAGAGAGAGAGAGAGACAGAGACAGAGACAGACAGAGACTAAATCGCGATCACAATAGCATAGCCCGCTGCTCCTCGCACGATATTTTTCCCTCTCTCGCACGGGGCGAGAAAAGGAAGAGATCTAAAGAGCAGCTTAGGGCGGGCCTAGAGGGAGTGCGGGAGCTCGAGAGGAAACAAAAAAAATAAAAGTGGGAGCAAATCAGGTCGAGCGAAGGACAAGGAAGGCTGCGCAGACAGACTGGCGTCTCGCCGTACATTATTCATATAAATTTGCATATATATTAAGTTAGTGTGATTTCCTGGGTAAATAGCCCTCCATGTTTGCGTCGCGACGTGTCAATAATATTGCATAGCGTCAGCCGGGCCGGGCCGCCCAAAGCCGCCGCATTGGCCTCGGCCGGGACTCGAACCCGCGACACGACACAGCCTGCACTTGCCGCTCCGGTCTGGTCCAGTCCTGTCCGGTCGGGGGGCAGTTAGTACAGATCAGATCCGCCATGCCGCAGCAGAGCGCGCCCCCATCGACTCTCAATGCTCAATTTCACGGTGGTGGTCGTCGATATGGGGCGGCCATTGGCGGGAGACCGAGTCAAAACTCCCAGTCTCTCTCTGTCTCTCTCTCTCTCTCTCTCTCTCTCTCTCTCTCTCTCTCTCTCTCTCTCTCTCTCTCTCTCTCTCTCTCTCTCTCAGAGAGGTTTGTGCGTAAGGCCACGCAGCAGTGAATCGCGACTTGAACAAAACAGAGGAAAGGGGGGGGGGGGGGGTAGCCGAAGGCCCGAAAGCGGCCGCGTGCGAGTTTGGAAACTCGAAGGGCTCTGCTGCTGCTGCTGCTGCTGCTGCGAGGGGACGGCGGGGGACGGCCAAGTAGTGATGGCCTATTTATTTCGCGTGCCGAGCAAAGGAGCGCCGAAACCGTTTTATTGTTATTACGGGAATCGCGGCCGGACACGACGGTCACCGAGGACTGGGGAGGACAGCGGCGCTGTGAATAACGCGGACGGCGAGCTGCGAACAGAGTTACGGAGTAGTGTGACGAGTGTCTCGACATGGCGATGCGGGGAGCTGCTTAGTCAGAGCGAGACAAAAAAAAATTAAGGCCCAACAAGAGGAATCCGCTCGTGTGCAAAAAGTAAGGGAGTGACCAGGGTTGTTTGCATGGTCGTGGCTCGTAAGAGCGGACGAAAGGAACCAGAAAGAGAGAGGTGGGGGGGGGGGGGGGGGGTGCCGGTGCTGTCCCTACGCGTCCGACATGTGTGAAGAGTCCGTAAGACACCACATAAGCACCCTTATTGCAGGATTCAGGTCGACTTAGTGGGAGAGAGCTGGCTGGCAGAGGGGGCGAGATATTTTGTAGAGAGAGAAAGAGAAAGAGAAGAGAGAGAGAGAGAGAGAGAGAGAGACAGAGAGAGAGAGAGAGAGAGAGAGAAGACTGGGTGAGGGGAAAAGAGGGAGGAAAGCGCGTGGGGCAGAAAAAGATCCCCCATACCAGCCAAGCACCAGCAACCACCCCGGGGCCGGGGCCGAGGTGGGGGACCCTGGGGCCCTTATTAGCACCATTTAAACCGAGCGTGCGACCAGGAGGGGAGGGGGGGGGGCGGAGGGAACGGAAGGGAAGGGTCCAGTGCGGCCAGCCGCCCGGCCTCTCGGCCAGAAAAAGCAGACGACAGGCCCTAAGGGGCATGGCCAGGCATGGCAGGGTCCCGAGGCCGGCCCGGCCCGGCCCGGCCACATATTCTGCGGCGGTGTTTATCTGGTCTTGGGGCAGCGCGGGCAAAGCGCCGGAGCTCTGCCGGAGCTCTGCCGGAGCTCTGCCGGAGCTCTGCCAGCAGGACCCGTATGTAATGGCCCCTAACTGATACGCTGCTGTGGCGGCCGGCGACTGAAAATAATCCCCTCGCGGCCGCGGCGGCCCGCACTTTTAATTTATTCGCAGATAGGCGGCGCGAGCGGGGCAAGCCTTCGCTGCGAATAGTGCCAAAGTGGCCACAGCCCACGTCCTCGGATAATGCCTTGCACAACGGCTCCCGCTACCGCTCATGCTTTTAATCCACGGCCCGTGTTCGAACCCCAGCCTTCGGATCCTTTGGGCCCTTCGGGTCCTTGGGCGCGGGGGATCAAGACTGGCAATGATCACAGAACGACGCTTTAAAACGGCGCGTATACACACACACACACACACACACACACACACACACACACTATCTGGGCACGTATCCGGCATTCTCATTAGGGACCACAATTAATTAACTGTTAACTTTAGTCGTCGCAAAAGGGTTTTACCATACACACCCACACACACATGGATTCTATAGCTAGCAAAAGCAAGCAGGAGTCCCGCCATCGCCATCAGCAGCCCGGGACCAGTCCGCGCCGGCCAAAGTGGCCCACATAAACAAGCCGTTAAAACCAGTGTTAATGTGTGGCACAAGGCGGGGCGGGGAGTCCCGCTCGGACCCCATGAAATAATTGCGCTGGTGTCGGTCCCAGCCCGGCCGCAGCCCGGCCGCAGATAAGGGTGGTGGCGGAGCACCACTTCAGACTGGAGCGCCGCGCCGCGCCGGTCAGCAAGATTATGCCGCCGGCGATGGTGATGATGACCCACCCTAATTTTCATTTCGTTTTATGCCCGGCCCGGCCTGGACCACCTCGGGGACCCGCAGGGGGTCGTGTGCCTGCGGTGTGATGGTGTGGGCGCAAAAAGCCGGAGCATCATGCGTGCGACCGCCACGCCGATGGTGGTGGTGGTGGTGGTGGTGGGGCCGGGGAGCGAGGCGCGAGGCGCGTGCCCCCCCGAGCACAGGAGGGCGCCGCGACGCTTGACATTATGCAGGCGTGCGGTCTACCAGCCGGCCCCCGGAAGAGCCCCCACAGCCCCCGCCCCGCCCAGCCCCGCCCCCGACACGTCGGAAGTTGATTGGAAATAACCCAAACCTCGGCACATTAATCACGGGCCACGGCCTCGGCCCGGGCCGGCGGGAGGCGTCCGGGGGTATCGACGCCACCGAAGAGGCCAGGCCTAGCCAAGGCCCCATGGGACGCCCGGACGTTTCGGACGCAGACCTGTTGCCCGGCGCGGCCGCCGCCGTACTGCCGCCGCCGCTGCCGCTGCTGCGGCGTCTGGCAAGCGCTTTCCGACCCGGCGGCCGACGGCGACCCCCGGACGGCCCCGACGACGACAACCCCGCAGTCCACCACAACCCCCACAGCCGCAGCAGCAGCCGCAGCAGCAGCAGCACGCCTTAAAAATCTGCTCCTGCTGTGAGGAAATAATAACAGGGGCCGGAGAAGGGGAGGGGGAGAGGGAGTGTCCTGCTCGCGGAGGCACTGAGCTGCAGGCGCTTTTAAATATCAACTTTGGCAACTAATTTCCATGACTCACGGCGGCCGGCATCTCACAAGGACAGCCAATGGGAGGGGTGCTTTTCGGGGGGAAACGCCCTATATTCTTTCTTTTTCCAGTGTCGGCCGCCGCTTTTTTTGGTTGCGGCACAGTTTTGTGGTTGGGCCACAGAATAAACTTAAAGGGGGTGGGGTGAAGAGGGGGGAAATAATTTGACTATTTAATCTGGTAGCCGCTTTCGACGACAGTTTTGACCGTATATTATTGGCGTCTTTTCATTCCGACTTAGTGAAATCTGTTTTTTTTTTTTAAATATCTGCCTTGGACACAATGCAGCAACGACAGACTATCCCGTTTTTCATTCCATTTTAAACAGCAATAATATCACACAGTGCCTCAGAAATGCACGTGAGAAATCCGTTCGTGAGAAGAAGCGTCCCATTTGGATTTAAAACTGACGCACACCTACAGGATCAGCCTCCTGTAAAGAAAGTGGAACTCCCCAGCTGCTTTGGGGAGTGCAGCCCTCACATTTAGGCGCAGCCCTCGACGTAGCCAGTGTACCTCTCCCCAACAGCAACGAATGATTTCTCGGCCTCAACTCGGCACGTTACGTGGGTGTCTACACTGGCTTCGTTTCCAAAGGGTCTGGGGCCGCCAGCCGACGCTGCCGCTCTGCCGCGTCGCCACCGCAGAAGCTATCCACGTTGAAGACGTGTCTCAGGGGCAGGCGCAGGGCGAGGGATGGCGGCCCGGCCCGGGTCTCTACCAAGGTCATGCAGGCATGCTCCGGCAGCGGCGGGTTTTATCGGGGGCGGAGAGACCCCACTCACCTTCCAGGTGGCCGCGTTCCGCCGGAAGTAGCAGAAGGTGTTCTGGAACCAGTTGTAGATCTCGTTGAGCGTCAGCTGCTTCTCAGGGGACTCGATGATGGCCTGGCGACAGATAAGACGGCGGTTCCTTTTCATTCATCGCGCAAGAAATGAACGGGGTAAATGTCAATCTCTGAGTCAAGGAGGAAAATTTAACGATTATTTTTTTTTTCTTTTCGGATGTGTCCCAAATCTGTTCGTGACTATCGGGGAGGTCATCGGACCGGAACCTGATGGCCCAGATCTGGGGAAGGGGCGGGCTGGACCTCCGCACGGCCTGCGACAGCTTAGGCAAGTTGTTACCGAAATGAGTTGCCCCGACTGCCATTTCCATCTCAACGGATTGACGGCCGAGGGTTTTGCCTTCGGCTCCGCTGCCACCCCCACCACTTCCTTCTTTCCATGTTTATCTTACTTCTTCAGACAAATACCACCGCCGTGCCGCGTGTGTTTGTGTTGTGTACACGTCAACAAAGGCACAAATACAGCCCTCTCCCTCTCACCCCTCCGCTCGGCCCTAACTCTCTCTCTCTCTCTCTCTCTCTCTCTCTCTCTCTCTCTCTCTCTCTCTCTCTCTCTCTCTCTCTCTCTCTCTCTCTCTCTCTCTCTCTGTCATGTGATGTTTTCCCGCGTGCGCCAATATATTGTCTCCCTCCCCCCTGCCTCTCTCACCCCTACCCATCCCGGGTGTGTTTCTGTGGGTGACGTCACAGAGGCATTGGGGCCGTCCCCCTCTGGGATACGGAAAGGCCACAGTCCGTATATTACGTAACGCCATATCCGTTCTTTGCGGATTTGGGCGCCGAACAAGTAGTGCCCCTCCCTCCTCCTGCTCTTCCCATCGTCCTGGTGATTTCGACAGGCGGCTGCAACCCGTAGATATATATATACCAGGTAAGCACACGTCTCCAGGTTCGACAGCCGGTATTAATAGTCCCCCCCCCCTTCCCCCGTGGGTCCGCACTCGCATCCCTTGATCCCTGACAAATTCGGCGCCTTAGGGAAGTCCGGAAGCTCTCCTCACCCCAACCGTCAGTGCCACATGTGTCTGCGGCCTACGAGGAAGAAAAGGAAGAAGAAGGAGAGGAAGAAGAAGAAGAAGAAGAAGAAGAAACACAGCCGAGGACACTGTGGGAGGTGCGGCCCGGCCAGCCGCTCGCCCCGCCGTCCGTCGCTTCGGGCGCCGGGGAAAAGCTGTTCGACCATCGCATTATTTGCATAAGGAGGCTCATTTCGCCGTGTTTATTAGCGCCAAAGTTTCACTATGAATCTAATTAGTTGCTTCATTTGCGATAGGAAACCATCCGACGGCTGGGGGGGGGGGGGGGACGTTTCCAAACGGTTCGCCGGCGGCGTGTACAATGCAGTAATTTGTAGTTCCGCGTCCCTCGGATCGGTTTCCTGCTTCGATAAGTCTTTCCGGGGTAGAAGGCCAAAGATGAGAGAGAGAGAGAGAGAGAGAGAGAGAGAGAGAGAGAGAGAGAGAGAGAGAGAGAGAGAGAGAGAGAGAGAGAGAGAGAGAGAGAGAGAGAGGGGGGGGGGGGGGATCGCGTCGGTTGGTCTCCCTCAGCGCAATCAAATACTACGCTGAATACCGAATGAGGAGTGGAGCAGAGGATAGTGGGTGGGCGTGGTGACAGTGGCAGCCGTCCAAAGCAGAGGGAGAGAGCGGGGGGAGAGCTAGGCTCGGGAGAGAGAGAGAGAGATCTAGGGTAGGGAGAGAGCTAGGCAGCCTTGCCGTGTCCGGCCACGCGCTCCCACCTGGCCCTGCCGCTGCACTCGCTCTGCCGACTCTGCCCTTCTTCGACCCCATCTGCCTCCTCTTCTTCGCCACGTCTTCTCCCTCCCTCTCCCGTTCATTTCCACACGGCTGGCCCCTCCGGCCCCTCCCCACCAAAACCACCCCGTGCTTGTACATTCGCGCTTACGCCGCTGCTGCGGGGGCGGCGGGGGCGGCGGGGGCGGCGGGCCGCGGTGTCAACACCCATAAAGTTTGATTTAGTGGTCCATACAGCGGACACACAGCTCCCGCGCATAATGACCACAGCAATGGAATAAAAAGGGAAGAAGGGCGAAGACTGCAGTCGTGGCAGCGCGAGGCGAGGCGAGGCGTCTTGAGGAGGGGAGGGGAAGGCCATAGCGCGGGGGCGCACCCCTCCGGCCGCAGCTGAGGCCGCCCCTGGCCGCCCCACATAGAGGCCCGGCCACGGCCCCGGCCAACGACCACAACCACCACCTGGCAATGGCCCATTTTTATTTGCTTATTTATGTTATTGTTGCAATAGATTTTCTTCGTCGAAACGATCGTCTGTATGTGGGGTGAGCAGGAGAAGGAGCAGGAGGATGACGGGGAGGTGGAGGAGACGAAGAAGAAGAAGAAGAAGAAGGAAAAGAGATCAAGGTCTGAGATACCCGGGACGATATCGGAATGACATCCGTTTCTGTTTCCGCTGCGCTTCGTCACCCGTCCCTCGGCCCTCGGCCTGTGTCCTGCAAGCCGGCGGGGGATGCAAAAGCCGTGTCTTTATCGTCCGAGGCCGGAGGCCTTCGAGGTTGCCGTCGTCGCCCGGGCCGCCGCTGAGTTATGGCCGGCCGGAGTGCGTCGGGGCGCCGGCAGCGGACAGCCGCGGCCCCGCGCAGCCCCCGGCACAGCCCCCGCAGCCTCCACCAAGTGACAGCGGGCGGTGGGGAGGTTCCGCCGGGCCGCCAACGTCTTCTGGATGACCTCCCCGATGCCGAATACACGATATCGGCGTCACCAGCGCCCGAAAGTCGTCGCGTCCCAGTTTTACCTTTTTTTTTTTTTTAAAGAGTACCACCCCTTGGCACCTACAACCCCCTTTCCCCCTGACCGTGCTTATAACACGAGTAAATATTTTGTCGCGGTGGTGTTGGCGCCCTGCGCTGCACGGCCGGGCCCACCGCCTTGTTTGTTCTCTGCGTTATGAAGTTGTGTTCATTTGATGCCGCTACTTTCGGGAGCGAGAGCGACGGAGAGAGGCCGGCCGGCCGGGGGTGCGAGAGCGACGGAGAGAGGCCGGCCGGCCGGGGGTGCGAGAGCGACGGAGAGAGGCTGGCCGGCCGGGGGTGCGAAAGTGTTTCGGAGGGGGAAATGGATGGAAGAGGGGAGGAGGGAGAAAGAGATACACGACGCGACGACCGCCGTGGCCAAACTATCTTTCGGGAGCGAGAGAGCAGCGGGGAGAAACGGGTCGAGAGAAAGGGAGAAGACTGATTACAATCTTGGGTGACAGACAAACACACGGAAAGTGCGAGTCGGGCTGAGAATCGTGGAGGGCGAGAAAAATAACGGAAGAAAAAAAAAAGTTGATTTGCCGTGTTTTACTCACCTGTCTGATGAGGGACGCGTAGGTGAACGGGGGACGCACGTCGGCGCTCTTGTAAAACTCGCGGTTCCGCTGGATCTCTGCAACAGAGGGAAAGGGTGGTTTGTGATCACGTGATCAAAAACACGGCCGCTCATTGGCTCCTGAGGTCTGCGCCCGCACAAGCATCTGCCCCGCGCTGGGCCGCTACGCTACAGGTTTTGCCTACCTTGCTGCACGTCCAGTCCCGCCCTCTCCAGCATGTATGGCAGACCTTGGGGACATCGAGCCACAGTGTTAGTTCGTACAGCAGCAAGCTACATGTTCTTTTATCTGAATCCTACTTATATTTTCTTTTTACTTCGTGAACTGATGTTAGTTTTGCTGAGATATATGAGAGAGTCGCTTGCAATAACCATCTCCTTTGAAAGACGCCGACGAAATACTTGAACAAACAACAAATGTCGACACGGGATGAAAGGAAAGAAAGACCGAAACGGTGCCCAAGGAGAAACAAGTTGTGATGCCCCGGTGCCGCTGGCCCGAGGCGGACCCAGGCGGGCCACAGGCAGCTGGGCTGGGACACCTTGTCAACACGTATTGTGGCGAGAGGGCGATTAAATACAGCAATACGACTTCCCCGCCGCTACGGAAGGGGAGGAAAAAATGGGAAAGGAAAGAGAGGGGGAGAGAGAGAAAAAGGAGTCGCGGTTTCCTTTTTCTCTTTTATTTCCCCCGCGGCAGCAGCAGCAGCAGCAGCAGCAGCAGCAGTCGCGTGTCGGTGTGTGTCAGCATTCTCCGAGCCAAGGGAGCCGCTTGTGACGGCTCTTTGCCGCAACATTTTTTATAGTCCGTGGCAGGCCAGGGCAGGGCAGGGCAGAGAATCGGCAGTGTGTAACCTGCAGACGCTGCCTACCACTGCGACCACCGCCACCTCCGCTGCTGCTGCCGCTGCTGCTGTTGCTGCTGCTGCTGCTGCTGCTGCTGCTGCTGCTGGCAATGGGCACCGCGCGCTGTGCCATCTGCAATAAAGCCACTCCTGGCCACAGCGGCCTCCGGCCTCCGGGCGTCAACGGTCATTCCAGCCCCACCCCGACTCCTTACCTCCGCTCAGCGACAGGGCGCACTTGTCCGACAGCCGGCGGCGCAGGGGTCCCGAGCTCGGGGGCGGCGGGCCGTGCGGGGGGCCGTGGGGCGGCGGGGGCCCGTGGGGCGGACCCTTGGAGGCGGCGTGGCCCATGGGCCCCAGCACCAGGCCCGGGGGCAGCGGCAGCGGCGGTAGCTGCGGCGGCGGCGGCGGCGACAGCGGCACCTGCAGCAGGAGGACAACGGCTTATTGTTGTGTCCGCTGCTGCTTTTGTTGTCCGCTGCGCGCGGCGGCACACGGCACCCACCGAGGCCGGCTCCTGCTTCGGCGAGAGGTGTCCGGGGGAGCCGTTGCCGATGGCGCCCGCCCCGTTGCTGCCCTGGTGCGGGTTGTGGTGGTTGTTGTTGCTGCTGCTGCTGTTGTTGTTGTTGAGCTGCGCCTGCAGGTGGTCGTGGTAGGCCTGCTGCTTGGACAGGTGCAGGTGCAGCATCATGGCCTGCAGCCGGTCCCGCTCCCGCAGCAGCTGCAGCTCCAGCTGCGACACCACCTGCATCTGCACGCGCGCCTGCGCCGTCGACCGGTCGTCTAGCGCGTGCTCCAGCGCCAGGTGTCTGCAAGCAGGCCGAAGGCATGAGGGAGGTGAGATGCACTGACCATCACTCGCACGCGACAAAAAAGGGGAGAGCGGCCTTGGCGGCACCCCACAGCCTCTCCCCCTCCCCCCCCCCCACGACATCCTACCCCGTCCTCTCTTATCCAGTTTGGCGTAATTACAAGCGGCTATTCAAACTTTGCCGCGCGTAAACAGGGCGGCCAGCGTCACGGCTGGAGCGGCGGCTGGAGCTGGAGCCTCCCGTGTGACGGCGGCAGCGCCCGCGGCGGCCGCCGGGACCGTGTCGGTCGGCCGTTATTATGTTGTGAGCAGCAAACCGGCAGCCCGACGCACTCGTTCCAAAACTTTGCAAATGGCTTCTTAACTTTTTAAACTGTTAATGGGCGCATAAGGCGGTATCTCGGAGGCGCCATCTTGCGGGACACCGAACAAGCAGCAGCAGCAGCAGCATCCCCCCCAGGGGCGCGCGCGAGGTCTCGAACTTGAGGCGGAGCGGAAATGAGAATTGACCATGTTTTTGACCAGGACACTGGAACACACACTCTCACTCCTTTACCCCCGTAGAAGCGGGCCGGGGGAATTCCTGGCCCTAATCCTGATTTTTTTTCCCCCTTGATCTCTGGCCGTCTATCCTGGCGGGGTCCGGGACTGCCTCGGGGCTCCGCTGGGGGAAGGCGTCGAGTCCACAGAGAAGGCCGGCGCCCAGGAGGAGCCTGCGCCCGATCCGTGTCGAATATTGTTTCTGTTTGTTTGATTAATTGTTTGATACAGTGTTTGCCCATCCCGCCTGATTGCTGGTCGGATGGCGAGAATCAACTGAAAGGGGTGAAAAATCGAAGATAATGGAGAGAGAGAGAGAGAGAGAGAGAGAGAGAGAGAGAGAGAGAGAGAGAGAGAGAGAGAGAGAGAGAGAGAGGGAGAGAGAGATGGGAGGGGGGGGGGATGGTCCGCCTACAATAACAACACTGGGACGTTCTTTGTTCAATCCAATTTGTAAGGCAGGAGATGAAAAAGTCGTGATGGCATCGTATGTAAAAAAAAAAATATATTGAAAAATACACAAAAAGAAGATCGGGGGCGCGCAGGGGAAAGGAAGGGGTGATAAAGAATATAGAACAAGAACACGTTAAAACGAAAAAGAAAGGGGTGAAACGGAGTAACATAAATCGATTAACAGGGTCCGCGCCGTTGTTGGGGCGCGCCAGAGATGAAAACGGGGACGACGCTAAGAGATGCGTACGACAGACGGGCAAACAGACAAACACGCTGGAATTATTGTTCTACGCGACGGAAGGCAAACATGCTGGGCTGGGCTGGGCTCGGCTGGCCAGCCGGGCAGCCGTCCGGACCCATTGACCATTCCATTACGGCCCCGGGGAGGCGGGGGGCCCAGGCCTGGCAGCCGACGGCGCCCCCGGCACAGACAGGGTAGGCAACGCGACGTACACGCCGGCCCCGCCGCTGCCTACCTCCCCGCCGCTCCTACCGGTCCCCCCCTCCGCATCCTCCTTCACCCTCTCCGTGCCGGGCATCTCTCTCCTCCTCCTCCTCCTCCTCCTCCTCCTTCTTCTTCTTCTTCTTCTTCTTCTTCTTTTTCTCATCGTCCGCCACTCAGCAGCAGCAATTAGAAAAGGGCAAGTGATTGGAAAAGTTTGTACGTCACGCCGCGCCGTGGTCACGCTGGGTACAACGCGGCACTGCGGGTCTGCATTCTCCCCCCCCCCCCACCTCCGCCCCTGACAGCCGAAATACGACACCCTTTTATTCATAACCAAAGGGGCACGACGAGGGGAGGGGCGGAGAGGGGGACAGGGTTGACAAGAAGGGTACGGGCCCTTATGCGGTACGGCTGGTACGGCTAGAAGGGCAGCTCCCCGGCGCCCCGCGCGGCTCGCACTAAAATATAAACGCGATCCGCCCAGATTTCATCCGCCAGATTGATCCTCCGGTGTCGGAGCGGCGCTGCCTCTGCGCCCCGGACAACTACTGCTCGTGTCCCTGGCAGGAACAGCGACATGGACCTGCCATTCTCCTCTCCCCCCCCCCCCCCACCAATCGCACTTTCGACTCAAAAAATATAACAGATAGGGCTCATTATTTCCAGTTTCCTAATCACATGGCAGAGCAGCAGCAGCAGAGTGCGCGAGCAGAGGAAAGCAGGACTTAAAAAAAGAAGGAAAACGAAAATGAAAAACAACAAAAAAAAAATCAAAGAGGAAAAGAACGCAGTCTTTTTCTTCATGACGTGAATAAATCCGCGCGGGAGTCAGTAAGTAAATCGGTGGTGCTGCTGCCCCGGCTGCCCCTCCTGCCTCGGACTGCGGTGAGCTGGACCAGGGCGGTAGCCAACTAATTATGGACTAAACGCACTGACACCGTTAGTCCCCACCGGCCCTCCCCTCCTCTCCCCTCCCCAGCAGCAAGCGCGTCTTTTTTAATTACAAACGGCGCTCTCCGGACTTGGAGCGGTTTGGCGGCCCCTGCGGCCGTGGGATGGAGGATGGAGCACCGGCCATGAAAAATTGGCAATCGGGTCCCAGGACGGACGGCGGCGGGGAGGGAGGGGGCGGCATTACGAAATGCAGCTGGGATTCCTTCGGGCGCCAAAAGAAAAAGAGCAAAAGTTTTTTTTTTTTTTAAGTTGATTTCTGGCCCCCGTATATCTTTTCTATACCCACCCTTCAATGCAGTTCGGCTGTGAAACAAAAATGTAGCAAAGCGCAGCAAACATTTCCTCCGTCGATGCTTAATTATACGGTCCACCCCTGATCGTCGGAGTCTCTCAGTAGTGATGGCCACGCGAAAAGTTTTAAAACCTCCTGCCGCAGCAGCCGGCCCCATTCCGTCTCTGTCGCACGTGCTTTCTTTCTTTTTCTTTTCTCCCCCTTTATCTCTCTCTCTCTCTCTCTCTCTCTCTCTCTCTCTCTCTCTCTCTCTCTCTCTCTCTCTCTCTCTCTCTCTCTCTCTCCCACCGCCGACTTCTCGACTGTACGGCATGCATATTCAGAGGGCGGTGAGTGCAAATCAGCAACAATCCGGTCGTCGCTGTCGGAGAGTGGCGCTCATCAACATACACCGCCGCCCGCGAGGCCCACACAAATATCGCGGGTTCGAATACCGGCCGGGGTCTTTCTCGTCGCGCGCTTTGCATAACACACCAGGGCGGGCAATCACACCTGTACGTGAGGGAACACTTCCTCATTCTTCTTTTCCCCGCCTTGATTTTTCCCCCGACTTTTTTCCTCTCCTTCCCCTGAGAAAAGAGAATAAAGAAAGGAGAGTAAAGGGAGAATAGAAGGGACGAAAGGGAGAAAAAAAGGGGAAGACAGGAGGCGACGTGGAGTGGGGGTCCTGAGGGAAGAGCATAATAGAAGGGAACAGGGAAGGGACGACCATGAATCTTGATTTTAATTCGATTATTGTCGGTTCGTTTTTAAAACGCGCGTAGAAAATAATGCCATCCAACGCAGAGGCGAGCGCGCGGGGGCGGTGACGTGAGAGTGGGACAGACAGAGGCGAGCGGGGCAGGCGGGGAGAGGGAGTGAGAGTGAGAGACAGAGACAGAGACAGGTAGGTGGATCTGGAGACTCGCTCGCCCTGTCCTCCGGCTAAACGCAAAGCGTTTTCGACGAGAAGAGCAAAAGTTACACAGACCTACTTAGTGCTTCCCCTGATCCTAAGCTCGTCAATATTCCTCCCCTTTCTCCTAATGCGCAAAGGAGGGACCCAATTTTTGCGTCTCCTCGTCAACTTTTTTTTCTATCTCAGTCTTTCTCCGGTGGACAGAGTGCATACTGTTCCGTTAACTCACCTTTGGTTATGGAATACGTCACTCCGCTCGAATGTTGTTTTTCTTTCATAAGTACTCCTTGGAGAATCCCCGTTCCACAGTAGACACCTATGTTTATTGTGCAATCGGCACTGCGGGTTGGAAAGTCCAGAAAGAAAAAAAAAACGAAAAAAAACCGGCCAAGTTCAAACAAGGTCACATGCAATAACAGCACTGAATAGAAAGAGCGGGCAGGGTGAAGGGTGGCAAGGGTGTGAAAAGACGTTTAGCCTTCTTCACCAGAGGGTCGCCTGGCTTCCCCGCCATCCGCGCCTCTCTCCCCTCCTCTCTCTCTCTCTCGCTGCCTTTGCCCTGCCCCGCCCAGACCTCCTTTTCTTTCATTCCGCTGTCTGCTGAAATGAAAGCACTTCAGATTGCTGCTGCCGCGAGTCAGACGGACGCAATTAGTATGGAGGTGGAAGTAGAAAAGAAATGACACTTTGCATCGGGATGAGTTCCGCCGGCTCCCCTCCCCTCCCCTCCCGTCCCCCAATCTCCGGGGCTGGGTCTCCGGGTCCCCTTCCGGTGTGAAACGTTGACAGCAATTCGATGTGGCGCTCTGCCCCCGGTCGCCCTGAGGACGTATTTATTGTCTCCTGAGGACCTTCCGCCGCCCGCTCCTAGTGCTGACAATTTTTATTTTGAACGTTATCAGAGTATTTTCATTTCTCTCCTCCCTCCACACCGGTGGATGAGACGGCGCGGCGACGTTCAAGCGACTTTGCAATTACGTTTGAATACTTTTTTCAAGAGTGAAATGCAATAATTTCCCTACTGCTGTTATTTGATGGATGGATTATGCAAGGTTTGGACAGCGCTACAGCTCCGGCCGGCTCCAGCGACCCGCCCCGCCCCGTCCCGCCCCGCCCCGCTCCGCCCCGCCCTGCCCCCTCCGGTCTCCTCACGGAGGTGTCAAGTCTGTGGCAGCGCCGCCCCCGCGCCGCCCCCGCGCTTGCAAGGACCTCACCATTAATTATTCTCATGATTGTATCCTCCTTCCTGCGTATTGTTGGTGACAATAACGGACGACGGCAGAATTTGGATTAAAAAAAAAGAGTGGAAAAAGGAGAAGAGAAAGTGCTTCCTTGGCAGGAACGCTGAGGGTCACCCCTTCAAATTAAGGGGTGGTTCGTAAGTGACGTGACGTTGCTCAACGCGGTAAAGGTGACCACACGCCCACGAAAGTATTCTGGTTGGCTCCCGGGTGTCCTCCGAAATACTTTTCGTACGCCCTAAAAAAAGGGCATGTCCAAATCAGGATTGAAAATACTTTTTCTGCGTGCCGCCGTCAAAGATGCGTGCGTCAGTGCCGCGGCCGCGCCGCATCCGCTCCTGATGGGGGCGTGAGGCGACAAACAGAGACGATGACTCGTAATAACAGAGGGGGGAAAACCAGGAAGGCGAGAAATAAAAATGGAGGCCATTCATCAATGAGACACTTCACCATCCATCGCTAACCCCTCGAAACACATTTCCCCTCAATCTCCCTCCGCCATCGTGGGCACCAGCCTCTCCCTCTCTTGCTGCCGAGTGTCATTTCCGCGTGGATGCTGCAGCGGGGGAGAAGTCACAGCAGGGCCTTGGGGGCAGCGCTCCTCAAGGACCACGAAGCCCCGTGCGGGGTAGGCCAGCCCGCAGAGCAGACGTGTCCGTGTGCGGCCTACCCTCCAGGCGCCGAGCCCCGTGCGGGGTAGGCCAGCCCGCAGAGCAGACGTGTCCGTGTGCGGCCTACCCTCCAGGCGTGGCGTGTCCGGCTCCGCGACCTTGAACCCCAGCCGCGCCCCCAGCCGCGCTGCGTGACCGAGGCCCCACCCCGCCCCCACCCCCGGCAGCGCGGCTGTCCCCGCCCCCAAACAACAACACGGCACATCAAGGCTTGTTGTGCTGCGCCACCTGTTGCGTCCGCATGCTGTTGTTGTTGTTGATGTTGTTGGGGTATAAACAGGGCGCTGTCTGCGGCCTGTCTCACCACCCCTCCACCACCCCCAGGCGCCCCCAGGGCCCACGGGGACCTCCTGCGGCCCGCCGTCCGCCGCGCGGTGAGCCGGCCGGGGGGCGGCCAGAGGGGAGCAGCACTGCACCGGTCGCAGGAGCGCCAAAAAAAAAAAAAAACAGGGCACACACTGGTATTCGAACCCGCGACTCACTTGACGAAGGCCTGGAAGTGGTCGCACACCACCTCGCAGCCGGGCCAGCGGCAGACGCCGTGCGAGTACAGGGGGTGCATCTTGTCCAGCTCGTCCGACAGCGGGGCGACGGCGGGGGTCGTCATGGCCGCCGCCATGGGGGCCATGGCCAGCCCCAGCGGCGGCGCGGCGGGTCCCCCGTTGGAGTCGTCGGTGCGGCACATGAGAGGGACTGCAGACAGACAGGCCAAACTTGAGCTCCTCGTTCTCCCTCGGCGGCAGTAAGGACAAGTGGCTTTGTGACGTACCTGGATGCTGCTCAGCTAGCTGAGACCCGTACTGCAGAAGGTAGTGCCTTTGGGCGAGCAGCTGCTGCTGCATCAGATGCTGGCGGGCCAGCTCACTGCCCTGGAACAGAACGGAAGCACACAACTGAGAGCGGCGGCAGCGGCCCTATCTACCACCCTCAGAGCCGCGGAGCCGCACCAGGTGGCCGCCTTCCATGCCGCCCCGGAGCCATCGCGATACCAAATAGCTGTCATAATCAGGTGATATCGGGAGAGCCAAAAAGCAGCCAAAGCCAGAGGCAGCCGATCCGATTAATTACACGGCTCAGGTGAAACGTCCGGGACCCACGCGAAGACGCGCGGCCGGGGAGTGATAAGGATGAGTCTTATCAGAGCGGCTGTCCCGGCGAGGAGTCACACAGCGGTGCGGCAGCGGCGGCAGCAGCGGCAGTGGCAGCGGCCTCTCCGGGCGCTAACCTATTTACGATAGACGCCGGGCTATAAAAGACCCATCCCCGACGCGGGCATTCGATCGCCTCCAGCCAACTTCCTTCTTCACACCGCCCCCCCCCCCTCTCTCTCTCTCTCTCTCTCTCTCTCTCTCTCTCTCTCTCTCTCTCTCTCTCTCTCTCTCTCTCTCTCTTTCTCTCTCTCGCCTCGCTCGTCACGCACACCGCCGCCGCGCGCCGCCAAGTCCTCGGAACAATACTTGAAAAGTGAGAAATGTAAATCAAGAGCCGGGACGGCCGTGTCGGGGCTCTCCGAAGCACATCGGGGCTCTTCAAGCCGGGCGTGGCTGGGCGCGGCCGCTGCAAATACGTGATTCGCACGCCTGCGAAAAGTTTCTGAAGACGTCCCCTTTGAAAAAAAAAAGGAAAAGAAATAAAACAACTGTTAAAACTTCCCTCAAATAAAAATATTTTTTTATGCACCTGCGGTGCAACCAGATGCAAACCGAACCATTTGAGGGTGATCTCAACTGCAGCCCCCCCCCCTTCCTTCTCCCTTTCCCCGCGGTACTCGGTTCAAACTCTCGCGGGCAAAGATACACAGAATGACGGAGACGCGAAAGGAGTTGGCTGCCCTGCCGCGCCCCGCCGCCTCCCCTCTCTAGTCTCGGTTTTGTTTGTCGCAATTAATTTGATATCAGCATTACGCTGGGGAGAGAGGGAGAGAGCGGGTGGGCGGGCGGGGGTGCACGTATCGCAAACCAGGCCGCCCCTTGCTCTCAACCTCTCTGTCTATTTCTCTCTGCCTCTCTTTCTGTCTCTCTCCCTCTGCCTAGATGTATATGTGTACAGCCAACGTTGTCAGCAATTGCATACATCTGACGGCGCGCGAATAGTTCCACGCACGGCGAGAGCCCGAGAGCGCGTGAGAAAGAGAGAGGGGGAGAGATAGAGAGACAGAGAGAGATGGGGGAGGGGAGGGTGGGAGAGAGACAGACAGAAAGGGTTTCGGAGCGCAGTCGGGAGAATCAAACGGCTCGGCCCCATAAATAAAGAAGTAGCGCCGCAGCGCACAACATAACGATAAAGCGCCCGCCGGGCTTTGGAGTCTCCTCTCTCTCTCTCTCTCTCTCTCTCTCTCTCTCTCTCTCTCTCTCTCTCTCTCTCTCTCTCTCTCTCTCTCTCTCTCGCTCTCAAACTGCGAGCTTATCAACCATGGCTCGGATTCGGGCACTCGAGGGGTGCATATCGAGGTGAGACGCTGGAAGAAATAAGAAAGCCGGCCACCTTCTGCCGCCGCCGGTGGTATTCGAACCCGCACCCGTGTAAGCAGTCGGCATAGCAGTCCGCGCATAGCAGGGCGCCCTGAGACCGGCAAACCAATATAACGACCGCGGAGATGCAAGTAAGCACTATAGCAGCGGTTGGCGGTAGTAGAAGTAATGGGGGTGGCAATCAAATCGTCTGGAGGCGGCAGGGCCCGAGTCACGGGGGGCGGCGGGGGCGGCGGGGGCGGCGGGGGCGGCGGGGCCAGAGGAGAAGGGGGTTGATGCGAGTTTGGCGGAGTACAACAACTTTGGCCGGTTAGCAACGATAAGTGAAGGCGCTCGGCGGCGGCGGCGGCGGCGGCGGCGGCGGCGCGGCGGCGGCGCGGTGGGTGTCGTTAATGCTAATTTCGCCGCTCCCCTCTCGTTTCCTCGGTGTGTTGTACAACTGCAGCCGTCGCCACAACAGCGATGGGGCTCTCCTTTGTTCTGCTCTGTTCTGTTCCGTAAGCGCGCCGAGAACATTCTCATGCTGACGGCCTCCTAGAGGGGCGCCGCCGCGGGTCAAGCTACTATGAGAATTTGAGCTTCGGCATCGCCTCTCGATGGGCCGAGACGACACCCCCTACAATGTTGAACGGTTCATTTTTCATACCAGACATGAAAAATATTGTGAAGGGAGGGAAATATAAATCTGTAACCCTTGAGCAAGATCATAGTGCTAAATGTGCTTCTGAATGAATTCCGAAATAAAAATAGAGATTTCAAATAGAGTCGTACGCTTCAATATGCAATGTACGGTGGGTGCGTCCATGTCGGAACGGCAGCAGGCGATCCCCCCCCCCCCCCCCCCCCCAGCCTGAGCCGGCAGCCCTCGTGGCCGAGGCCGAGCGGAGGCCCTGTAGCCCGCCAGTCCGGAGGCTGGGCCAGGCCGGGTCATACTTTTGTTTACGTAAGCAATTCGCTCCAGCTCTTAATGTATTCGAGACTTAGCAGGCAAGTCGGCCAAGCAAGCAAGCAGGCAGCCAGGCAGGCAGTCCACACCCTGCTCTGTATGCGCGCAACCCCGGCGGGGCTGGGCTGGGCGGGCCGGGCCAGGGCGGGGGCCAGGACTCCGACGCGCCCTCTCCGATAAGTCATACAAATTTGTTTACAGTTTCAGACATGGCGACCCCCGCTCCCCGCTGCAAGAGTTGTATTTGCAAAACCGATGCGCCCCGTGCAGCGTCAGCGGCACTTACGGCGGCGGGGGATTAGAGGGGGGCCGTCACGTAAGCACCAAAACATTTTATAGAAAAATAGAAATAGTGCGGATTAACGCCCTGGATCTGATATTCATGGACGGACACGAACCCTAAAAAAAGTGGCCGCCTCCGAAAAGCTCTATATAGAAGAAAGGTCACACGCCTAAAATTCAGGCCGGTGTCTCGGCAGACAAACTTTTCATCTGATTAGGGGCTGCAGCCAATCAGTGCGACGCGTTCGATCCACTGCAGGCGCCGAGCGCGTAGAAATTAATTCAGCCACTGCAACAACTACCGCAAAAGTTTCCCCGGACTTCTATCCGTCTCTCTCTCTCTCTCTCCCTCTCTCTCTCTCTCTCTCAGCAACTGTAAAGAATTCATTATCCCTTGTGACACGAATCTTCGCACCACGACGATCTGCAGTGAATTACGATAATTTTTTTTTCTTCTCTCCTTTTTTTCTTGAGAGCGATTTTTCGTTTGGGTGGTTTTGGGGTCGGGTGTTAATTTTTGGAATACTATCTCCAAAGTTGGGGGGGGGGGGGGCTTCAAAAAGCATCGTTCTCGCTCCCCCTCTCCCGCTGAGGTACTGGCCTCCTTATGGCGACACTCGGCACACACGGCCCCGCCACGCGCCGCCACGCACCGCGTAGTATTCATATTCACGGGCATGCACGGGCCATACGTGGGGGTGGCGTAGCGTGGCGGCCGCGTGTGTAATTGTTTGTGTGCCAAGCCGAGTTAATCGTACGTGTGTGAGTGGGGGAGGGTGGGAGAGGGGGGCTTAGCAAAGGTACACTCTCATTCTCCCTTGCACAAACGAAACGACCCCTTTTTTAGAACGACCTTTATTTTGTTAAATACTTTTTTGTTGTAATATTGACTGATAGTGGCTCCGAAAAACAATTTACTCTACGCGCAGGGACGCGTCCTTGTTGATCCTCAAGCAGCAGCAGCAGTAGCTGGTCCGAAGCAGCCCGGCGCAGAGCCAGGCGCGGCGGAAATGTAGGCAACCTGCATTACCTTTCCGCCTGTAAGTAGGCAAAAGGCGGGACATTGCCCCTGTAGGTAGGCAAAAAGCGGGATATTGCCCCCCCCCCCTCAAGCCGCTCCCAGATCCGCCACTGCGCAGAGCTCCCTAGAACCAACTTAATTTCCAATCGAAGAGGAAAGAGGAAGAGTAAAGGCACTGCGAGGAGGTCCTGGAGATCCTGGCCGAGGGGCGCGTAAACAGAGAGAGAGAGAGAGAGAGAGAGAGAGAGAGAGAGAGAGAGAGAGAGAGAGAGAGAGAGAGAGAGAGAGAGAGAGAGAGAGAGAGAGAGAGAGAGAGAGAGAGAGAGAGAGAGAAAGAGAAGAGGCCAGTTTCGCTCGCCGCCTCTCACACTCCGCGCGCGCCTCTCGCCCTGTTTGGCTTCATTTCCCCAGCTGACGGGAAAGAAAACACGAAAGACTAACACGCACAAGTTTGATGAAGACACTGGCCGGCGTCCCCCCCCCCCCCCCCCATCACAACCTTCTGCGTGCACTTGTTTTCATCCCGCCAAAGTTTAACAAACCTTACGGGGGTGGGGGGGGGGGGACGTTGGTGTTGAACATCCACACTCACGATGCAGTGCCGCCACCTTTCTGCAAACCGTAAGACGCCGTCGTCCCTGTGGGTGTGGCCACTCCGCTCCCCCTCCTCCCCTCCTCCCTCCCCCCTCCTCCTCTTCTACCCTCCGACGGAGATGTTTGCTTTAATAATTGAGTATCAATTAGAGACCTCCGCATTGTCGAAGCAACATCATAACTCGACACAACAATACGGCATGCTAATGCTAATGAAAGGCCACACAGCGGCCATTGTGCCCTCCGCGTGTGTTTGTCTTTCTTATCATTACGTAATTATATCAGTGCTTTTTTTTTTTAGAGTAATCGTTATTTCTGCCATGCGACCGGCCAAGATGCTGGAAAAACGGAGTTGGCCGGAAGGATGCCCTCCTGGACCTCCGGTCTGTGACCACTTTATTCCTATTTTCTCTCTCTCTCTCTCTCTCTCTCTCTCTCTCTCTCTCTCTCTCTCTCTCTCTCTCTCTCTCTCTCCCTAGATAACAGCAGTCAATCGTGGATACCGAGAGGTTTGCCGAGTGAGTTGAGATGGGCTCGTCCACGTCGGAACTTGTTCTTCTTCTTCCTCCGTCCGAAAGTTGGACTTGAGGGAAACCGTGAAACCTTTGTGGCTTGTGAAAGAGAGAGAGAGAGAGAGAGAGAGAGAGAGAGAGAGAGAGAGAGAGAGAGAGAGAGAGAGAGAGAGAGAGAGAGAGAGAGAGAGAGAGGAGAGAGGGCGGGGTTTGTTGAGGCATTACTCATGGATGTTGTGTTTGCGGACCGGGCTGGAGGTGCTCCCCCCCCCCCCCCCCCCCCCCCCAGGGACTGCTCGGCCCGGGACTCACCTCCCTGTAAACTGACTGTAAATAATGTAAACAATAGAGTGGGTCTCTTAGAACCCTGGTGACCCTGCCAGCCGTCTGCAGCAGTGCGCTGTAAAAAATCTGGGCGAACAGCCGGCTCAAATCTCGAGCGCTGAACCAAAGCGTTGAGTTCTGGGAGCGGCAGCAGTACGAGTACAACCCCCTCCCCCCCCTCCCTCCTCAGCGCGGCGCCACCCTCATAACAAGCCATTTTCCGGGCTTAGAGCGGCAAAGCCCTGCGGCCAATACGGCCCCGCCATGAGTCCCGGCCATGAGTCCCCGCTGCTGCAGCGACAACACCAACAACAGCAGCAGGGCGACAACACCCCGCCACTGTCAACAGTCGATACAACTGCCGTTAATTTCGTCTGCTTGCTCGCGGGATCCCAGAGACTCCGCCGCGCGCCCAGCTTCGCCGCATCGCCGGCGCCCCGCGATGTAATCTGATTATTTCAATGCCCAACGGCATCGCACGCAACTACGTGAGTCTCGGAAAATTTTTAATGGCGGAATGACGCGCAGCACTCGGGCAGACAGCCGCTGAATGGGCTCGGGTGTGGAGCCTCCTTCTCAGCCACACTCCCGACTTCCCCGTCGGCGCTTCAACAGGAACGGGAACCGGAAAACAGCCAATGCTTCCGGAAGCAAATTGTTTCCGTCCGGAATGGGGAGAGTGAAAGGCAAAGAGGAAGGCGGGAGGATCAAGAGAAACGGGGACAGAATGACGACCTAAGGAATACAAGAATGAAGCACGATGGTGCAAAGAAATGCAAGCCATTCATGGAGCTCTGCAGATTTGGCAAAAAGAGGAAGAACTAGCTATCCTTTGCTTAACTCTTTGCAGGTTTTGCGTAAAAGGTTACATGAAAGTATAGTCAGAGAGAGAGAGAGAGAGAGAGAGAGAGAGAGAGAGAGAGAGAGAGAGAGAGAGAGAGAGAGAGAGAGAGAGAGAGAGAGAGAGAGAGAGAGAGAGAGAGAGAGAGAGAGAGGGGGGGGGGCAAGATCGCGGCACGGAGATTAAAGTCATCTTTCTTTTAGGTGACCCTTGTGATTAGCTCATTTTTCAAGGAGAAATTGCGTAAAAACGTGGAGAAAGGGAGGGCACAGAGACAGAGAGAGACAGAGAGAAAGAGAGAGAGAGAGAGAGAGAGAGAGAGAGAGAGAGAGACAGAGAGAGACAGAGAGAAAGAGAGAGAGAGAGAGAGAGAGAGGAAAAAAAAAACGAGGCAAGAATGAAAATAAAACTAACAATGAACGGCAAGGAACGCTACCAAAACACATTGTTGGTCTTCTTTGTTACAAGGAGGACCCTAGGACCCGCCCTTATGACCCCACCAGCCGCACCCGCCCGCACCGTCAGCCACAATTCATTCCTTCCTGTGAGCATTTCGCTTCTAATTCTATCTTGACCGCAAAAAGAAACACACCCGCGGCCGAAATGACCACACGTGTGAGGCATTCTGCTGTGTAAAGGCACTGCGGACTTCTTGTTCGGTTTGAAAATCTGTTCCGCCGAGGCGAGAAGACGTTTGTCGGAGCCGCACGAACCGCAGGAGCCGGAGGGCAGTCCGCCATTATACAACAAGCCCCACAAGCCTCACGCAGTTAGCCACTTTTTTTTCTCCGCCGGCTGCATCTCAAAGACTTTTAATGGCTTGCCGTACAAGGCAATTAATGTCAGGGGAGGAGGGCAGAGAGCACTTGGCTGCAATTTAAATTTACCGAGGTGACGAACCAGATATGAAGACGGGGCGAGACGACAACAAGACCAACACGACAAAGATATTTTTTTTAAAAGATGTCTTACCGCGCACATCTTGGAGATAAGGGCTCCTTCGACCTGAAAATCACACGATAATCCCTGCTGGCCGCTGTGCCGCTGTGCCCTCCCATCTCTACTCTGAGGCATCCCCTCCCCCCAACCCCCAAACAATAAAAATTCGCAGCTCCCTGCCAAGAAGAGGTTGCGGCCTGACCCCAAATGTGTATCCCCGGCCCCCCCGAGCCCGCCGGCCCGCAGGAGGCAAAGACTGCGTAGGCTCGCCGACTCGCCCCAAGTCCTTGGGAGGGCCGCCGGGGCGCCGCATAACTGCAGATATATGGGGTCGTAGCGGTGGGACAGACAGAGAGAGAGGGAGGGAGGGTGGGTGAGGGGCGAGAGAGATGGGGGATGGGGGCGGCTGCAACAGGGCGTATGTATTCAAACCGCGGAGGGCATCAGGACTGCATCTTTTTGCGGCGTCCTCTTCGCGGTCGCTACGCAGGCTGCTCTGCTGTAATGAGAGAGAGAGAGAGAGAGAGAGAGAGAGAGAGAGAGAGAGAGAGAGAGAGAGAGAGAGAGAGAGAGAGAGAGAGAGAGCGTGCTCAGCAGTCGTTGTAGTGGCCGCTGTGGTGTGATCCATTCAAAGGGCGGACTTCTACGCAAACCGTCTTTACCGAAATGCTAGTATCCTATATTTTTGGGTGTTCCGCACTCGAAGTCCAAACGTCCGGTTCGAAACTTTTTTAGTTCCCAAAGAATACTCCCTGCTGCAGGAGGCTCCCGCGGTGCCCGGGTGCCCACGCCTGCAGCTCCGAGGGGACTCTTCCCAACAGTAGTTCTCAGATAGAAAGATATAGAGCGGTAGACTTGCATACGAATACACAGGCCGAGTCAGTCAGGCGAACAATAAAAAACAACTTTGTCGCTGCTCTGCTCTGCTCCGCGCGGCGCTGTGTCAAATGTTTCTCGCCGGGGCCGCCCAGCTCCGGGGCCAAAAGAAATACACCCTGCCGGATTTTATAGCCCATAATTCCCGGAAGCTTTCCATGCACAGTCACGTATAGAGGCGAGCCCATCCCGGCGCGGGAGGCGCAGGGAGACGGAGAGAGAGGGACGGGGAGGAGGAAGGAAGAGGGATAAGGAAGGAAAGGACACGGAATTTGAGTTTTTGTTAATTTGTGTCTCTTCAGTCACGTCCCCCCCCCCCCTTCTCTCTCACACACACACGACACTCAAGAAGCAGTTCACTTTCAAACTTTGGCGCGCTCCTTTTGCATAGCCGCGGCGATGCTCGTTTGTCTTGAGTGACCGAGAGAGCGCGTGCTAGAGGGAGAGAGGGGGGACAGTCCGGGGACCATCCGGGAGGCGCCGCTCGCGCCACTCGCTGCGTTCGCGTGTAATAAACGGTCGGGGGAGCACCACATATTGTCCTCGTCTCCTGGGCGCCCTACTCTCACGCCTGTTTTGCCCCCCCCCCCCCCTCCCTCCCCTCCCACTTCTGCCCCGTGCCATGCATGTTTTGAGTCTGCAAAAGCTAAACTTGGCGGCGTCGGCGTCTCTCCTCCTGGCGATTCCTATTGGGAGCCATCACACGGGGGCACAACACACACACACACACACACACACACACACACACACACACAAAGGGGATGGAATGCGCCGCGCGGCAGAGGTCGCTTATGTTCCTGTCCCTTTATGTTCAGCACATGCCTTATTATTATTACCATATACGGGATTTATGCGAGTTTCGGGCAGTATAGGACGTGAGAATAGGTGTGAAAGACGTATTGGCACTCGAGGGGAAACTTTCCGGCGCGCGCCTGTGTGTGTGTGTGTGAGCCTGCGCGCGTGCGCGCATGCGCGTGTGTGCGTGAGTACGTGTGTCTTTCGCCACTTCGGACCATCATTAATCTTCAGAAATTAACCTGCGAATGCCTTATATAAGGGCATATCAAGCTTTCTCTACAAGAAAGACAGGGTAAGCACTCCGGTGGGCACCCTAACCTCACCCTCTTCCCCCCCCCCCCCTCTCTCTCTCTCTCTCTCTCTCTCTCTCTCTCTCTCTCTCTCTCTCTCTCTCTCTCTCTCTCTCTCTCTCTCTCTCTCTCACTCTCTCTCTCTCTCTCTCTCTCTCTCACTCTCTCTCTCTCTCTCTCTCTCTCTCTCTCTCTCTCTCTCTCTCTCTCTCTCTCTCTCTCTCTCTCTCTTACTCACTCACACACAAACAGAGGCGCGGGCTAGGGGTGTCGGAGGTGAGGCGCAAAGACTTGTGGAGCGGCGTAAGTGAGGGTGGCACTTCAATTTATTTTTAGTGTTGTTGTTCAAACACAGGGCGCACTCTGTAACACTGGCGGCGCGCGGCTCCCGTGCCCACCCTGACCCGCTGTGAATAAGGAGACGGAGGCCGGGCATGTCGCCTGCCAGTGCCGGGGTAGGCCAGCCCGACCGACACGCGTGCGCGCAACAGAGGTGATTGCCTACCCAGCAGGCGCCACACGTGCTCAGACTGCGCTTGCGACAATGTCGTTGACACTTCTGATTCGAAGAAGACTGCTTTAATTTATTTACGGATTTTTAAAATTTATTTTCTTACATCTATTTTGCTCTTGCCGCACATAAGAAAAGAACATGATTCCAAAATATTAAAAAAAACAGCGTCAGGAAAAAGAAACGGCCTGTTTTCTCACGTCGACGCAAACTGTCTCGGCGCTGTTGTTTGCCGTGAGGTGGCGCCCCTGGCGTGCTCCCCGGACCGCCCTGCTGCCGTGGCGCGAAAAACCAGCCTCCTCGGGCTTCAATCAACACGGCCCTGCTGGGAATTTGAATGAGTGTTTGGCGACGGAAAACGCAATTTAAGCAGCAGTATAGAGATGCTGTGCTCCTCCTTTGGCGGTCGCGGTTGTGAGGGGGGAGGGAAGAAGGAAGAAGACAAGAAGAAGAAGAAGAGGAAGAAGAAGAAGAAGAAGAAGAAGCCTATAGTATGGGAAGAAGGGCCGCGCAATGAATGATAAGAAGTTAAAACGCATTGCCCTGCGGTGCATCCCAGCACAGGCAGCAGCAGGGCATCCGGAACGTGGCGCGCACACCGACAAGCACGCACGCACGCACGCACGCACGCACACGTACACACATGCCGCGACCGCATTATGCGAAAAATATGGAAATAATATAGCCCGGCGCTAAGCAAAACACGCCGGCCGGCCCGCATATGAAATATGTGATAAGCGAACAGCCTCCGCGCCGCCGCGCCACGCCCCTCACCATCAGCGAGGCCGTGATCGTGTACGGGGGGCGGTGCACCGCTGCAGCAGCGCCCCGGCAGCCTGTTAGCCAGGCGGTGTGTCTGTCAGCGCATCGATACATCCAGGACAAAACCGGGAAAGAAAATGAGAAAAGAACACAGCGTTCTGCATATGCAGAGGGCTCCGTTTGCGGAGAGGAAGAGCAAAACTCCGATATACTCTCGAAAACTCGCGATAAATTGTTCGGCTGCAGGTGCGGAGACATAAATATGCCCCCACCAGGCGGAGCAGCGTCTGTCTCATCTGCATCGTTTTCATTATTTTCTGAATTTTTATCCCCCTCCCCCCTCCTCCCCCTCACACTTTATTTTATTTTCCGCCGGTGACGCCTTTTGGCGGGCGCTATGTGGCGCTATGCGGTCCCCGCTGGACGGGACGCGGCGATGTGACATTATCGTTAACGTTATTATTTTTATTACTAACTGTTATTATTGTGGCGGTTATATTCGCGCCGACAAGCAGGTCACACTGCTGCCATAAGCCCCACGCCCCCACGACCCTCACGTCACCACACCGTAAAGCGTCGCGCAATGTTCGGCGTCGTCATCGCTAAAATTCGTTGAAAAATTTGAACCACCGAAAGATTCGAATCATTGAAAAATTCGAATCGTGGAAAAAATTCGAATCATCGAAAAGTTCGAATCGTCGAAAAAGTTCGAAGCATCGAAAAATTAAAACCATCGAAAAAATTCAAGTCGCGATGAAAAATAAACAAAACAACCCTGTGAGTAAAATTATCTCTGTTTCCGCCCCGATCAATTGACTCATTCCCGCCCTGCTTGCCTCCCCCTCCCCCTTCCCTTTTCGCGGTCGTGACCTCCCAAAAATCGTCATGATCCCGGCCACAAGGTGCAGCGGGGTGGCGGGGATGGCCGTGCTTTTCAGCACCCTGGCCACGCCACGAGGCGGGAGGGGGGGGGGGGCCGCCGCCGCTCAAGTGTGTCGGGGAGGGGAGGGGGAAGGCTCAGGCCAGGTGGCGACGATATCACCCGATAATGGGGTCTTGATGTGGCCCAGGCAATAAGGTGCTGATGGGGAGGGGAGGGGCGCTGGGCCTTCGAGGGGCTTTTGTTTATGCCCAACGAGACCGCGGAGGCCCTCTCTGTGCGTGTGTGTGTGTGCGTGTGTGTGTGTGAGTGTGCGTGTGGCACGGCGCCCAAGCCAAAAGGCCCAGATGACCTCCTTGAAAGGGTGGCCGGGAAGAGCCGGATCTTCTCTTCCGCATTATAAGGCAGGGGCTCTCGATACCAATGTGAGGACGACAAAAGCGAAGCAGCGGAAAACAGTCAGAGATAATTATGGGTCCCCCCCCCCCCCCATCGTGTTGCTGCAGCACGCATTTCGTTGCTGCGCCAGAGCGCTCAGAGAAATTGGCCCGTGGCAGATGAGGCATGACGCACAGAGGGGGGAGGAAGAGAGAGAGAGAGAGAGAGAGAGATGATTTCGCTAATCGCAAATCGCAAATTAGCGTAATTCTGAGAAGAAGTGCGGCAGTAGCGTTCGCCGCCCGCGGCCAGGAGAGGAGAAGTAACGGGAGATAAACAAAAGCAAAAGGCGTACTAGCATTTTAGTAAATTAAAGATAACAGATGAATTAATGCCACTTGGCGCCGCTGCAGGAAATAATAGGCATGTTTATGCTTTATCTCGCGGCCCAAAGTTTTCCCAGCAGCGTGAAAACAAGAAACATTGCAGCAGCAGCGGCGGGCGAGAAGCGTGCCAGGAGCGGCGGGGGAAGAAAAAAATAACAAGTTGGGAATCGTTTAATGGTCCGAGAAGGCCGCGATGTCAAGGGACAGCAGGCGACAGTGGCGCGGCGCGCGGCCACGGCGGAAATTAGGGCTGCGGTCGTGCAGAGCAGCAGAGCCCTCCGCGAGGCACCGAAATTAATACAGGATAAGCACGACACCCTCCCACCGGTGTGCCACGGACGGTATTCGAACCCGCGCCCTGCCCTCCCCGAGGAGACACGCGGCAGGACAGAACGCTGCTGCGAATTTCAATAAACTTTTCAAGATTTCGCACACGCACGGCTGGCGCGGGGCTTGGGGGGGGGGGGGGGGGGGCATGTCTCCGCTACCAAATCAAAGCCGCTCCCACACGCGGCTCGGCACGGCAGGAACGGCGCCACCGAGAGGAAAACGCAGCAAACGCCGTGAGGAAGTCAAGCAGCAGCGCGCGGCAGAGGGAGGGAGGGAGAGAGAGAGCGAGAGAGAGAGAGAGATAAAACTGCGAGAAGAAAAAAAGATAAAGAGAGAGAGAGAAAGGAGCACAAAATTGAGGTTTTGCCTACTTTCCCATCTACCTCGCCCCCGCCCTATCTCTCTCTCTCTCTCTCTCTCTCTCTCTCTCTCTCTCTCTCTCTCTCTCTCTCTCTCTCTCTCTCTCGTGACTTAAAGAAACACTCTCTGCAAGAGCACACATCTCTGTCCGTCTCTACCCTTTCCCCCTTCTTTCTCATCAGCCCCCCTCTCTTCCCCTCCCCTCCTCAGCGCTCTTCCGCACGCTTCATCGAGTCCAGCCCGCAGCCTGAGTTACGCGGGTTCGAACCCCGGCGGCGCCCGCAGCTCGTGATGGCCGATAAGGCTCGCCTTATTTTTATTCCTCTCTGCCAATCATTTGCCGTGTTTATCCAAGTGTGTATTTATTGTGAATTGTCAACAACTTTTAGCCATCCGTAATATTGCAAGACTTTCGGTTCCTACGCATACCTCTCTCTCTCTCTCTCTCTCTCTCTCTCTCTCTCTCTCTCTCTCTCTCTCTCTCTCTCTCTCTCTCTCTCTCTCCCCCTCCTTCCCCGTTCTTCATAAATGTTTCCTTTACTTTTCTTTTGTTTGGCAGCAGGGACGTTAATTTGCATGCCCGCCCATAGATTTTTTTTTGTCTATCTTGTTCTGTCTGTCTGTCTCTCTCTGTGGCGCTGGGCTGCCGCTGGCTGGCAGGGAGCCCCTGGAGCGGAGGCCGTGCGGTGCGCAGGCGTGATATCCGGGCTTGCCTACCCTCCCGATCACAGGCGCACAGGAGTCCGCTCTGGGCCGCGGCTCCTGAGCGCGGCATGTCTAACTTGACGAGGCTAAGCAGACGGCGGACACCGCGAGCAGGCGAGAGCGAGGCTAGCGAGGCTGAACAGAGATGAGAAATAAAACATGCGGCGCACTCACTATTAAAGGTGGCACCTAGATTTCGCCTTCGCGTCAAGCTGTAGGAGAGACACAGACATACTAAGAGGAAAGAGAGAGATAGATAGGGGGGGGGGGTGACGGGCCGGTAAATCTGTCGCAGCGGCCGGGAAGAAGGGTCGCTATCTTGTCGCCCCGAAGATCGTGTTTGAACGGAGAGGCGGAGGCAAATTACGGATGCCGATATCACGGTTTGAAAAATATTGCGGGCGCGACCGTTTAGAGAAGTGACTAGTCACACGACGGCGGTGGGTAAGGGGAGGGGGAGAAAGTTGACAGGGGTTGGTGTTGTTAACGGCCCGCTTACGACGTGTAGGACGTGGGGGAGGGGAGGGAGAAGGAGGGGGGGGAGAGAGAGAGAGAGAGAGGGGGGGGGGGGGGGGGCGACAGGCGCCTGGGCCGTGGGGCCGATGATCCGTGTTCCGAGGGTGGTGGAGGCGGCGGAGGCGGCTCGCTGGGACGGCGGGGTAATCCACTCCTTGGTCTGAATATCTTAATTGGGTTAGGTATGGATTAAACGTGGCCCGGCCGCTCCCACGGCGACCAAAGCAGACTACACTGCTGTCAGACGTCCGCCCACACTATGACTGAGTCGTCGTTGTTAACAAAAATTTCGTCCCCCAAATTTGAGATTGTTGCGGGGATACATATCACCGCCAGCGCCGACGGTGGCGGGGTGCTCGAGGACGGGGTACGTCGTTCTGGAGTTCTTTTTATTGAGACGAGGACATTGCGTTGCGGGGAGGGGGGCCCAGGGCCCCCGGGGCCTCCAGGAGGGCCTCCAGGAGGGCCCCCAGGAGGGCCCCCAGGGCCTCCAGGAGGGCCTCCAGGAGGGCCTCCAGGAGGGCCCCCAGGGCTCAGCGAGCAGCCAAACACCAACACCGCCACACTCCGGCCGCGCCCGCCGCCCGCTCCGCCTCCGCACGATTAGGTTTGGAAATGAGAGCCGCGGCGGGGCAGGGCGGCGACGGCCACCAAATTACACACTTTGCTGTCTCCCGTCCGGCAAAGAGACCCCCCCCTCTCTCTCTCTCTCTCTCTCTCTCTCTCTCTCTCTCTCTCTCTCTCTCTCTCTCTCTCTCTCTCTCTCTCTCTCTCTCTCTCTCTCTCTCTCTCTCTCTCTCTCTCTCTCTCTCTCTCTCTCTCTCTCTCTCTCTCTCTCTCTCTCTCTCTCTCTCTCTCTCTCTCTCTCTCTCTCTCTCTCTCTCGCACTCTGTCTCTCAGTGAAAACACCTCGCGAGCGGCACAAAGAAGAAGAAGAAGAAGAAGATGTTGTGTGACAGGGCCCTGCCATCTGCATGCTAATCCCGAAATGAGACTGTTAACGGGCGACCGGGGCGCCGCCGTGCCTGGTGGTGCCGGGGCGGGGCGGGGCGGGGGCCGCTCGCAGCTCTTTTGCTCTATCGCCCCTCAGTATTGTTTTCCCATTTCATCCTGCGATAATCTAACCTGCCCAAGGAGAGGCGGCTGGCACGCAGATGGAGGGGGGAGGGGGGGGAATCGTCTCAAAACGTTTGGCATCCCCTGATAATACGACTGGCGAGGATGAGCCCGGGGAAGACAGAGGGGGCGGGGATTGGGGAGAATCAGCTCCAAATAAGCGCGGAGAAACGCGAAAGCGAAGCTGCTCCGCTCGTCTGCTATGTTTTACCGTACTGCGCGCACTTTAGAAATAGATCCGAGTATCGGTACATTGGACCGAGAGAGATAATTTGAATTTTGAATTTGAATATTTATTTAACTTTGTACATAAGACTTAGAGTCTTGTTATTGTACATCATTATGTAGCACATAGAGAGTATGTAGCACATTATGTAGCTCATAGAGACAGAGAGAGAGAGAGAGAGAGAGAGAGAGAGAGAGAGAGAGAGAGAGAGAGAGAGAGAGAGAGAGAGAGAGGAGAGAGAGAGAGAGAGAGGGGATGGGGGGGGGGGTCACACGTCCACGAAGCAGATCGCAGCGCCCACAAGGCACCCCCTGCACAGGGGGTCGTTGCCCAATTGAGGAAATAGGACCTCGGCGACCGTTGTCAGGCGAGTCCTGTGGCAGGTCCTGGCGGGGCCGTGACAGCGCGCGTGCCACTTAGTATGCAGCCCCTCCCGGTGATCCGGGCCGCCTATATCTCAGGCCTTATCTGGGCCACGGCCTGGGCGGGGGCGGTGGGGGCGGCGGGGGCGGCCACGGTGTGACACTCGGTAAGAATGGTTGATCGGGGCGGCGTGAGGCGGCGGTGGTGGTGGTGGTGGTAGGGGCGGCGGCGCTCCCCGGCAGAGCCAGGACAGAGGGAGGACACCTCGGAGGACACCCAGGATACCGCTCCCGGCTACCGAGCACCCCGATGACGGACCCGCCGGGGTGAACGTCTTGGCGTCTCGCCTGTGTTGCCCGGGCCCAAGATTCGAACACGGATCTACACCCGTCTGCTAGCAGAGCTCATGTGGGCGTGGAGCAACACGGAGCTGAGCTACACGGAGCTGAGCTACACGGAGCTACAGCACTTCTGGTCCCGGCCCGGGCTGGGCTGCTGCCGGAGCACCCCTCCGCAATATGCTTGTGTAAATACCCAATATTGCTGTGCCGCTCTCGCTAGCGGCGCGATGTGGTGGTATCGCGGCTCGGGGATCGGAGGCGGTGCAAGAGAGGGAGGGAGACAGAGGTGGCAAAGGAGAGGACCCTATACTCGCCCGTGTATGAGTGAGGGAGATAGAGAAAGGAGAGAGAGAGAGAGAGAGAGAGAGAGAGAGAGAGAGAGAGAGAGAGGACTGGGGGTGGAGAAGGGAGAATGTCCCATTCTGCAATCCGTGCCCCGGCCAAGACCGTCGTCCTGGTCCTCGGCGGGGCGTCGGCGCGCCGCGGTGAGGACCATATACAGCAGGCCGCCGCCGGTGGGTCCTCGGCGACGCAACCTGTTAGCTAATCCTGGGCTAATGTAGCTTAATGGAATTGTGTGTGTGTGTGTGTGTGTGTGTGTGTGTGTGTGTGTGTGTGTGTGTGCGCGCGCTACCGAGCAAAGTGCCTGGCCCGGAGCGGCGGCGGTCTCGTGTACTTGCTGCTTCGTTCCAATGTGATCGCCACCCCCGCCGGCTCCCGGCCCCGGCCCCCGGGCCTCACGTACACGCTCTCATGCCGCTACAGGAGACGGTGCGGTCGTCTGGCGGGGCGGGGCGGGGCGGGGCGGGGCGGGGCGGGGCGGTGGAAAAGCCCTTGTCTTGCACGATGGTCTTTGGCCGGCGGCCAGGGGACGCCGCCGAGACCCAGAGGCACAGGCCGGAGGTGGCGGGGGCAGGGGCCCTCTGCCGGTCAGCAACACTCGACCCACCGAACAGCGCTCACATACGCGCACTTAGTTTTTACACCGGGCGAGAGAAAGAGGCGCCGCGAGCAAATGACTAGCGAGGCCCGGGGCCGAGGCCTGTACTTACGCGGCGCGAAGGCATTCACCATTTAGAAACGGTGAAGTGGAGCTCATGTTTTTCTGTCCGCGGAAAGAAAAATGTTCTCTTCGATCAAGGTTGACCTTAAAAACTCTAGTCTTGAACTTACCAAGGTTACTGACTTCGATCCAAGCTGCTTTGAACCGTCCTGCAAAAATATTGCCCTGAGTGAAGTCTATTAACCTTGTTAAGTTCAAGGCTAAGACTACGTTTTTCTGGGGTGCGTAACTCTGATTTTCGGTGGTTGTGTCCACTCCCGTCGCTCGCTGTCGCACGGTATTTCGTGTAGTATTTGTTTTTGTTGGTGCACTCCGACGTCCCCAGATTCAAAGAACTTGTAGTATTGCATTGATGAGTAGCACCTTCTTTTAAAATTTATTCGAAATCAATGAGAGCTGAATTCAACCCAAAACAAAAAAAATGGCGACTAAATTCGCTTTGTCTCGATGCTCGCGCAGCTAATAATATTCGGTTCGACAGCGGGCTCCGGGGCTGTCTTGATGAGGGGGGGGGGGGGGGGAGGATCTGATTATATCGCAGCGGCGCGCACCCATATGCATCCTCGGCATGGTGCTGGCAGTTAAAGGGTGCCCAGGCCGCGGTAGTTAGGGACCCGCAGGGACCCGCAGGGACCGCAAGACAAACCCCGGCCATGCCCGGCCCGGCCCGGCCACGACATTGTGCCCGAGTAAGACATTGGAGAGCACACGGGCATCGCCTGCGACGGGAGGAGAGGGGAGGGGAGGGGAGGGGAGGCCCGTGCCGCCGGCCCCACCGCCCTCAAGTCCCCAATATATTAATTTAGGCGAACATGCTCCAATCGAGTTGGTGCCACAGTAAGTTCTTGTAACGCTGCCCGCCCCCGCCCGCCCCGCCCCCCCCCCCCCCCCAACCCCCATCAGCCGGGCCGAGGTCGTGGAGGGTGCGGTGCCCCGGGGTGCCCCGGGGTGCCCCGGCAGGGTGCGGGACCGGCCGAGAGCGACCGCCAGCCTCGAATCAACAGCTGCAGAAGAGTAAGTTTAATTTGCAGTCCCTCCGACATGAGAAATAAACCCAACAGGGATCATCCCGGCTGCGTACGGGATGCGGACGGACTTGATGACGACGCCGTTGTCATCCCAAATCCTCTGGACATGGTCACTTCCAGGACCTAAGCACCAGTCCCGAGGGGGGGAGCGTCTTACTGCCAGGCCGCGCTCCCGCAGCGAGGCAGATATTATAGTCACCCGGACAATTAACGAAACAGACCAGTCAGCAGTGATATGAGGGGCTGGGGTTGGGCCGCGCCGCCTCCTCTGTGTGTGTGTGTCTGTCTGTGTGTGTGGGTGTGTGTGTGGGTGTCTGTGTGTGTGTGGGTGTGTCTTGATTTCAATAAGGGCGGACCTTCCCACATCTCAGGAGGGAAGCTTGGGGTCGGGGAGACGCTCGGTTAGCGCCTCTCTCTCTCTCTCTCTCTCTCTCTCTCTCTATATATATATATATATATATATATATCTCTATATCTCTCTCTCTCTCTCTCACCCCTTTTAGTCCCGGCTGGTAAGTTTGCCAATGCATTTTGACGCTGCATATCCTCTCTGCCAGTTGTTTTCCCTGCCCGGCCACGCGGCCCAGTCACTGACCCGATCCCTGCCCGACTGCCTGAAGGTCTCCTGGGCCACCGCCCTCCTGCTCTGTTTTTCCGGCGGTCCTATTTATTTACCAAACATGGTGTAGCGGCCGAACGGTAGAGGTGGCGGTGGACTGAGGGGGAAGGGGGGGGGGGAGGAAGTGTGAGAAAACAAAGGGCGGGGACAACAACAGCAACAGCAGCGGCGGCGGCAACAGCAGCGAGAGTGTCAAACTGTCAAGGGCTTTGCTCAAATAACGACACAGGCGGCGTTAAGTTTGGGACGCGCAGAGGAGGTAACACTAATGAAAATATTGGCGGCTGGCGGCTGCAGGGGCTGCGGGGAGAAACGAGACTCACGGAGGAGCACATACTCAGGAAAAGCAAACTCGGGAGGCAACACAGACAAGTCCCCCGGTCGAGATGGCAACAGCAGGGCTAAGGGAGGGAGGGAGGGGGGAAAGAGAGAGAAAGAGAAAGAGAGAGAGAGAGAGAGAGAGAGAGAGAGAGAGAGAGAGAGAGAGAGAGAGAGAGAGAGAGAGAGAGAGAGAGAGAGAGAGAGAGAGAGAGAGAGGGGGAGAAAGAACCAAAAAAGGATGCAGCGCACCCGGGAGAAGAAAAGAGTTGGCCGCTGACCGCAGAGACCAAGGGGGCGTGTGAGTGGGTGGACACAGGGGAGTGAGAGAGACAGACGCACAAGAGGATGATGCCGGAGTGAGACAGGCGCTTGCAAGAAATAGCTGCACAAACACACGGCAACATTGAATTCTGCCACGGCATCCCGGGCAGCGTGTGTTTCTTGTGTTTGTGTTTGTGATCTCCGCCCGCCCGCCCCGTCCGTACGTCTCCTCTTTCCACCTCCCTCCCTCCCTTAGCCCCGCTTAGCCCTCCCACCCTCCCTCTCTCTCACGCACACACACACACACGCGCGCGGGCGCACACATACACACATGTGCCCTCGCATGCAAACGCGTGTGAAACCAGGTCACGTCAACCCTGCCCGCTTCCTCGTTGCCGCCCCGACCTGTGGTCACGGGGGTGGCCTCTTACACCCTGCTTTCGACGTAAAAAAAAAAAATACAACGGAGAACGGCGCACCGCGGCTTCAGTCCGAGCCGGAGAAGACATTCCAGCAGCCCCTGGAGGCCCGGGAGGCCGTGGAGCCGCTAGACGTCCTGCCGTTCCCCGCCGGTCCCCGCGGGTCCCCAACATCCTGGCCAGATTAGACAAACACGCAGATTAACATGCAGGACGCGACGCGCCGCCTCCATAAAGCAGTGCAGATGGACGCGGTAAGGAGCCGGCCCAGCAGCCACAGAGGCCCCCGCCGGCCCCCGACGGCCCCCGACGGCCCCCGCCGGCCCCCAGCGGCCCCCGACGGCCCCCGACGGCCCCCGACGGCCCCCGACGGCCCCCGACGGCCCCCGACGGCCCCCGACGGCCCCCGGCGGCCCCCGACGGCCCCGCAGGTCTCGGGGGGGGGCTCGGAAGGTCGAAAATGCGCTTTTTGCCAGCTGCCTACATTTCCGGCGGGCAGAAGTTCACATTTAAAAAATAAAATAAAAATTTTCTCAAACCCTAACTACCTCTCGGTTTGCACCGCGACACCTGCAACGGCGTTTAAAGCGTCCGCATCACACTGCGTGGCGGAGGTTGGTAGCGGCATTCTACCCAGAGGCGCTTCTTCGTCCACCACTCACCCCCACCCCCACCCCCACCCCCTGCCCGTCCCACCCCCAGCAGCAGCAGCAGCAGCAGCAGCAGCAGCAGCAGCACAAGCTTCGTGTTTACACGAGAATAATCAACTTGGCGCAGATACAGATATGTGTGCGGTGCGCCTGTGTGCTAACTCGGTGTTAACACGGCTGCTGCACAACAGCGCCACAGCTCGCGGAGCTGGAGGGAAGGGACCTAGCATCCTCTTTCTCTGTCTCTCTCTCTCTCTCTCTCTCTCTCTCTCTCTCTCTCTCTCTCTCTCTCTCTCTCTCTCTCTCTCTCTCTCTCTCTCTCTCTCTCTCTCTCTCTCTCTCTCTCTCTCTCTCTCTTTCAGCAGCTTAGCTACCAAGAAGAAGAGCGAGCCAGCGGGGACACCGAGTCTAGCCGCGTGGATGAGCCGGCCAGGGGCTGGAAACGTAGCGCACAAGCTATCTCATTATCCCTGTCACATTTATT
Source organism: Odontothrips loti (assembly GCA_038380765.1). Lineage (NCBI taxonomy): Eukaryota > Metazoa > Arthropoda > Insecta > Thysanoptera > Thripidae > Odontothrips > Odontothrips loti. Next base: position 19,017,979 of record CM076246.1, on the reverse strand, counting down.
ATCTCTTTCTCTATATCTCTTTGTTTCTCACGTACCCCCCCCCCCCCCATACACACACACACACACACGCACGCACGCACACACAAACACGCCGCGTCCTCCACGGCGCGGCAAGTTGTGCAAATATGTCTTCAAAATAATGGACGCCTCAATAATTGAAACGGAGCTCATGGCTCATGGTCGGTGGTGGTGATGGCGGCAGGGTTCTTTGTGTTTCGTTCGCGTGTCCCGTATTTTCGGTAAGGGCACTTGTGTGTGTGTATGTGTGTGTGTGTGTGTGTGTGTGTGGTTCATCCCGCTCGGACACGCCGGGCTTCTTCCTCCAACAACACACGCACACACAAACGCGCGCTTGCGTACACACACACACACACACACACACACACACACACAGAATTACGTCTAAATTTTTGTTGTGTAAACAGTTTATTCCATTTTATCACCGTTGTGGACACAGAGCCAGAAGGTAAAACGGGGGCGGAACAGAGAAAACGAGGGGAGGGGGAGAGAAAGAGAGAGAGAGAGAGAGAGAGAGAGAGAGAGAAAATAAACGAGGAAGACAGAGTGAGGGTGGTGAGGGAATATGGAACAATGTATTAGCGTTGGGCTGATGCGTGTGTCCGCGTATCTTTATCGTATGCGTAAATCGTTCCGCTTTGCAGGAGCATCTTGGAAGAGTGCACACACACACACGCCTAGGGTGGCCATTTATCATTTCATGCGGCCCTTTCAATCTAATTGTTAGGTTTTCCGCCGCCCCCTTCCGGCTGTGCGCCCCTATCTCCTGCCCGCCCCCACCCCTACGGACCCTGGCCGAGGCCCCGGCCGCCCGGCCCCCGTTCGGACGGTTCGGACCGTTCGGAGACCTTAGCAGCTTGGCACGCTGGCCGCCGGGGAGGCCGCTCTCGGTACATTAGCTTTATTTTGGTGGCCCGCGACCGGACACAGCAAGGCCAGCAGGGCCAGCAGGGCCAGCAGGGAAAGGGTGGTGCGGCGAGGGTGAAGACTGGCTGTGTCCACGTATATTTTATTTCTATCCCTAATCTGATGACGAAGCGTCTCTCTCTCTCTCTCTCTCTCTCTCTCTCTCTCTCTCTCTCTCTCTCTCTCTCTCTCTCTCTCTCTCTCTCTCTCTCTCACACACACACACACACACACGCTCTCTCTCACCACTCCCTATCTCTGTCTCCCTCTTTCTCTTTTGCTCTTACGCACTCCCGCTCCCTCCCTCTACTCTCTCTCCGCCCTTTCTAAGGGGGTAGTAGTGCGAGGCTAACCGACGGACAACGCGGCAGTATGAGAAAAGTAGTGGACGTCCCCTCTGGATGTTGGTTGTGCTGCGCCCCGCCCCGCCCCGCCCAGAGAGGTGCGGCAGTGGAAGACAACTGTTTTATGGCTGGTCGACGGCCGGCAATATTCCCGAGGCCGAGACGCGCGCGCCGCGTGGACATTAGACACGGGGGAGGAGGAGGAAGGGAGAGGGGGGGAGGGGGAGGGGGGCGCGGAGAAGGGGAGTGTTTCGCCACGTCCGCAGAAAGTCGTTGCCATCGCCGAGGTGATATCCCACTGTATACGTACTCCAGATGATGGAGACGAAAGAGAGAGAGAGAGAGAGAGAGAGAGAGAGAGAGAGAGAGAGAGAGAGAGAGAGAGAGAGAGAGAGAGAGAGAGAGAGAGAAGAGAGAGAGAGAGAGAGAGAGAGAGAGAGAGAGAGAAAGAGAGAGAGAGAGAGAGAGAGAGAGCGAGAGAGAGAACGCAAGGCTCTAGGGAGGGAGAGAGAGAGAGATGGGGGAAAAGAGGGAGCCGAAAGCACTTCGTCATTTGTGATTCCGCTGGTTCCGCGATGGCCCGCGGCGGCGAGTGAGTCTCGATACGTCTCGGAAGGCGGGCGGGCGGGCAGACGAACGGCGGCTAAGTTGACGCCAACCGTTTACAAGGCGGCGTGTGGTCCTCTAGGGGCGGCCCTTCCTACCCCCGCGCCGCCCCCGCGCCGCCCCCGCGCCGCCCCCGCGTGTCCAGTCCCGCGTCCGGCAAGGTGTTGCAAATGCAGATTTATTATCAGAAAGTGCAAAGCTGGCCAAGGATCTTGTTTTTCGCACCCCTCCCCTCCTCGCGCGGCACGCGTGTGTGTGTGTGCGTGTGTGTACACCAAAACCACCCCTGGGGGCGATGAGGGAGGCAGGGCCTGTCCAGAGGCAAGCACTGTCGACAAAGGGAGGGCGGGGTAGCGCGCCCCCGCCGGCCCCCGCCGCCCCCCGAGCCGCCAACAACGGTGGATGTACGGCCCCCGGCGGCCCAGCCCCGTCCCCCGCCCGCCCGCCCCTGCCCACCCCCGGCCCTGGCCTCCATGCAAGGTGGAGTACAAACAAGCTGCAAATTGAAAGCCACTGAAAGGCACTTAGACCCGGCCCTGGCCGGTCTGGACTGAGCGCTCTCTCTCTCTCTCTCTCTCTCTCTCTCTCTCTCTCTCTCTCTCTCTCTCTTCTTCCCTTTCCCTCTTTCTCTCTCTCTCAACCACGCACTGGGAGCGAGCGGGACGAAGAACGAGAAAAAGAACAAGGGGGATGCTTCTGTAAACCGGCTGTACCTACATCGGGGGTGTACCACAACATCCGGCTTGCATGTCATTAAACAAAAGCCCATCTTCTTATTGTGTCTTTTCGCCTCGAAGGTTTTTTTTTTCCTTTTTGTCTTTTTGCAAAAGCGGTGCAGATTAAAGGCGAATAGTTGAATAAATCGGCATAAACGTTTTGTGCAGCTTGGTTGGCACCGCAGCCGAGCGGGCGGCTGCCTCGGGCTGCCTGGGGCCGCCTCTTGCTGCTGTGATGTTATCAGCGTTTCCGGATGCGTTGACACCAGATCCGGACCAGATCTGGTCCCGAGCCGGTCCGGCACGAGACCCGGCCGGAATAAGCAGCTCCAGAGATAAGGGGCGTCGACTCTGCGAGTGACCACAAGGAGTATAGGGGTGGGCAGATTGATACGGAGCCGGGCGAACAGACAGACATACAGACAGACCGGAGAGGGGGAGGGGGGGTACTACATCTGTTGCGGGTTGCCTTGCGATTATAGCGGATAATGGGGGTCCATTTAGGAATACATTTCCTTGCTGATCCCGGCATCAGCAGTAGTACAATGCCAGAACATCCCCTCTGATTTGTATCCCCCACCCCCTCCCCTACCCCCCTGTTACACCCCCCTCATTTCCCAAATAGAAAGGCAAAGACGAGGAAAAAGAATCAGAAACGTGGATGGACACGTAGTGAAAGGCATGGCGCGTTCCTCGCAGATTATCATACCTGCTTTCGTAACACACCGAGGGCAACGACGCAACAACGACGCGAGGTACGCACGCGAGGTCCCGTTGTCAGGTTGTGTTTGTGGTAAAAGAGAGAGAGAGAGAGAGAGAGAGAGAGAGAGAGAGAGAGAGAGAGAGAGAGAGAGAGAGAGAGAGAGAGAGAGAGAGAGAGAGAGAGAGGCGGGAGGGTGTGTCCGCTGTAAGGGCACGACCGAGTCAGCTACTTAGGCGGCAGGAATTGCTATAATCGCTCCTGTGGGGAAAGGGGAAGGAGGGATCCGGCGGGGAAGGGAGGAGCGAGGGGAAGCGTCGTGAAAAATGCGCCGCCGTGTCGGAGGGCTGCCGGGGCGGGGCTGGGCGGGGCTGGGCGGGGCTGGGCGGGGCTGGGCGGGGCTGGGCGGGGCCGGGAGGGGCCGGGAGGGGCCGGGAGGGTGCAAGGTTCGGCCGGCCGCAGGCCCCATGCAGGCTCCGCGCCACCGCGGCTCTGATCCAACTTAAAAGGCCCCCTCCTCTCCCCTCCCCTCAGCCGCTGCCGCCGCCGCCGGCCGAGTGCGTAAAGCGTGCGGATAGCTTATCAAGGACCACCGACCGACCGCGTCCGCTCACAAACACACCCGAACACACCCCGGCGGGCCCTGAGTGCTCCCTCAGCGGTCTCTGCTCTGCACAGGTAGAGAGGAGATGTGCCTACCTGCTGCGCGGGATCCGCTCTCTGTCTCGTTCCGTCTCTCTTTATGCACTCTCTTGACTGTCTCTATCTACAGCCCGGGCGGATTGTCCACTAAAGTACCTGCAACAGAACGAGGAAAAACGGCCGGTAAAATTGACTGACTCACCGTGAACCCTCCCCCCCCTCCAAAAAAAAAACCTACTCAAAAAACAACAACAACAAAAACAATAATTTTAAAATGTTGGTGTTTGGTGGTCCGAGTGACATTAGCTGGAGCGTACCGATGAAGCTGTGGCAACTCTTAGGTACTCTCAAGGACATTTAATGATGCTGAAAGCCAGCTCAGTTAATCTGGTCGAGTTGCACACGAATGCAAACATCGCTTTGTCGAATCTGAATATGACTGCGAGTAACTTGAGGCTCCCGGGCGCGAGAAGCATTATTCTGTAGCGCACTGGTGCCGGCAGAGAACCACAGGTCGGCTGGTGTCCATCCCGGGCGCCGGCTGAGCCCAGCCCGGCCAGCCCCGCCCCGACGTGGAGTTATTTTAGGCCTAACGTGTGGATTACCGTCCGACCCACCGAGAAATAAATGCGCTCCATTTGTTGGCTGGCTTGACCACGCGAACGTTTTGCTTGCTTCTTATCTCTGCCTCCCTCACACCCTCACCGCGGCACACCTTTTCTCCCCCTCCTCTGCTTCTCTCTCGCTCATATGCATACAATCATCCCCTTCAGCAACTCCTCTCTCTCTCTCTCTAGCTACTTATCTATCTCCCTCCCACTCTTTCGCTCATAATTGCCAGCTGGCGCAAACTGAAATCCTTTGCCTGGAGTGGACCATCGCTCACTGCGGCCTAGTGTGTGATATTAAATAATGCGGGATATTAATCGCGATAACTAGTGGCCGGGCCTACCAGGCTCCGGTAAACTCCATTTCTCTTTTCTTGTTCTAGAAACTCTGACACAATAGAATAATAATAATCGTTTCAACTATATTCTGTGAGGAAAAGTTGTTTCCCGCGTGGCAGCCAGCAGCTCCATGACAGAGTTTTATCCAGTGTCATGCGGACAACGAGTGTGGAGCGCAGTCCAACCTTGTGGTCCCCAACAGTCCTCCAACAAACTTCACGTTTTATTATTTTGCATCATCAGCCGCCAGATGGCGCCAGGGTGAGGAGCCCGGCCAGGCCGCGCGTCCAGGCAGCTGGCCGGCACTTGGATGTGTCGTGTTTGACGAGGCGAAAGCAGCGCCACGCCGACTGTGGCGGCCAGAAAATATGGGATGGAAATCTGGAGCAGGCGGGGCGGGGCGGGGCGGGGCGGGGCGGGCGCACTGTCGGACGCCGTGCGACACAATCTTCTTTCCCAGGACGTCACGAGAGACGACCCCGCCCCGGCCCCGGCCCCCGGCCCCTCCCCACGTACCGTCTCGGCTCGTCGCGGCGGCAGGCTCTGTCTCCCGAGCGGGCTTAAATGGTGTTCGCTGTGGGACCGATGCTAGGTGTGGTGCCCTCCCCCCCCCCCCCCCCCACTTACTACCACCTCCAGGAGACGCGGGGAATTGGCAAACTTCAGCCACTTTAATTGGAATTATAAATGCCTAATCTCGGGGCGTGCTTGCAATGCTTATTGTAGCCGATGCGCCGACGACGACAGTGTTTCTCTTCCTCTCTCCGTCTCTCTCTTACACACACACACACACACACACACACACACACACACACACACACTCGCAAACGGCCGTATTTTGTTTCCCTCTCGCTGGCGCGCGCGTTTTCGAAATGTCGTCGTCTCGAGAATATGACGTCGTCTGCTGGAGGGGTGCAATTAATCGAACGTGTAGTATATCCATCCCGCTCGCTCGCCCGTCTCGGCGCATCTCTCTTTCTCTCTCTGTCTCACTCGCATTCTCGTTCGCCGGATAGTCAAGTGGAGCGGCGATGTCGGTTAGCAGCGCGGCGCCGCCACCGGAATGAGAAATTCAAAGGGGAATGTATGAGAAACTTGGAGCCGGAACGACTCCGTCTGGCCCCCGTCATGCCCCCGTGCGCCGCCAACAAGTCCCGTAGGTGCGACTAGCGTCCTCGGAGGTCCCGGAGGCCCCGGAGGAGAGGGGCAGGCGGCAGCAGCAGAAGCAGCAGAAGCAGCAGAAGCAGCAGCAGCAGCAGCAGCAGCAGCAGCAGCAGCAGCAGCAGCAGCAGCAGCAGCAGCAGCAGCAGCAGCAGCAGCAGAGGTGGCCTCAGCGGGGCCAAGAAACACAAGGCTGGAAATAAAAAGGTTGGAAAAGTTTTCTGTACTTTTGCGGGGCGCTGTCGAAGGAGTTATGGATCAGCACCAATCATCGCTCATCCCCTTCACTCTTCTTTTCTCCCTTCAACTTATTGTTGTTGTTGTGGTGGCGGTGGTAGTGGCAGTGACCACGCACATACTGTCCAAGTCGGTGAGAACCAGGAGCGGAGGGGGATTCGTATAAAAAGAGAGCGGCAAAGCGCGGAGAAGAAAGGGCGGCCGGCGGCCTGGCCGGGGTGCGACTCTTGGCACTGCCCTGTCCTGCCTCTCAAGGCCCTGCCTTCGCCTCTGCCTCTCCACGGCCCCTCAGAGCCACAATGGGGCCTTGACTCGACGACTGTAAGGAAGTCCTCGGCCCCTTTCTAATTCGCACGAGGCGCGGCAAAATGAGTCGGAAGGGTTTGAGCACAACAATGACAACGAGTCAGAGAGAGAGGGAGGGAGGGAGGGAGTGTCAAATCGACGTGGGTGCATGCGGCAAAGGGAGGGAGAGAGACAGGCGCATGATGCCATAAAATACTTGGGAGGAAAGGAGATGGGGGTGGGGGCTGTCTGCAATTTAAGTGGCGAGCCGTCTTCCCGCTGTCGTTGCGTTTTTGGCACCGAATGTTCGCGAGACATCGAAGAGCCTAAATTATGCCAAACTGGACTCGAGCAATGGATCCGGGATGAAAAGAAACAAAACAAAACAAAATTATAAGAATGGCCGACTCTATTTCCGTTTTAGCAGAACAGTTGTTTCTTTAGTTTTTGGTCGTGTGCCACACGTGCGTCGCATCGTCTGCCGGCCGACTTTAAGAGGTGAGGCCAAAGGGGTAGGGAGGGAGGGAGCGGGGGGGGGGGGGAGGGAGGGAGGGGGGGGGGGAGGGAGGGAGGTGACGGGACAATTCCCTCTGTGCGTCACAAGAAGCACACAGGCGGTACACCACGCTGGCGTCTAAATGGTGCCGAGATTGCCGGGAGGGGGGGGGGGCGGAGTCGGTGACGACTGGCACAAGAGGCGGCAACCCCTAATTGACGAAACCGTGGTGGCAAATTAGTCCCCCCCCCCTCTCTCTCTCTCTCTCTCTCTCTCTCTCTCTCTCTCTCTCTCTCTCTCTCTCTCTCTCTCTCTCTCTCTCTCTCTCTCTCTCTCTCTGGCCCTCTCTGCGGGGGTGGTTGTTGCTACATGTCATTAGCTTGTTCGGCCGCACGGAGATGGGGAGCACCTGCGCGCACGGAAACTCCTCTCCTTGTCCTTTGGTGAGTAATGCGTTAGCGGGTTCGAGTACGGGGCGGGGCCGCGGGATTTTTCTATTCCGCTCCTCTTCGACGCGTTGCTATATCCGAGTCAGCCCCGGTAATGGTTGTGTCGCTCACCGTAAGCCCGGGCCGTATGGGACAACGTCTCTGCTTTCCTGCAGTTCGTTTCGTTTCCAATCCTTTTCTTGTGCTATTATTTTTCTTCTTCTTCGTGTCTATCTATTGTTTCCGTCACTGATCCTATTTTCTAGGAAAGGAAGACACTAGCCTACTAAGACTGGCCAGCCTTATTGGCCACACGCGTTCGGCCTACATTCCCGTACAGGCGACGTCCACCGCTAAGTGAGTAAGACGGAGAGAGAGAGAGAGAGAGAGAGAGAGAGAGAGAGAGAGAAACAAGGATGGGTGGGAGAGCGAGAGAGAGAGAGAGAGAGAGAGAGAGAGAGAGAGAGAGAGAGAGAGAGAGAGAGAGAAAGAGCCACCACGAGGTGCCGCATCAGCAGTAATGAAACCAGGCTTACTGCGGAATCCCCTGCCGCTCGCCGCCCCGCCGAATCGGTGACAAGGGGCGGGTGTGGGCCAGAGAGAGAGAGAGAAACACGGAGAGAAAGAGAGGGATACGGTGCTGAGATGCGTGCGACGAGGACAGTCGACCATCTCTTCTCTTTCCCCTTCGCGTTTTTTTTTTCTTTCTTTCTACTCACCCCGCGAAGCCGCCGCTACTTCCGCGCCGTGGCCGAGGGTGCATCAAGAAGAAGGCGACATTCGACAGATTGCCCGGCCGCGCCGCAATACGGAACTAGAGGCAGTATAGCTGGCAGTAGCACGGCGGTGGATTTGCGGCGTAGAGTGCCTCACGGGGGGGTGTACTGTACTGGGAAATTACGGCAGTGTGCGTCCACACACACACACACACACACACACACACACACACTCACACAGTTTTACCGGCCCTCATCCCTGTGTACGGCACAGCGAGCTTCGTCACATAAGAAATATTTGCATGGCCGCCCTTTCGAACCCCCCCCCCCCCCCCCCTCTCTCTCTCTCTCTCTCTCTCTCTCTCTCTCTCTCTCTCTCTCTCTCTCTCTCTCTCTCTCTCTCTCTCTCTCTCTCTCTCTCTCTCTCTCTCTCTCCTCCCCCAGCGTGTCGGTCCCCGGCCGGTCACATACTTATACAAATGCTTATGACTGCTGAGTTTTATCGTCACGAATCAATTTCGGGCGCCGCCTCGTGGACCTGCGTGTGCGCCGCTGCGGTGCGGTGAGGGGAGGAGGGGGACGCGTCCGAATTTGTCAAAACAATTGCCGCAGAGGGGCGGGCGGGCAGGACCAAGGACAAGGAGGTCCTCTGGCAGGATTCGACTGGACGGACAGAAGGGAAAGTCAACAGCGTCCTACGCGCCCGGCGCTTCTGACCGGCGTGCAAACAGCCGGCGCTGTGCATGTGCGCTAGGAATGTGTGCGAGCTCTCTCCCACACACACCGATCCAAGTGCGCGTCCATCTCCCTTACACCCGCGCGTAGTCTCCTTATTTGCATGCTCTCTCTCTCTCTCTCTCTCACTCTCTCTCTCTCCCCCCCCCCCCCCCCGCACTTTTGTCTCCCGACCAGAAGTAACAACACAGTGTACCAACTTTTTCACCGTAATTTAATAACTTTGTATTCCTGTTGGCCAGCCTGTGCCGCCGGCGTGGCGCTCTCTGTCCCCTCGGCTGCCTCGCCTCGGCCCGGTGGAGCCACATGGCGCCAGCCAGCCGGCCGGGCCGGGCCGGGCCGCTCCAAATATTCAAGACATATTTCTCGGCTGTCCATCTCGGCGCACCGCGTGCAGGCAAGAGGCGGACAGTCATTTGTTATCGATGTGCCCCGCCCTTCACACCCACGAGGCGAAGGCCAAGCACCCGACAATCCGCCATTTCTCATACTTTTTTTTTTTTTTTTTGCTGAAAGGTTCATCTTTACATTTTCTGTTGGGGGGGGGGGGGTCTGCGTGGATAATTTTTTCCTCCTAGTTTGACACTAGTTTTCCTCGGACACTACTGAGCGCGGCTCTACGGCGGGTAGTGCACAACAGTGGCGCCAGACGGCAAACAGAAGGCCCAGGCCCGCCTTCCTTGTCGCTCCAACGCACTATAATGAGAGAGCGAGAGAGACGGGGAGAGGGGGCCGCGCACCGCAGATGTTTGTGTATCGGGGGCTACAGCCACGGCTACAGGTGCCGCACGCCGCACGGGCCTTGGGGACAGATCGAGGCCAGGCCGCCCTGCCCGTTGTGTTTACTGATGTTGTTGGTGTTCTTGTTGTTTGCGGCTTTGTTGTTGCTGCTGGCGCAGCTGGGCCGCCGCTTTTAGGCAGACGCGAGGCTCCGCTTCATATTTGCCCCGAGTCCACACCTTGTGTAGAATGGGGCCGCGGATACCCGGCCGGAGCGGGGCTACACCAAAGGAGCACACCTGGAGACTACCCGGAGGACTACACCCACACCGGGGATACCCGGCCGGAGCGGGGCTACACCAAAGGAGCACACCTGGAGACTACCCGGAGGACTACACCCACACCGGGGATACCCGGCCGGAGCGGGGCTACACCAAAGGAGCACACCTGGAGACTACCCGGAGGACTACACCCACACCGGGGATACCCGGCCGGAGCGGGGCTATACCAAAGGAGCACACCTGGAGACTACCCGGAGGACTACACCCACATCGGGGAAACTAAAACGAAGAGGTATCAAAAGGAGAAGTCGAGTGTTGTAGTCTCGGCATGCCGTGCACGGACTCGCCGCGCCCTGCTCCGCCCCCTCCCCGGCCGGCTCCAGTCTATTGCGTTATCGACGGCCTGGGTCTTGTGCTCCTCCAGGTCCAGGACCGCCCTGGACACTGGACCGAGCCGGACCCGTCCGAGAGGGACCGCTTGTCAGACAATATTAAATGAAAGGTCTGACTCGTTATTTACATAACACCTTTCGTCCCGTCTCCCTCCCACCCCCGCATGCGGCGCCCCGTCCCTCTCTCTCGCCCACTTCCGTCGTGCGCTTTGCTCGGCTCTTACCCGCCTCCCTCCGTATCCAAACAGTCCAGCCGGGCCGGCCGGGACCCGGGACTCACACGCACCCCTATGAGAGAGAGACCACTCCCCCGCACCCCTTGTTTTTCATACTCCTAACGACCGAGCATTCGTCTTTCTCGTGAATGGTCACTCCTCTCTCTCTCTGTCTCCCTTCAGCTGCATGCTTATCCGCCCACTCTGCAGTCGTGGCGTCCTCCTCGCACCCCCAGCAGGGCTGCTCAGCCGGGAGGAAAAAAGCGCCTCGCATGCGCGCTATCCACACTCGGCTTGAAACAAAAGGGGCGTCGGGTAGACGGCTCGCCACTTGGATTTTTATTTTAATTGCAAATACGGGCGCTTCTCTCTCTCTCTCTCTCTCTCTCTCTCTCTCTCTCTCTCTCTCTCTCTCTCTCTCTCTCTCTCTCTCTCTCTCTCTCTCTCTCCTCTCTCTCTCCCCGGCCGGCATCCTTGGTCCGGCGGTGGAGTGATGTTTCGCTAGGCTAATTTCCCCGGACGAGCGGCTGCCGGAATGGACCGCCCCTGCAGGGGCGGTCAGCATGCTGAAGTGATTCTCCCCAACAGACGCGAGATAAACCCCATCCCAAAAAAGGGAGTGATGTGGTAACAGAAAAAGGACGTCAGCACACGAAAGAAACGCGGTTTCGGCGGCAGTGCCGAACGCCGATAGGGGCTTGGTCTATTTTGAGCGTCCGAATTTCTCCTGGTCGAGCGCCTGCAAATGCCAGGGTAGGCCAGCCCGCACGACACGCGTGCACGCTGAAGTCGTGGGTTGCCTACCCGCCAGGCGCCATTCGTACCCAGACTGCCAGGTTTTCCCGTGTGAAGGCGCTCAGCGGACGATTCCCAGCCTCTCGCACCGAATCATTCAACCCCAGTCGTACAAACCCCGCGACCTGCGCGCACCGGGGCGCGCCTCCCCTGCCGGCCTGTCGCAGCCCGGCCAATGGCAGCCAATGAATCGAAAAGGGAATCCGATGCGACAGTCCGGCCCTAATTCATATAAATATCACCCCCTTATGTCAGCGCAGCACGTCCCCCGGGGGGGGGGGGGGGGCGGCAAGGGGTGAGAAGAGAGGTGGTTGGGGCTGCGGGGAGTGTCTTCATTTTTATGTTGCAGACACAATGTCATATTTCTTTTCCGCCACTGACTGCCCAGTGTGATGTACAGCGTCGCGCTACCCCCGCAATTTTTCCGGCTTCCCGCTCTGCCCCTTTTCCCTCCATTTTATCTCTCTTCTTTCTATATTTTTCACGTTTTCTACACATATTTTTTTTTCTTGCAGGGCTTTTGTGTGCTACATTATCTATTTTTTTTTTCACAGGGGACTGTGATTATTCTATTTGTAATGAGGCGGTGTAGTGAAAGTGACGGCCCCGGTAGGAAGACAGGATCTGTGAGAGGAAACGGCGTGATGCTGAAATCAAGAGCTGAAGATAACTCGAAGGTGCGGCAATTTTCTCATCGATCTCGTCCCCCTCCCCTCCCTCCCCTCTTTCTCTCAGAAACCACTTAAAGGAAGAGAGACTGATACACGCACACACACACACACACGCACGCACACACACACACACAAACACACAAAAGCGCGCACTGCTATATGGATGTAGTTCTTGGACTGTAGCGCGGAAACTCCGCCAATCAGAAGGCAGCGGAGGGACGGCCCGGCTCGGGGTAATCGGCAGACAGTGGTCACTGCTCCTTGGCGCCGGGCTGCTGGGGAGCCGAGCCGGGCCGGACCTCTCAAGTTAATATAACAACTACACCAAAACAAATACACTGCCATAAAATATGACGGGAATAAGCTCTGCCTGGTCAACTATCTCGCCCGGTCAGCAGAAGTGGGCCGAAGGAGGGGAGCGCCAAGTAGAATAGCTTATCTGTCTCTCTCTCTCCCTCCCTCCTGCTGCGCCCTCGCCCTCTCCTTGTCAGAAATGAGAGCTGGCGATGCGATCGAGTTGGAGGTCGATTCCGATCTGCTGCTGCAAACCCCCGGCTGCGCGCCGGAACTAAATGGTTGGTCATTGAGGACCGTGCTCCGTGCTCCCCTGCTGTAGGGCTCCCGCGGCCCTCGGGGCCCTCGGGGCCCCCGCGGCCCTGAGGGGCACAGCGCCATCAGCAACAACAGCAGCGGCAGGGAGGGCGGGAAGCAGTGGCGGCAGGGTCAGTTTCCTGTCTTGCTGGGAAACCTTCATTTTCCTTGTGTAGATGAAAAGAATACGACGCCCTTTGTAGATTCTTCCTCGTGCCGAGGCCTCAGCCGGATGGACACTAGCGGTGAGATGGGGATTGGGAGGGGGAGGGAGGGAGGCAGGGAGGCAGGGAGGGAGGGAGGCTGACGACAGCAGGGCGGCCGCCAGGGGCATTCGCAGTGACCGATTGACACATCGCCGCGCCCGTGAAAAATGCAACCATCAGCGTGACAACTGCGTTCCGGCAAACGTTTGTCTCAAATCAGAGGAAAAGGGAGAGAAGCGGAGGGGGTGCCGCGCGCGCTGAAGGAGAAAAGAAAAATACAACGAGTGCGGAGGAGAAAGAGAGGCGAGAGAGAGAAAAAAGGCCGAAAGAATAGGGAAAGGAAAAGGGACCTTATCGCTTTAGTCCGTTGACGCGTGAACAAGAGGAATCGAAAGTGACCCCGTGCCAGCCGTCAGCCCCGGGGCCGGGCCGGGCCAGGCCGGGCCAGGCGGGGCTGCTGCCACCACTCCCTCCCTCCCCTTTCACACGTCCGTCGGGGACGAGGGTGCGGTGAGCCAGCCGCCACCTCCTCCGCCACCACCCCCTCCCCCTCCAAAAGGGCGCGCTTTTCAACTTCATTGACTCTGACGTGACGTCGTACCGTGTTGATGATGATGATGATGATGATGGCGGCGGCGATATATAAACAGCTGATTGTCGACACTTTGGTCACCGCGATGTGTCGCGGGGGAGTAAACAAAAATTCCAGCGCTCGAAGGGCCGAGTCACCCTCGTTAACCGAACAAATGGGTGTAGATAATAAAGTGTTACAGCTTAGAAATGGAAGAAAAACGGCGTCGCTCGCGTGCTCGGTATTTTGTGAAGTATTTGTTGGGGTGGGCGTATGCAGAGCGGCGAAGGTGGCCTCTAAATGCTCAAACTAGCGATGGTGCAGCCTTATTTGGCGCCTGTAACTGCACGGGCCAACTGTGTTGTTGACGGGCGGGCCGAGGGTCGAGGGGGCCCCGGAAGGGGCGGTGCGAGGCTAGGCGGGGATGGCCGCGCCTGGTGCCGGTGCCGGTGCCAACGCCCCGAGGGCCGAGGCCCGGCCTGTGGCCGGTGGCGGCAGCGGCGTGACCGCGGAAGGACAGGGAGAGGGAGGGACAGAGAGAGAGAGAGAGAGAGAGACGGGCGGGGTATCGGTGTGTCCCTTCCTTTTCTTCCGACCCATTAGCCAGTATAAATCTCCTCCTCACGTCGTCTGCTGTCTCTGTCGCACTCACACCCGGTCTCGCCGGGGCGGCAGGAGGCGAAACAGAGAGAGAGAAAGAGAGAGAGAGAGAGAGAGAGAGAGAGAGAGAGAGAGAGAGAGAGAGAGAGAGAGAGAGAGAGAGAGAGAGAGAGAGAGAGAGAGAGAGAGAGAGAGAGAGAGAGAGAGAGAGAGAGAGAGACAGAGAGAGCGTCTCCCGTCCGGAGCCAACCGCACACACATCGACACATCTGCAGGCGGCTGACGATAGGCTGCGCCCTGCACTGTAAAAATTTGAGGTAGAAATTTCAACCTTTTTCGGAGTCACAGAAAGTACAACCTAAGGGTTGAAACGTTTCAACCATCTTAAATGGTGTAAACAGTACACCTTCAAACAAGGTTATAAATTGCACCCCAATGAATGGATGAAAATTGCACTTCTTTGGTTTAAAATAAATATAAATGTTGGTACACAAAAATGATACATTTCGACGAGTAAAGTTTGACCTATGCATTCATCGTTCTACACGTGGTCCGTAACTCACATGACTTACCTGGGATTTGAACCCGAGAACTTTCCATTCGGAACAAAGCTCCTTAGACCACACGGCTACGGAGACATTCGGGAACCGTAGCCTTCCTGAAGCCTCTTGAGTGAAGCTCAAGTCAATCCACTTACAGCTAGATGTTCCCACCTGAGGGTGTAAAATTAAACCCAGCCTACTTCGATTTCCTTCGACCTCCAAAAAAGGGGTGAAATCGACACCTCAAAAGACTGAGATCTCAACCGTTGGGTGTCAGTTCTGACCCAAGTGGACTGAAATATACTAAACTCAACCAAGCTGGACGACTTTTCAACCAAACTATTACAGTTTTGAACCAAACAGTGCAATTTTTCATCTTTAGGGTTAAAGTTCAACCTGTTGGGTGACTTTTTCAGCCTATCGTTCGATTTAATCCCTTCGGATGTAACAAATTAAACCCTTTTTCTCAAAAAGGTTGAAATTTCTACCCCAAATTTTTACAGTGTGGGACCATTTCTTCCCGACGCCCCGCAGTAGCAGTTGGCTTGCGGCGCTAACCGCGGGGGGTCCCGGGGACATATGACGTCGGCAGGAGAGAGACAAGGGCGTCAAGAAAAAAGGAAACAGGAAAAGAAGAAAAGTGACGTCCGTGGGAATGTGGGTCAGGCAGAGCACAAGCAGCGGAGCGGCGGCTGTGGGGGTGTGATGCGAGATGAGAGGTGTTGGGGTGCTCGGGGGGATGACAAGCTGTTATGCGAGGCCTCTCTCTCTCTCTGTCCCTCTCTCTCTCCCTCGCTCTCTCTCTCTCTCTCTCTCTCTCTCTCTCTCTCTCTCTCTCTCTCTCTCTCTCTCTCTCTCTCTCTCTCTCTCTCTCTCTCTCTCTCTCTCTCTCTCTCTCTCTGTCCCTCTCTCTCTCCCTCGCTCTCTCTCCTCCTCCTCCTCTCCCCTCACCCTCCCATCACACGTACACCTTGGCATAAGCTGCAGGCCGGATACGACCGCGTATCTTTGACAACGTTAAGGGCGGGGGGGGGGGGGGTTGGGAGTTGGGAAGGGGAGGAGAGGGGGGGGGGAAGGCCGAATAGTGAGGTGTTTGCATGGAAATGGGGTGCTGCAGGGCGCGGGGCGTTGCGGCAGATGGTACTGCAGACACGTGTACAGGAGGGAGAGGGGCAGAACGTAGAGGAACGAAGCGAGACAGAGAGAGAGAGAGAGAGAGAGAGAGAGAGAGAGAGAGAGAGAGAGAGAGAGAGAGAGAGAGAGAGAGAGAAAGAATGGCGCCAGTGGACAGAGAGCCTGCCTCGTCGTGTACAGCGTCAGGGGCCTCACAGGCCCGGCCGGCCCGGCCCGGTCCCCGCTGACCGGTCGGCACGGCCATTCAATGACGGACACTCGCCGCGCGCCTGCGGAGCTCCGCGCTCCGCCAAGACCATCAGCAGCTCGTACGGCCATCTAAATAAAACTTTATGCTCGTGGCAGTCAGTCTGTCCCGCTCCCCCCGATGCGGCCCGAATACAAACAGCTGCTGACCGGGAGCGATATGGAGAAAGTTAATATGGTGAACAGCCTGTGTGGGGCCGCGGGTGTGTGGCCCTTGGGGAGGCATGCTCGGCCCGCACACACACACACACACACACACACACACACACACCAGGTGTCCCTTTTCGCTCAGTATTCATGGTATTAGTACAGGCAGCGTGGACCTTTGGCACTGTTCGAACCCGACCATCGAGCCGACCGGCTCCCACAATAACCACCCCTCCCCCCCTTCTCCACGCCTTACCCAAATACAACAGCAGGTACACGGGTAGCGGCGGTACTCGAACCCGTGACAGCAGAGCTTGCGCCTCGACCGTTCGCCTCCCGCATCTCCCTCCCTACCCTTCCTCGGAGGGTGCGAAAAAAAAGAAAGGGTTGGTTATGATGGGGGGAAGCGAGGAAAGAAATCTCCCTATACAGTCTGGCTACAAATCGGCCCTGATGTCCTTTCAATAAGCGAATGCGTTTGCTGCGACCCCAGGCGGTCCCGTGGGGAGTCGAGGGGCTGTGCGTGCGTGCGTGCCTGCGCGCGCGCGTGTGTGTGTGTGTGTGTGTGTGCAGCCACACTTTCCACTCCTTGTGAATCCTCCCCGGGGGCACATCGCAACTGGACACGGAGCAGGCGCACAAATATGACAACACACAGCCATGCTCCCCCTCTTCACTCTTTTTCTTCAGCTTCTTCTCCATGACGGTAAGAACCGTTTTGGAATATCCCCCCCCCAAAAAAAAAAAAAAATATATATATATATGCAACATAAAACTTATTGACTTCTGGCAGAGTTTTGGAAGGGTATGAAAACTAAAAAAAAAAAAAAACCCTGAAAAAAAAAGGAGATTCAACTGTAACTCATTACTATTTAGTGTTAGATTTTTCAGA
The DNA here is from genome assembly GCA_038380765.1 of Odontothrips loti. NCBI lineage: Eukaryota > Metazoa > Arthropoda > Insecta > Thysanoptera > Thripidae > Odontothrips > Odontothrips loti. The sequence goes on along the minus strand of CM076246.1, from coordinate 19,001,039 downwards.
AAAAAATCTGAAAATTCCAGAGAATCTGGAATATAAATTACTCTAACGTTTTATCAAAAAATTTCCCCGCCAAAAAAAAAAACTAGTTTCTTACAGCTTTCTTTGTTTTCCTTTTTGATGAATCGAGGTGCGTATAAACTGTGCGCCTCATCCCAAAGGTCCCTCCTGCCCGTTCGCACACCGCCGCCCGTCCGCCCCTCCGCTGTCGCCCAGACTATTACCGCATGTTTTATCGGGGCCGGACATTTTCAATAAGACGCGCCACGGTGTGTATGGCCGATCAGGAGAAACACATTTCTGGCCGACGGGCGCGGGGCCCGGCACCGCCCGGCACCGCCCGGCACCGCCCGGCACGGGGTGTCCGCGTCCATCGTGGAGGGAAATTTCTTTATGTCCCGCAATTCCACGTGTCTGTGCTCTCCTCCGTTTTTTCTTCTTGTTTTTTTTTTCTTCCTTTCCTCCTCGTTTTCCTTCCTTTTTGTTGCCCATCCAGATTTTCTTCGATGGTCAATATAGTATATACCCCCGCGCTCCTATTGGCGTATATATATGCGCTGCGGTGTCCACCGCCACGCGAGGATCTTTCCTCCCTGCCGTCGAGTGCCCTGGCCAGGCGCGGCCAGGCGTTGCCAGTCGCTGCACACCGAGCGATCACAAAGGGGGAAAAAATGGTCGTCGTCAAACATTTGCTTCTTTCTCTTTAGTGTGGCCGCGTCTGCGAGCGGGCAAAGTAAGCAGAACGTGAGTCGTCGTCATAGTCAATCTTGGCGTGAATTGTTTGGCCACGCCTATTTTTCGGCAAATGCACGACAGGGCTGTGCTCATGTCCGGAGAGAGAAGAGGGGGGGGGGGCTAGCATCCACAGTCGTGTCCAACGCAGGCCGGAATAGCAAAGACAATCGCCATTTTATGAGTTTGCTGCAAAGAAAGGAAGAAAAGAAGGGGGAGGAGGAGAGGAAGAGAGAGGAGAAAGAGGGGGCGGAGAGAGAGAGAGAGAGAGAGAAGGCGCGAGGAGGTGAGAATCGGCCGTGATCGGTGCGGCCCGGCATCGCTGTGCGGCGCTGGGCCCCGCTGGGGGGCGGCGCCTGCGAGGTAGGCAGCCAGTCGTGCCGCGCCGTGCGGCGGGAGGGTGTGGCCTGTGGGAGCCCGGCGCAGCCCGGCGCAGCCCGGCCCCCGCTCGGCGGAGGGGAGGGGGCCGCGCGCTCGACCACTCACGGCCCGCCGCCCCCACCACGCCCCCCACCGGCGCCCCCCCGCAAAGGGGGCCCCGGAATGCTGTCCGTGGATGCTGCTGGATCTTCGCGCCTGCGCCAACAGCCGCATTCGCTCTCCTCCATTTTCTTTCCTTATCGCGTCATCTGCTTTGGGCGTCCGGTACGGTGGAGAGGGGGAGGCAAAGAGTTAAAATTGGGATCGCACGAGGGAAAAGGAAGCTGGGGGGGGGGGGGGGGGGCACGAGGTGGAAAAGGGCGCACATAAGTTCTTTGACGGGAGGGGGGGGGGCAACAGCGCAACGACCAGGACCGCCATTTTGGCAGGGTGTTCGTGTTCGGCCATGGCAGCCAGGACCGATGCCGGAGCCCCTGCTATGCGGAGGGTCAGAGGCATCATGTGTCGCCCATGACGCTGCGGGGGCCGCCAGCACGGCTCGGGGGCGGCGCTGGTGAGGCCGCTCGCACAACACCTGCATTCACGCCGCCCCCGGCCGCCCCCGGCCGCCCCCCGTTAGATCCCCACCTGCAGCTGCCGACACCGCACTGGCTGCCCCGGCACTGCCACGCGCCTTCACACGGAGCGGACTACACTGTACGCATCCGGGCGCAGACTAAAAATAAGTGGGTGCATGATTGATTCCATTCAAGCGTATTTCTCCAGCTTGTGTGACTTTCTTTAATGGTGCTTACGTCTGCAGGCCATAAACTAGAATCACTTGTGGGGGTCTGAATCAAGAAAAAAACGAGCTCAAATCTGGCAAACATTTTTGAAACAAGTATATGAACATTTAATGCCATGTCGATCGTGACGTATACCGGGCCCTTCGCCCTGTGTACTGGTAGGCCAATTTGCTTGCGAGAAGCCACTCTGCGGCCTGAGGCGAAGGGGTGTCCACTTTCGAAATATGTGACCCGACTACTCCCTATTACGCGCTATTACACTATTACTAAACAGTTATTACGTCCCAAAATATCAGTTTTGGGGACGATTTTGCGCCAAATTCGCCCAAATTATATTACTATTACGCGTAATGGCACGTCTGGTTGACCCGACTAATACACGAGTGGCTACCCCCTCGGCCTGAGGCCTGCGGTAGAAGGAGACCTCAATGGCAGCAGAGATTGGAACGCACGAAAAACTTATCGATTCGATTTTTCGTAAAAGTGGGCGAGAAGTGCCACTGGTCCTGAAATTCTCCACTTCCATTAGTATCCATCACGAGAGGAATCAGCGCTAGCCCAGTGTACATAGTCGTCGCTTCGCGCGCGCTGTCCATTTGTATTTCCCGCCGCCGCGCGGACCCCTTTTAAAGTTGCCAGCCTGTGCCAGGTATGATTGGCACTACTGGAGCTAGGCTGTCTCCGAAAATGGACAGAAGGTGCAGCAAGTGCTGTCGGACCAACATTAGGGTGCGAAAAATGTGACCGTCACCCGGAGGATACAGGAGCAGCGCGCCCGCTCTCTGACGCACGGATTCGTGGTTCGATTCCTGACGGCGCGTTCAGTTTTGGAGGCCGATCTCGGATTTACGGATGGCCCCCGAACGAGAAAATCAATGAACGACTTTTTGCAGCACTGACGTCACAAACAACCCTGTGAAGTCGGCAAACCAGCTGCGCCCGGAAACTAGGTCAGATTATATAGAACGGCAGCTCACTCCCGCCGCCGAGCGCCTGCAAGTCCTAAGGTAGGCCAGCCCGCACGACACGCGTGCGTGCACAAGTCGGCATTGCCTACCCAGCAGGCGCCATTCGTGCGCCGGCTGGCCAGATAAGTTTCTCCGAGTGACAATGTTAATGTTCCTGATCCCAAACGGTGGCACATCGACAGAGGAGACACCCATCCGCATCGCGGCGGACGATGCTCTGAGGAGAAACTCTTTTTCGCACCTTCTTGCTGTGTGGCAAGCCGCGCCGGCCGCCACCATGCCGCTCGCCGTATGTTTGTGTTTACTTGTTTTTGTTTATTCCTCGGCGGGGCTGGGCCTGGGCTCTGTGTTGGTTTTTCATTTGTGAGGCTGTATACCGCTGCGAGGTGACGGCCGTCCGAGCGAAGGGACAGCGGGCGAGGGGCCGGGGGCCGGAGGGGCACGGAGGTGGGCGGCGGGGACGGAGGGGGACGGAGGGGGCCGGAGGGGGACGGAGGGGGCCGGAGGGGGACGGAGGGGGACGGAGGGGGCCGGAGGGGGCCGCGACCACCATGCCCGTCAAAGACAACTGCTCAGATTGCGGAAAGGGGAATTCCATAGTTCGTGCAGACGGGAACATGCCATCAAATTCGTAGTCGAACCAAACTAATCTTCGGCCGCCGTTTCGACCAGAATCATTACTCTCTCTAGACGATTGTTTTGGACATGTATGTATTTACTTCCCCGCGACGCATCTCCAGGTCGACGGCCACAGGCAGCCACAGGCAGCCACAGGCGGGTTATTCCGAGCCGCAATAACACGCCACACCGTGCACTACATTCGCTATATTTTCCCCTCATCAGGCGGACTTTTCACTGCGGCAGACAGAGACAGGTGTCCGCCCCCTCTCCCTCCCTCGCACGCATACGCACACAACGCGATAGACATGCTGCTGTTGTTGTTGTTGTGGCAGCCCGAGGGTTGTTATGATAAGCGAGTCGAAGCCACGGACTGACGTGTGACGGTTAGGGGGCACGCACGCACGCACACACGCACGCACGCACGCACGCACGCCCCGCACACACAGAAGCAGACAGAGCAGTCGTCTCGGGCTGTATTTATCGCCGAAGCCAAGCTTTGTCAACCAGTGTCCCCCGTGGGCTCTGCCCGGCCCAGCCCGGCTCTACCCGGCCCTGCCCGGCCCTGCCCGGCTCTACCCCGGCCCTGCCCCGGCCCTGCCCGGCCCTGCCCGGCCCTGCCCGGCCCAGCCCGGCTCTGCCCTCCGCCTCCGATCGCCGTCCGTCCGTGGTTCGGAGTGTGAAACCTCTGGCGCTGAGATCGGCGCACCGCGGCTTTCTTTGCGGCTGATAGCCGTTAAAAGGTTTGGAACTTCTGCCGGCTCTGCCGCTGCGGTGCCCGGCGGGTGTGTCGTGTGTCCACGTGTGTCTCACCCAGCGGCTAAGAGAGCGGCGGGGAGAGGAGGGGAGGGGCCCTCGAGCTAGCGGGCTAGCGTCTCGATAAACAAACGTCAACACCGCCGCCAATATTTGCGCTATACATTGCGTGGCGCTGGGCGTCATAGCCGTGTGCAGCCACACCACCACCACCGCTGCTGCTGCTGCTGCCCGCCTAGATCGCCAGATTCCTCCTCGGCCACCGCCATACAACCCTCGTCGCCAGTTCTGCACTGCCGTTCACAGGTCACGTAGCACCACTCGGCACGGAGGTGGTCACAACTAATTCCAGACAAGCAGTAAATGTTGGTTCTGAGAGCTAAAATACTGTTTTTTAGTTGAACCAACGAAGCGGTAGGTTGCGGGCACAAATCTATTTTTTTTTTCGCACGTTTTGAACGAACCTTGTTGACACACCTGACAAAGAGCCCAACGTAATTTTGGCTCTCGGAACCAAAATTTACTGCTTGTCTGGAAATAAACCAAAACTTTAGTTGCCACCACTAATCTTTTTTTCTCCGTGCTCCGTCATTTACAGCCGCCCCTGACCGTGAGCCGGTGCACAAGGTGTGACTGCCATAGTGCGGGCGGGTGCGGGCCGGGCCAAACAAACCCGACCGAACCCACCGAGGATCTAAAATAAATACTCCGTCCCCATTGTTTGCCTCCTCCTCCCTGCCTGCATCAGCCGGCACTGCTGGCCCGGCTGTGCAGGCGGAGGGCGAAGGACCCACCGACAGCCACAGTGCCGGCTGGGAAAGCATACGCCAGTGCCCGCGGGAAATTTTTCATTTTTAAGGTTTTGTTAAGTGTTGGGAACCGCGAAACAAAAGATTTGTCGATTCATTCTGAAGATTTTTTTTTTTTGCCGTGCTAGTATGCAGCGGCGACTCACGCGCGCGCACACACACACATCCCTCTCACTCGCACGGTAAACAACGACAAGGCATGCAGACCGGACGGGGCCAAAATAACAACTTTAATGAATAACAACAGCTGGGGAACGCGCGCGTCCCATCATCACCCCAAATATTGTCCGAATTAATAATATTGCAGAGGAGGCAGCGCGGCGGGTCAACGTCCACGGCGGTATGAGATTGCAGCCCGGTGAGGACCGAGTGGGGATCAGAGGAGGCTGACGACACGGGGAGGCCCGCGTCCAATGCAGTCTGCCCATTAGGTCCGGCCGCCGCCGTCCAGTGCAGTGTGCTGCTGTTGTTTACCGCGCGCTGTTGTGTTTCCCGCCAAAATGACCCCCGCCGCCGGCTCTGGTCGGCGCTGCTGCCGCGAGCTGCTACCCCTCTGGCGGGGCTGCGTCCGCGCTGCCAGAGTCTCTGTGTCCGTCTCCCTCCCGCGCCCGGCCCCAGCCGGCTCGGCCCGCGGGAGCGACAGGGACAGCGCGATACGAAACAGGCCCGGCGCCGCTCGATACAGCAGGGCTGCTGTTGTTGTTGTTTGTGGGAGGCACAACACAGCAACAGACGTTTCGGCGGGAAATGCTGCCGGCTCCGACCACGTGGGCGCGGCGCTGCCGCGGTGGGGCACGGCAGCAGCGGCAGCAGCGGCAGCAGCGGCAGCAGCGTGTGCCAGTTCTGTGTCCGAGTCCTTTAACTGCTTGAAGTCGGCACGAAGCGGGCGGCAGGTATCACTCGATAGTACACACAGAGAAGCGAAAAGAGGTCTCTAATGATACTTAGAAACGGAAGCTCAAGAACAAAAATCCTTCCAGAATTCTCGCTTCAAGCCTAGAAAAGCGAACACTAAAAGCGTTCAAGAATGTAATTCTTGACCCAAAACTATTTCCTGATTTAATTCCAAGGTTGGCTTGATTCAAGACAAAATTCTTGACTGCTTCCAGCCTAAGAATCTTCTTCTCTGGGTGTAACCGAAGTCCACCGTACTGAACGTGGCTCTGAAGCATCACCCTGAAAGTCCGACTTTAACAAATCTAGCGGCCGCGGTCGCCACACACCGATAAGTGACACGACTTACTGTCCCAACGGGCAAAGACAGTTCTGAGAAGATACACCGCGAGGCAGAAACCTCCGGCAGCCTCCCTAAACAGACTGGAACTAAGCAAAGTGCCACTCTGTGCCTGACGACCAACGGCACCGAAAGTCAAACCATTCGCATGCCTACGTCACAGCGATCACTGTCGGCTACATCTGTCGGCTAAACAGTGCAAATGTGTTGGAGAACTCCGGGCGAGAACAGACGGCACGTGAGCCACTGTGCAGTTATTGAAACTGCAACTGGTTTTTCTGTTATTGTAATAACCGGCTTTTCGGGTAGTTAATCGATTAGCCGACAAATAACTAGTTAACTGAGCAACATTTTACTTTAATAGCCGGTTATTACTAAAAAAAACCGTTCAGTTAATCGCTGTCAATAACAGGTTCCTCGATTAATCAGTTATTTTGTAAATCAGTAAGTACCCTAAGAATAAAGTAGCCAAACCGATGACTGGTTAATCGGCTAACCGCACAGCCCTAGTCACAGGCACCGCCAGGCTCAACCTCATCCGCAGGTCCTCTACATTACTCGCGGGCTCTTTGGTAGTAAGTAATCCACTAGGTCGTGAGGCCCAGGGCCCGCGGCACATGCTGCCCGGGGCCTCGTGCACTCGCCACACGCTTGTCTTGCAGCACCAGGGTTCACTCCGGGGGCACGGGGAATGCCCGGCCGACACACGCACTTGAAGCACACGCACTTTTTCTTGAGCACTGGTTCTCACTTCACACATCGTCGTCGTGTTGCCGGACACCGTCCGCCGCAGCTCCGGGACGCACTTTCACTGGCCGCCAGGCTCCAGCCGGCCGCGTACTCACCTGAGCTGCCAGGCCGGCTGCGGGGTGCTGCACTGTCGGGGAGGTGTCGGCGGCCGCGAGCAGCGGCCTGGAGGAGGCGGACGAGGGCGCCACTAGGGTCGGCAGGTTGGCGGCAGGTAGCCCCAGGGGCAGCCCGGGCGGTCCGGGCCGGTCGTCGGGGAGCGGCGCCGTGGTGCTGTGATGCGAGGTGTGTCCCCCGCGGAGGTTAGGTCTGTTGTGTTGTGTGTTGTGTAGCTGCGACAGCAAGCCTTCCCGCCGGCCGTCCGCGCCGTGCCGCCCCGCCCGCCGGCTCCTCCCGCCCCCGCCCGCGCCTCCCTGCCTCCCCGCCGCACCGAGTCCAGCCCCCACCACTCGCTGGCTGGCCCGCCCCGACCCGGCCAGCAATACAACAATGCAATATTTATTCAAGGGAAGGAGAAGAGAGGGACCAAGAACAACAATAACAACAACAACGTGGAGCTCGGAGCGGGCGGAGCGGAGCGGCGCGCCGGCACTCGCAGGCCCCTCCAGGATTCCCATTGATTATTGTAGGTGGGCGGTGGTGGGGCCAGGCTAGGCCAGGCCGTGCCGGGCAGCCAGCGGCAGCAGCGGCAGCAGGGGCAGCAGCCGGCCGGTGGTGGGGCGGCAGTCAGCTGATGCCCTCCAATCAGACGGCGCCGCCCCCGAGCCCGCACCCACCCCCGCCACCCGCCCCCGGGCACCCCCGGGCACCCCCAGGCCCCGCGCTCTCGGGCACCGGCCCGAAGACGACCCGAGAGGAGCCGAAGACCCGGCGTCCGCACCGCACCCTGCCGCGCGCCCCTCACCAACCCGGCCGCCCGCCGCCCCACGGACACACCCCAGGCCAGGGCACGGCAGGAAGGGGGTTCTGACCCACAGCGGCGCGCAGCGGGGGCCCGGCGCTTGGCCGCCTACCTCCGGGTCCTCCGGGTCCTCCGGTCCTCCGAGCGTTCCGGTCCGGTCCTTTGGGAAGGTCCTTTTGCGTTCGCGGTGGCCCGGGCGGAAGACCCTTATGGGGACCTTACGGCCTCTGGCTTCTGACACAGCCGGCGGGGAGAGGCGCTCACCCGGAAAATGCGCGCCGTCCGCTGTCCATTAGGTAATAAGCCCAGGGGACAGCACAATTATCGGGGCGCCCGAGCCGTGCCGAGCCGTGCAGGGGTGGGGGGTCAACTCCGTGGGGGGTCCAGCAAGGCGCCGACACATCTGCTGCATTTCTTTAACTCACGCAAAGTATGAAGCGAAGACAATGCGGCCGCGATTGTGACGTGACCGCCGGCCCGGCCCCGGCCCAGCGAGGACTTCCCTTCGGCCCGTCCCCTCCCCCGCCGCCCCCACCACCTCTTCCTCCTCCTCCCCGCCGGCCCCCGGGGTGGGGGGGGGGCGCTCGCTGCGCACGCCTCCTCAGGAGGCCGCGCCGAAAACTTTTGGCCCGCTTTAATTGGGTCATACCCCGGCATATTCTTATTCGCCGCACATCACGGCGACCCTCAAAGACGAATGTCGGCCGCTCCCCGCCCCCGGCCGCCCCCGGCCGCCCCCGGCCGCCCCCGGCTGACACCCTCCTCACAGCAATCACGGGAAACTTCACCGCGACCACGCCTGCTCCTGCTTCCCGGCCCGGGGACCTCCGCTGCCTCCGCTCCGCTCCGCCCCGCGCCTTCGCCTTATTTGCATCCCGAGGAATGATATTGTTGTGACGAGACGAGTCCACAAGGCGGTGCCACAACCATGCCGCCCCCTGCAGACCCGCCTAACTCCGGACGCGGTAATAAAAGTTCCCCAGTTCTGTGTACCTTGTCACGCTCTGCGTAGCCCTCCCATGTGCACTTGGGGCGAGGCTGTTTGTGAGCGGGTTCGAGTACCGGCCGGGCCGGCGGAGATTTTCGGTACAAAGTTTGGGGGAGAGGGGGAGGGGGTAGAGGTCAGACTGAGACAAAGAGAGCAGAGGAGGGAGGGGCAGGGGTGCAGACACGGTGTATTGGCACATTGCCGACGACACTGACTGCATGCGGGTCGGGTGGGCCAGTAAAGAGCAACGGAGAGAGAGAGAGAGGGGGGGGGGGTGACAGAGAGGGTGAGGGGAGGGTGGAGATCGTACCGGGTTTTGGGATTAATTTGTCCTACACTGAGAAGGCACCCGGTTTTCCTCTTCTCTCCGCCTCCTTGCTGGTGTATTGATTGGTCCTGGCCAACAGACCAACTCCGACGGTGCTGCTTAGAGGGACAAGCGGCAGGACTGAGCCGGCAATCAAAATGCTAAAGGGAAATCGGAAATAACTCCCGGTTAAATCTCAATATCAAACTTTCCGTTTGTGTTTCTTTTTTTTTTTGTATGTTTTTTTTTTCCGAGCCTCCTCCGAGTTGACTCCCCTCTCTTCGGTCCCTGTAAGCTCACCCCTTGGCGCCCAAACGCCGTTTTAACTGCCCCGGGCCCGTTCCGTTCTAGATGAACCAAGAGACGAGGTGCATCGCCAGCCTCTCACCTCTTTGACCAACGCTTGTCACAGATTTGACCCCATTTCGTTTCCAGTTACCATTTCCTCGCGTTTAACGATGTTTGAATTTGTCCACCGCGCTGCTTGCGTCGTATCGCGTGGCCCTTCCGTTGTGTCCACAACACAAGGTCTGCGCCTGCGCCGCACAGCCAGCGAGCTCAGCGAGCTCCCCACCTCCTCTTCCTCTCGCATCCCAGGCTCCTTCCCATGCCTACACTCTCCTTGTTTTCGCAGTGGCGAAATAATGAACCCTGGGGAGAGGCGCCGGACTTTCTCCACCCACTCCCCTCTGCAGCCCGAACGCAGTTGAACATTTGCTGTGTGTTTTTCTTTCATTATTTCGCCCGTTTTGAAGCCAGCTGCGTGGAAGAAACAAGGACGGCGGACGGCTGGGAGGGAGGCCAAAGTCAAGCCGCTTACAGGGTGGTGGTGTATGTCATGTGTTCAGGGCCCCGTCAGGGGAGTCTCCAGGCACCGCCGTGCACCGGTTTCTCGTCGTAGGGATATCCCTCCGGGTGCTGGGCCTACAGACGCCTCCGTCCAGGTGTATGGCCAGGCGCGGCAGCGGTGGGCGCCGGGCAGGTACATAGCGCCCCGGCCCATTCGCGCCCTGTCCGCCTCAGTCCGGGCCCGGGCCCGGCAGGGGCGCCACCAGTCTCCGATCCGTTTCCGCTTACGGCCTTGGCAGGAAATTGAAAGCCGTTCCGGCCGGAAGAGCACGAAGCATTGCGAAGCATCGCAGAGTGATGACGTCATTAGCGGCAGGCAATCACCGCCCCCGCCGCGCTGCGTCTCGCCTATGCAGTCAGCGCTGAAAGGGGCCGTGATTGCGCCCCGTCGAATTGTCACATCGGCCGGGGCCCGGCGCTGGGCGAGAGGCCGCGAGGCCTGGGACCATCCGTGCACGGAGAAAAAAAAAAGATTAGCGGTCGCGACTAATTTTTCAGTTGATTTCCAGACAAGCAGTAAATTTGTAAACTGCTTTTTTGCTTCCGCAACGGACCACTTTGTTGGGGCTGCTAAAATTTTAAAAAAATGCCTTTTATTACTTTCAAAAAAGAATCGAGGAACAATCTAGGAATTAATGAAACAAACTCTTCCGGCCCTGGTTGAGGAATCCTACCCCAAAGTTTGTACCATCTGGGAGTCCACTGCCAACCTCGGTGTCGAGAGTGTTTGTGCAACGCACTTCCCGTGAAGGGAATGGCACTCCGTGGGCGGTGCGCTTCTCGGTTCTATAGCCACTGTCGTCCCGAAGAGCAGAACCGCACCGCTTGCTCGCGCGGAGCGCTCTGTCTGCGCGCTGGGCTTGGTTGTTAATTCCTCGATGGTGTGAACCGTGTGAGCGCGGGGCCCTTGATTGATTTTTTTTTTTTAAATTATGATTCTCACAAATAGTCAGAAATTAAACCCGAAGTCTTAAAAGGCTGCACGCCCAAGGGGTCCCTCACTGTCGGAGATAGGTGTACACAGGATTGTTACTGTGTGGAATGTGTGGTATTGTGTGGATTGTGTGGATCGTGTTGGATTGTGTCGGATTGTGCAGGATTGTGTCGGATTGTGCGGGATTGTGTGGGATTGTGTCGGATTGTGATGGATATTGTGTCGGATTGTCTTGAATTTTTGAGGATTGTGTCTGGATGGACTACATTTCTGCTCCCAGAGACATTTTCTACCTTAACGGAGCACAAAATTTGACTTGTCCAAGCAGAGTGCCCCATCGTCCACACCTCCAGGACCAAGCAGTTAAATATGGTTCACCTGGTGTTATTTTTATGCATGTCTTCACTGCAGGTATTTCACTGGTGAGTTTGATTTTAAAACTGAAGCTGCCACTTTTACCTATCCTTGATTTTCTTAAAGCAGTTGCTCTTCACCTCAGTGACTTCACTGATGATCTGGCAAACTGGCGTAAGTCACACTTGACACAGCACCATACATTTTAAAGAAATGCAAGCCAGTTTCTACGTCAATTACAATTTATCACTTGCCTGGGTCTATTCATATTTTCTTTTGTCAGAGGCATGATTTCAAACAATATAGCACTACTTGGGCAGCAGTCGATCCAGGTTTCTACCTAAAGTAGATAATGAGCGTAACTTTGGCTGCACTCTGTCCCTAGGTTAGAGACTAAATGCTAAATGTATCTCAGCAGTGTCGTTCTTTAACATGCAGGAACTGCGTGGGCTGATTGATTTATTAGCATGAACCATATTGATGTTGGAATATGAGATACGAGTAAAAGTTTGAAGAGAAACATTGCCATGTCTGAAATCGAAAGTATTTATTGGAGAACAACAATTACTGATTCATATAACAAACTCTGTTCATGCACTTCTTACACAGTCTGAGAATGGCATGAATGAGTCAGTTTTCACACTGGGTCCCAGACTTAAGGACAGGGTGCAGCGGCAGATGAACTCAGATAATGAATTCCCACCCAACTTTTGAGACTTGTTTTAGTTAAACACTGGTTTTAAATTTCATGCACACCACTGTACATTTCCATGAGGAAGATGTTGCCCCAGGTTTGAGCAAACAATGATGCTACAAATTTCTCTCTGTGACTGCTTCCTATCAATTTTAAGTGTTTCTATAGTTTTTTTCATGATCTGATAATACTGGAACTTTCATTATCTTATTTTTGTGTCTTTCTCCAGATCTGTGAGAACCTTAATGTGAAGCTCAGGAAGTCTCATCCGATAAACATACATTCTGCACCACAACTATAATAAAAGAGTCCACTAAAAGAGTCAAATTTTCAATCATTTATTTAAACAAGAAATCCCTGCAATCAGTAATTTACACAATATATTTACTATCAGGACTAATGACAGACATCCAAAACAAACACCACAAGCATTTAAAATAAATGACTGGGCAAAAAAAGGTGCCAGCAGAAAAAAGTTATTGTTGTAAGAAAAACATTGGTGTAATAAAACAGCAGGTGGTTTAGAACAAGACAACTGAAATGGCAATCAGAAGCCCTTGCTCGTGGAATAAAAATTCAATCAAATATGTGCGTGACTGAGGCCAGAAAAAGTCACAATAAATTCGCTATAAATTGGGGTTTCGATTTGGTGGAATTACGAAAATTCGAAAGTGAGGAGCCTACGTTAGGGAGTACATCAAACTTCACAGAAAGAGGTTATAAATGGCTTGTGACCATTCAACGGCTTCAGTTTTACAACAGCAAGGCACAAAATGGCTACTTTTCAACTGCTGCTTGATGATCCAAAGTTATTGAGTCAAATCAGCCTGAAAGGCACTGACTAACTAAATCACACCCTGCCATTCAACTTGAACCGCGGCCAGTACGCAGGGTATGTGCGAAGCCAAAAATCTCTCATGGACATCACCGACGCACGAGCGACATTGGGGGGTTTCTTTGTTGGTGTTTCTGTTCACATGAAATCATCGGTTCCCGGCACTGACTAGCTGCGATTCCCAGTGGGAAAGACATTGAAATTACGTACCTCTGTCAGGACTGGTGTTGCCTCCGCGAACCGGTCAAGCTGATGGCTGAACTGGGATCGGCCGCCGCCGCCCACAGGTGGTTTGCGCAAAGAAAGTAGTCCGTACGTTGCAAGAACACTAGTCTCTTTGAACATGTCATAAATAATATTAGAGGGAAAAAGTATTATTCTGAGCACTTCAGAAAGTGCCAAAAAATTATGGTTGGCCATCTTATAGTGACAAACACACCAATATATCACCCCGCGTATTAATATAATCCGACGCCAGGGACGAGGTGGCGATTTCGATACGACCAACCAATCACAGCAGAGATACGCGGTGCGCAGCGTCGGGTGGGCGTCCGGCCTCATCGCGCGTTGTTTCAAAAAGGTAGCTGCTCTCGTCATGAATGCAATGATTGATGCCCAAGTCCCGTTTTAACTTAGGATTGTGTCGAGATTGTTAGATTTTATCGGAGATTGTGTGCGATTGTCTTGTATTTCTTCAAATTGTCTGAGATTGTGTTAGATTTCTCGAGATTGTGTGGATTGCCCGGATTGTGTCGGATTGTGCCGGATTGTATCGGAATGTGTCGGAATGTGTTTGGATTGTGTCGGATTGTGTCACCAAGTGTACACGGATTGTGTCCAGTGAGGGACCCCTTGTGCACGCCAAGGAACTCCGCCGACAAAGACGCCGGCGGCGGCGCGGTGACGCGCTGACAAAAGTTGGTCGGCGGCGGCGCGGCGGCGGCGCGGCGGCGGCGTGGCGCCCGGGTCTACCCTCGTTCCGTCGCGCACCTGCTCCGGTTGCCGTAGAGTCCCGCCTCTGGCCTCTGGCCGCCCGCGCGCCCGCAGGGCCGCAGGGCCCGGGAGTGCGTTGGGCTGCCTACCCCGCCAGGCGCTCGGCCCCCGCATACGGCGCAGCACGTTACCGGGAACAAGGCTGCTCTCTTCTCTTCTTCTCCATTTCCTTGTCTCCCCTGATCGGCGCGCATGTAACGCAACACAGGCGTTGAGACGCCGCGAAGCAAACGCGATGGGCATCAATCATCACTCATTGCGCGTCATTTTTCATACTCTGTCTGCCTCTTTCGCACCTCCCTCCCTGCCTCCCTCCCACTCCACCACTCTCTCTCTCTCTCTCTCTCTCTCTCTCTCTCTCTCTCTCTCTCTCTCTCTCTCTCTCACCAGCCGGAGGGGCCGGACGAACTGCCCGCCACTTTTACAGCTAATTCCGACAAATCCGGCCAATTGTGTGCTGTTGCCTCGATAACGGAGATGTCCCCGGCGCGTGGAGATACGGCGCCACCGCTGCCCTTGCAGGAAACACCCGGAGGCGCTAACGGAGGGAAAAAAAGGAAAGAAAAAAAATGGAAACAACGGTCCGCTGCCGCCGGTAGCACTTCCCCGGCGGCGGCGAAGGACTCCTCCTTATCCCTTTGTAATTCTTCCGCTGCCCTTCGTTTTTTCCCCAGGGGATTCTCCCCCCCCCCTTTTTTTTTCTTGCCTTCCTTTTTTTTTTGTCCGCCTCCTTTTTTATGCCTCGTTGTGATTTCGGAAACTGCGTTAAATGGTTGCTGCTTCTTCCCCTATTAACCCCCAGTGCGGCCACCCTTGTCGCCGAAAACATTAAACGGGCCCGAGCGGCCGCCGTGGGTGGGACAGAGAGAGGGAGAGGGAGAGGAGCGCCTGTCCACGGGGCGCGTCCACCTCTCCGTCACCGCGACCGCGCGAAAAAAAAAATATAGAACGCAAAAAAATTACAACTTCGGATGGCCAACACGCGACCTGGAAATTCAGACAGACTGTCAGATATTCTCACGCACGCAGATTCCACCAGGTGTTCTGCCTTGATTTTCACCTTCCGAGAGAGAGAAAGAGAGGACGAGATCGGGAATGGAATCGTATTCTTATCAATGAGCTCTGCCTCTCTCCCTCTTTGCCAATGCGGTCTTGGAGAGTTGGAGGGTTAGTTTAGAGACGGAGTGTCACACACCGCCCCCGCCGCCCCCGCCGCCCTCGCCACGCCCCGCCAAGCGCCGCCAGTATTGATAGGCTGAATAGCACCTATACTTCGTCGCGGCCGTTCTCTTCCCTCCCCCTCGGCACCCATTCTACCCGTCTCTTTGTCTTTCTTTGTCTGAGCCACTCCATCTCCCTCTTCCTCTATCTCCCTTCCTCCCCGGAGCATCCGTTATAAATCTAGACGAATAGTCCCGGCATAGCGACTGCGAGCTTTGCGATGCGGTGAGGTGAGGTAAGAGAGGAGGAGGGGGAGGATGACCGGGGATTATGCAGTTAAAACACCCAACGTGAAGAAGTCGCTGAGTCTGGGGGAAAAGGAGACGGAGACAGGCGGAGGAAGGAGAAGAAAAGAGCAAAAGAAGACGCCGTAGGAGTGTGTGACCTGGACGAGCTAGGGAAGGGGGATGAGAGGCCCGCGGGGACAGAGGGAGAGAGGGAGAGAGAGAGAGAGAGAGAGAGAGAGAGAGAGAGAGAGAGAGAGAGAGAGAGAGAGAGAGAGAGAGAGAGAGAGAGAGAGAGAGAGAGAGAGAGAGAGAGAGAGAAAGAGAGAGAAAGGGGGCGTACGCCGCGTACGCGTGCGCACATATTGAAAGTAGCCACCGAGGTGGAAGGGGCGGCGCGGGGCAGGGCCGGGCGGGGCGGAGGAGCTAAGGATCACGCGCTGCGATGGTATGAGAAATTGACTGACGCGGCGGGGTGAGGGGAGGGGTCGCCGCCGCAGCAGCACCGCGCGGAGTCTGCCGCCGTGCGTGTACACCAGGGTCGGTACGGTGTCCGACAAGGAAAGGGCAGCCTCTCCCCGACGTGCGAGTGAGACAGTCGGATATGCGGTGCGTGTCTCGGAGGCTGCCGTGGTCAGGCCACAGGCCCGGCCCCGGAATGGGCCCGGCACGGCAGCGGCAGCAGCGGCAGCAGCACGGCCATTTGGCACGGCGCGCGCGCCGTCAGCACCCGCCCCGCCGGACCCCGCCGGACCCCGCCGGACCCCGCCGGACCGCCCCAGCCCCACACCGCAACCATCGTGCCGTCCTCGTCGCACCTACTGCGCTGGGCGGGTGGCAAGCCGGAGAGTAGGAAGGAGGGAGAGAGAGGGAGAGAGAGAGAGAGAGAGAGAGAGCAGCGCGGGCACTCGCAGCTACACGCCGCGTCGGTTAGCGAGATACGACGGTACACTGGCAAAAACTTGGTTGCGTGCCGCGCGCTGAAAATAATGGTTTAATTTACAGAAATGTATCATCGGTTTGCGCTGCGCCCTACTGGCTGCGTGGTGCATGCTCCTCTGTCCCTGTCCCTCTGTCTCTCTGTCTCTGTCTGTCTCTGTCTCTGTCTCTGTCTCTCTCTGTCTCTGTCTCTGTCTCTGTCTCTCTGTCTCTCTCTCTCTCTCTCTCTCTCTCTCTCTCTCTCTCTCTCTCTCTCTCTCTCTCTCTCTCTCTCTCTCTCTCTCTCTCTCTCTCTCTCTCTCTCTCTCTCTCCTTCCGTGCCTCCTGTAGTCCCGACGGCACGCCGTCTTTTCCGCACGAGCAAAAGTGTCGTGGATGCAGAAATAAACGTTTCAGAAAATTAAACGTTCCCGCTCGCGCTGCTCGCGCTGCTCGCGCCCCGGGCCCCGGGCCCTAGCCTCGCCCTGGCCTGGCCCCGGCGCCGGCGCCGCCCACCGCCTCCGCTTACACTTGAGTGGGAGCATCGCAGCACCACCGCTCTCGCCGTTCTCGGAAATTGGGTGCCAGTTAGCCAACCCTTTATTCTCGTTGTCGCCGCTCTCGTTTTACATCCGTTATATTGTTGTGCTGGCAGCAGTTGCAAAGTGGAATAGTAGTAGTGGGGGGGAGGGGGGGGGGGTCGTGTCTTATTTCCAGACCGCCACGATGTGCAGTCAGTGTGCAGCGAGCACCGTGGAGGCCTTTATGATCGCGCGTGCGTGTGTGCGTGCGTGTGTGCGTGCGTGTGGGGGCTGTGCGGCGGGGGCAGCGTGGGGAAAATCTGCTGACCGAGGCCGTGGGCGCCCACCCTCGGCCGTCGGCGGTAAAGAAGGGCCGGGGGAGGGGGGGGGGGTGTCCCGTGGTCAGGGAAGTGTCGTTCCCTTTGTACTGGCAATTACTCGCGATGGTGAGAGCGGCGGCGGGGAGCGGTGGGGCCGGCGGGGACCAGCGGGGAACAGCGGGGACCAGCGGGGAACAGCGGGGAACAGCGGGGAACAGCGGGGAACAGCGGGGAACAGCGGGGACCAACGGGGAACAGCGGGGAACAGCGGGGAACAGCGGGAAACAGCGGGGAACAGCGGGGACAGGGCAGCCCTCCAGCTGTACCGGGTACTACATGTGGTCGGAAGAAGTTGTCTGCCTACTGCCGACGGGGCAGCGGGCAGCTCGTCCACAAAGTTAAAGTACGGACCAACCTTAGCAAATCCGGTCGAGTCGCCACAACTTGATCCCCGTCGTTTACGCAGTCCGTCAGGAGTAGATAGAGTACTCGAAACAACTGACCAAGTAGTGGCAACTCTCAGCTACTATGTGCAAGGACACACAATGATGCTGGGAGCCACCTCAGTAAATCTGGTCGAGTTGCCATAACTTGAACCCTACCGTTGACGCAGTACCCGTTAGAGGTACCTGTCAAGTAATTGATACGTTCTTCTGGGTGCGTTTCGCATGTAAGTGGACCTATGGGCGTTGAGTTTCGCACAGCTTCCCATCGTTAGCAAAGCGTTCGTGTTCCCTCTTCTCCATCGGCATCGCAGGCTGGACGGTGGTGGCAAGCAAAGCGCGAAAAAAAAGGAAAAGGGGGAAGAGGGTAGGAAGCAGAAAAAAATGGCAACGTAAGAATGGTAAAGAGAGCTCGGCTCTTAATCTGCGTGTTCCATCGCGGAGAAGAACCCCGTAAGCATTCGCTGATCCCCAGGCCGGCATGGGCCGGTGCCGGGGAGCCCTCGGTGTGCCAACCCAGCGGCACCAGAAATTGTACAACCCCTGGAAAAGTGCACCTTCACCGTTTCCCTCGCTTCAGAAAAATATTGTAAAAATGGGGGAAAAAAAAGAAATTGGTACTCCCTTGACGGTGGCGGGGTTGGCGGCGCCGAGCATGTTGCGCTGGGGTCGTAACTCGTACGTACCGCGAGCGCAGCCAGCGCAGCCAACCCTGCGGAGCGGTAGTTTCACCCCTCTGCTTTACGATTTCCAATTAGCGGAATCGCGAAACTATTGCCAACATAAAATCAGAAAACGTCACGGAGGCAAGCAGGGGTCGGACGGCCCGCCGTAGAGCCAAGCAGGGTAACGAATCCTCCGGGAGATTCGGTGTCGTTGTTGGCACTACTGATCGCAGCGTTTGAGGCCGCGGCCCCCGTCTTAAACCCGTTTTATTTCTCTTCTTTGTTTTCTTGAGATGAAATAACGGAGGAGGACGTTTTCTGACGGTGTGATTGGACGCAGCGCAGCGGCGCGCTCCGATGGTCTGTGAACAAGCCGGCGGGAAGCCGAGGAGAAATTTGGGATTCCGCGAGCAGAATCCGATAAAGGCATTCTGCGACACACGGCGGGAAATATTTATACCTCCGGAAATGAAGGCAGTCCCAGCTCGACTGACTGACTGACTGACTGACTGACTGACTGACTGACTGAATGACTGACTGACTGACTGACTGCTGACTGCTGACTGAATAAAAAACTAAATGAATGAATAAATGAATAAATGGAAAATGAATGGATGAATGACGAATGGGAAAAATCATTTCATGTAAAAATCAGTACTTGAGGCGAACGTCCAAGGAGAATGTGGCATACATTCCCCAATCTCCGCACTACTAGCGCCCCAGTGTGTTGTCACCCCTCCCTGCCAGCATCCCCTGCCTCTATCTCCATCCCCCCCCCTTCCCCTCGCCCGCGACGGATCCGAAAATCGAAACCATAAACCAAGTTTTGGAATTGTTATTTTGTTTCAGCTGGACGAAGAAGGCAGGCGCGCAGCAGGGCGCTATAAAGACGTCTTGCTTCATGCTTGACTTAACCTGAGTGTGCAGGCGGGGCAGCGGGGTGGCGGGGTGGTTCAGGGGGTGGGAGCGGCGAGCGAGGCGTTGGTCGGGAAATGATCAGGAGCCTCCCTCTTGGTGGGAGCAGGATGGAGCGAAAAAGCTTCCTGTGGAAAACTGATCGCTTGCCGCCTGTATCTCTCTCTCTCTCTCTCTCTCTCTCTCTCTCTCTCTCTCTCTCTCTCTCTCTCTCTCTCTCTCTCTCTCTCTCTCTCTCTCTCTCTCTCTCTCTCTCTCTCTCTTTCTCTCTCTCTCTGTCGTTCTCTCTCCCACGACCTTCTAAATACTACTTTTCGGTTTCGAGAGCAATACTGAGACAGCGAGGGTGAGACAGACCAGAGTGACAAAGTGAGACAGAAGACGCAACAAACGGGAGGGGAGGGGTAGAATTCTGCTCTCGGACGGTCTTCGTGGTGGCACTTGGCACTCAGTGTTGTGTTTCCACACTTAAACGCCGATCGGCGAAACTTTCGCCTTTTCTTCAACGTGCAAAAAAGTTCATTGCCAATACGGGAGGTGAGTGGAGGGGGGGGGGGGCAGGGCTGGGGTGATTCGGAGTGAAAATGAGGGAATGTCCTGGAATCTACGTTCGGCCCCGGGGAGGGGGTCGGTCCCCCGGGATGACTGTCCGGCGCAGACAGGCCGGCGGGCGGGCGGGCTTCAAAGGGGTAGTTCTTATCAAAAGCGGTGATAGCGGAGGCCGGACCGAGACGATAAGGCGGTGGTAGAGGCCGTCAGCGCCCATGCATCAGGCAGCGGGGGGTGGGTGGGGGGAGGGGGGAGGGGGATGCTCCGGGCCGACCCCGGCGGGGGCATGCAAATCCCACAAGAGTCACACAGTCCGACGCCACGTATTTGGGATTAATGGCCCCTGGACCGGACGCCATGCATATGGAGGCAGGGGCTAACGGCACGCCCAGGCCCAGGCCCGTGCTCACCGCCGGCCCCGGCCCCGGCCCCGGCCCCGGCCCGCTGACAGACTTAGAAACTTTTCCCGCATTCGGTTTGACTCGACTCGCTGGCCTCTCCCTCTGCCAGGCTGAGGACAGCGTTGTGCTGCTCGCCGACCGAGCGGCGTGAGCGAGTGCCGGCCAGGTTATGAGAAACTCGGACCGTTTCGGGAGGATTTGGAATGTTCGCTGCAGCACAGGATGTCGGCCTCTAACCCCCCGCCGCACCCAAAAGTTGCATGGCAATTGTTTTCGCGGGTGGCACAGCAGGCAGTTAAGCCCCCGGGTCCCGGGTCACCAAGACGGAGTGCGCCGAGGCGTGCTCCCTGCCGCTGCTCACGCAAACGGAAATTTTTCATCCCGAGTACGGCGGCGGCTGGAGGCGGGGTAAAGTGGAGCGTGATGTACGGCGCGTTATGGAATTAACACACGCTGACACAGTTCATAAAGGTGGAATGGCTATGCAAGTCTTTCTCGCACCGCGCGCGACGCCCTCTCCGTCTCCTCCTTCTCTCTCTCTCTCTCTCTCTCTATCTCTCTCTCTCTCACTCTCTCTCTCTCTCTCTCTCTCTCTCTCTCTCTCTCTCTCTCTCTCTCTCTCTCTCTCTCTCTCTCTCTCTCTCTCTCTCTCTCTCTCTCTCTCTCTCTCTCTCTCTCTCTCTCTCTCTCTCTCTCTCTCTCTCTCTCTCTCTCTCTCTAATGGCCGGAGCCCGGGTCCCCCGCCCGGGGGGTCGGCGGCGCGGCGGGGCGGCGCATCGGAGGCGAGGCGCTGTAGTGCAACTCAGCCCTGGGCCCGGCTCCGGGCTCCGGGCTCCGGGCTCCGGGCTCCGGGCCCCGCCCCGGGCACAGGCAGAGCGGCCCGGCCTGGAGACGCCAGACCTTGTTTGCGTCCATAATTAAAAGATTTCTTACTCCGGACTCTCGCCATGGCGTGGCGCGCGCCACAGCCGTGGCACAGCCGTGTCAACATCCCTCCGACCGCCACGCCCCGTTCTTCGCCCGTCGTCGGCGTGTTTGTAATTTCGGGGTACATAACCCGCCGCCTCCAATTTCGCTGCATAACAAAAATCTGGAATTTGTTAGGTAAACAGCGGAGGGTCCTCTGGCGGTCCTCGCGGGTCCCGGCGGCGGCGGTGGCGGCGGCGGCGGCGCGGCGGCGGTGGTGGCGGCGGCAGCGGCCCCCTGCAGACATCGAGAAACCGCGCATTTCCCGCCAATTACGCCCCACTTCCGGTCCAGTCGTGGACGGGGGGAGGCGCGATGCCGGGCGGTGCCTGGCGATGCTCAAGACGGCTCCATTTCCGGTCAGCGGGAGAGGCGAGGGCTGCAGGCCGCGGTGCCACGGCGGCGGTGGCCTGGTGGTCGGGGGTTCCGATCTGACAAGCGGGACCGAGTCGCGCCGGGCATGAGGTACTGGCCCGGTCGAGCGGAGGCAGGCTTCGATCTAGGAGCTGAACCGAGCCGAGCCGAGTCAGAGGTACACTGGCCGAGCCGAGCCTGGATAAAAGATAGTGGAAAATTATGTGAAACCTGTGCATAGAACGGTGCAAATACAATTTCGAACAATACACGCTGTACTTATTTCATCGCAGTTTGCCCTTGCCCCTCATTACATCTTACAAAATGTACTCTCTGGTTTCCCCGTTTCATATCTCACACGGAAATAATACACTCATCTATCATGTACGTGTTTTACAATCAAATTCTCTCGCTCTGCCTGAGGGCGGTTTAAACCGCGCGCCCTTCGAGGAGGTGGTGGAAGTAGTTGGATCTGACCAATCCTCCCACCTTCCATGTGTCCTTACGTCTCGCCTGGGGAGTGGGGCAGGGGGCGGAGGGGAGCGGAGGCGGGTGGAGCCCAGGTCTACAGTCCCCCGGGGGTCACGACGCACGTGACAAGGACAGAGACACTGTGCTCCTCCCCCGCCGCCACCGTGTCCACCGTGCACGTCAAGCAACACGACAAGATTGACGAAAAGCCCCGCGCAAATGTTGCCGGCACAGCTGGCCGCACACCAGAACCACTACCCTCACCACTTGTTGTTGGCGGCCGCTCTCTCTCGCTCTCTCTCGCTCTCTCTCTCTCTCTCTCTCTCTCTCTCTCTCTCTCTCTCTCTCTCTCTCTCTCTCTCTCTCTCTCTCTCTCTCTCTCTCACTCTCTCGGCATGAACCCTTTTCCAACAACTACAACGTCGTCTTCATCTCAGACACGGATCCAAGCCCGCCCGCCCGCTGAAGCCCTCATCCCCTCACCCCTTCCCCCCTCCCCGGCCCATCTGCGCGCGAACCGCTCAGTCGCCGCCAACACACTGTTTCCAGCGCCGAAAGTAAACAATGGTGTTTTCTTTGTTCTACCAAACTAAACAAGCAACGCAAGAGAGGAGGAAGCTAAACAGAAGCCAATGCCAAATTAAATTTCGGCCCGGCGCGGCCCCGTATGATGTGAGCGTCGGGTCCAGTCCGCATGTGACTGGCCGCGGTCAGACACACGCAAGTGGCCGGTTCCTCCTGCCCGGCGGCCGGGAGCGGCCGGGGGCGGCCGGGGGCGGCCGGGGGCGGCCGGAGGCTGGGGCCGCCGTCCGGCAGAGCCGGCCAGAGCCGCTCCGTGAGGTTTTCGGGTCTGCATAAACACTGATAGACATTGAATACACATCTCAGTCCTCGCTCTCTCCTCCTGCGCCCTCTCTCTCTCTCTCTCTCTCTCTCTCTCTCTCTCTCTCTCTCTCTCTCTCTCTCTCTCTCTCTCTCTCTCTCTCTCTCTCTCTCTCTCTCTCTCACTCCCCCCTCTCTCTCGCACTCTCTCTCTCTCTATCTCTCTCTATCTCTCTCTCGCTCCCTCCCGGGGAGGCGGAGCGGGCCGTGCTGTGTGAGCTGGCCCGCCCCCCACCCCCACCCCCACCTTCCTGACCGCCCTCCCTCCCCCTCAGTCCTACCTCATCCCAGGCTTCCGTCCGGAACCGTCGCTCCTGCTTAACTTCGGTGTTCGGATGGGAACTGGTGTTCCAGGAGTTGACCGCCACTAAGGCACTGGCACGACGCAGCCTCCTTGGTAGGCGGGCCTCCGCAACGGCCAATATCGCCCTCCCCCCCCCCCTCCCAATCCCCCCGGCCCTCCCCCTACCAGAATCCCGCCGGGCCGTCGGCTGCTTCGCGCCTGCGGATTCCGGGATAGGCAGCCGCATGACATGGCGGTGCGGCGGGCCGGCCTACCTCGGGGACCTCAGGGGACCTCAGGGAAGGAGCGCGCGAGGGGTAGGCCATAGGCCATAGGCCATAGGCCATAGGCCATAGGCCATAGGCCATAGGCCATAGGCCATAGGCCATAGGCCATAGGCCATAGGCCATAGGCCATAGGCCATAGGCCATAGGCCATAGGCCATAGGCCATAGGCCATAGGCCATAGGCCATAGGCCATAGGCAATAGGCAATAGGCCACCCCGCCAGACAGCCGTGCGCTGCAGTGTTGCTTACCCCGGAGTTCGCAGGCGCCTGAGCTGTGACTGTGACGCTGCTATCGGAGCCGCAAATCCCCCAGACAGTGGCCACGACGGATGAGAAATGCAGCGTGCGTTACCGCGAAATTTCTCTTCCCGCTCGTATTGTGTCGCTCGACACCCCCTACCCGACTTTTTTTCCCCTTTTTTTTTCTTTGCCAGCGTGCTGATAACACAAAGATCCTTGAGTCCGGTGGCCTGGCCGGTGTCTTATCAGCGGTCAAGGGGGGCTGGCGGGGCTGGCCCGCTGGCCCGGGCCGTGCGCGAGGCATTGTGCCAGGCGTTGGCGACACCCGACACCACGTGATGCAGGATTGCCGATCCAACCTCAGGACTCCGGGGTATGAGCCTGTGCGATTGTTCGATTAATCGAAACGATTAACCGATTATTTTTGCCGTTCGGTTGGTAGACTTTCCGATTGCGATTGCTGAAATCGGCTCAGTATTAACTATCGCAAGTTTGTCGATTGCGAATCGATTGCCAATTGTAAATCGATCATCGATTCTGAATCGATCATAATAATGTGTCGATGGGGCTCAGCTCTCGAGGCTCCAGAGACTCGGCGCGGGAAGCTGCTCTCGTTTCGAATTTGCCATCAAGCAGACTCGCCGTCGTGACCGGACGAGCCCCACTATACCGAGTTGCTTCATTAGGTTTTTCTTTTTGTGATTGCGGGCGTGGCGCCGTTCGCGTCCTTCAAACTTGGCGACCCCCCCCCCCCCCCCCCCCCCCCCACCCCCACTCCGCAGCGCTGTCACTAGGGGTACATTGTCTGACGACGGCTTGACGAGACGCGCGCGCATACGACTGTCTCGAGGCGTGCTAATTTCACCCCCCCCCCCTCCGTTCCTTCTCTCCCCGCTACCTCCGCCCGTATCGGCTGACTCCTGTGCACCACAGCAGCGCACTGCTGAGTTATCCCTCGGTGTTTTAATTAAGGGAAACCTGGGAATAATACATTAATCAGTTAAAGCCAGATCGGTCTCTCTCTCTCTCTCTCTCTCTCTCTCTCTCTCTCTCTCTCTCTCTCTCTCTCTCTCTCTCTCTCTCTCTCTCTCTCTCTCTCTCTCTCTCTCTCTCTCTCTCTCTTTTTCCTTTCCACTCACTCCGGCTGGCCGGAGCTGAACGTAAACTTTGCGTCTCCCTTTTCCTTTCCTTCTCGCTTTGATTTGTTGCTCGGCGGATGCTGCATTGAATTTATATGAAAGATCCGGGCGGGCCCTTGGCTGCGGCGCTGGGCCGCCTCCGAACCGGACCGTCCCCCGTCCTCGTCGCTCTTGGGCCCGGAGCCCCGCACGGCCGCAGCCGCCGCAGCCGTGCGACGGAGACGGCACGACTCGCCGGCCCGCAGCTCCCGCAGCTCCTCGGACCCGGCCGGCGGCGGCGACAGAAGCCACAGGGTTTCGGTTGTAAATGAGCGGCGGGGTGATTAAACACAAAGGCCGTGACTTCCGAACGAACCGACCAGCCGACCGCCTGCCAAGGCAGGGCTAATTAACGGCCCCGATAAGTTATTTGTCCCTCCAGCCTCAGTTTTATTTCCCGATACTCATTTATTTATTTATTTATTTGCAGGGTGCCGTGTGATCAGGGAGCTGCGTTTCAGTTCCAGCGTTGGCGCTCCTAGATAGACCACTGCAAAGGATTAGCTGGAGCACCTCGGTACGGTTCACCTTTTCAGACGCATCTCTATTAACCGATCCCGCAGCATCGGCAGCGCTGGCAGCGCCCAGACCAGGCGCGGATCCAGGAGCCACTTGGGAGGGGGGGGGGGGGGGGGCAATGTACCACTTTTTGCCTACTTACAGGCGAAAAGTTCGGCGGGTTGACTAAATTTCAGGCGCCCTTCGGGCGCCTTGGTAGCATCTTGGGAGCGGAAAAACCCCTTTTGCCCCTCCCTCGTATCCGCGCCCGGCCCAGACTTATCTCCTCCAACAGTCCCCGCCGCTCCGCGGCACCGCCGACGCCGTCACTCAGAGCTTCGACGAAAATAATTGCAGTTCATTAAAACAAAGGACGGGCAGCGAACAGCTGAGTCGGATGGGAAGTGGCCGCGGACGCAGAGTCAGCAATCGCTCTGCCGCCGCGCAGCCATCCGCCATCGGCGCCTCGTCCTTATTCCGGCCCAGTTCCCTTTATTTTACTCCTCTTTTTCTCATTTACTTTTAACTTCCTCCTTTTTATGTTTAGCCGCGGAGGTGCTCCGCCTCCCCCTGCGCGGAGGCCTTAAGAGGCTTATTATCCCCCAATCAAAGCATTTTCTCACCATCCACTTCCAACCCCCTAAGCACCACCCCCCTCACCTACCCCTACATCATTATCGCATTGCCATCTCGCACCGCCCCTGTCCCTTCTCCACGTGTCCGACTCGACTTGGTGTCGGACCAGACCAGGGTTCGAATACCGACTCGGGGAGCAGTTTTTCAGGGTGACGGTCGCTGCGCATGGCGGTCACACAAGAGACACAAAATAGTACGGTAACGGCAATAACTTAAACGTCCCCGATTCTCACGGCAGCAGGGGTGGGCAGGGGGTTGCGGCGGCCGAGGCGATGTGGACCGGACCCTGCGGACTCAGTCCGACAAACATATTTCAATTGACAGGATAGAGGAGGAAGGGTGAGGGGAAAGGGTGCGTGCGTGTGTGCGTGTGTGCGTGTGTGCGTGTCGGGGACGACGACTGCGACCACGGCAAATAAGCAAGGCAATTTACGCTAGCGAGTCCCGGAGGCCCGGCTAGGCCCGGCCGGGACAGACTCTTGCTGACCAAGCCCCGGCACGCCCCACCCCGCCCCGTCAAGTGGTCTCGCGCACACTATCCGACGCTGGTCCGGGCCGGGCATGGCGTATATGTGGGCCCCGACTGAACAAAAGGCCCCCGGCCGGCCCCAGCGGCACCGGCACGGCCCACGCCCCACACGGCTGGGGCTGATGACATCTGGGAGGCGCGGCACGGGCGCGGCACGCGTGGCACACGCGCACGCCCACAGGCGATACGCCGATGGACAGCTGGATCTGCTGGGTCAGAGCGGTCAGAGCGCGGCGAGTCGGGGAAGTGGTGCTCGAGGCCGGGCAGTTCTGCCCGTGTGCTGCCATCTCTGGCTGCTGGCGCTCGCACACAGGGTAGGGTAGGGTACTCCGCCGATTTAATTTGATTTAATTTCACTCCCCGTGGTCCTGTCACGCGGCATGTATTAATGCTGCGGTCGTGTGAGTTCGGGCTCGATCACCGGCACAAGCCGAAGGGGCGAGTAGCACAAGCGGGTGGCCATGTGGGGGGGGGGGGCATGGGACACAAGCCGTCGTTGGAGTTCCGTGAAAGGAGCCGGCCAACTTCAGCAATAGGTGTTGGAACCAAGTGCCGTGCGGAGGCATTGTGTGCAATGACCCGCCCCCTGCCCCCCTCTCCCCCTGCAGCTGCATCGGGACGAGAGGGAAAGAGGGGAGGGGGGCGGAAAAGTACTCAGCAATTCGCTGCTCCACAATTAGTCGACGATTGAAGGGTGTGGCCCTCGCTGATAAGCGGTGGACGGTCTGCTTCACTGGATTTGAAATTGCAGTAGAAATTTGGCACAACATTTTTGCGACTCAAGCTAAAGCTAATTTTGCAATAACGGCCCCATTGCATCCTATAAGGAGTGCATCACTAATTCTTTGCCAGAACCACTGTCAGTGACTCGGGCGGGCAAAGGTGGGGGCGTCACCCCGCCTCTGCCACTGCCGCTGCCTTTTGCTGCCGCCCGCTGCGAGCCCAGCCGGTCGCCTGATCCCGAAAGGAGGCGATGCCTCTCCGGGGCGTCCGCCACTGCCACTGCCACCGCCACTGCCACTACCACTGCCACTGCCACTGCCACTGCCACCGCCACCAAGCACCTCACTGCCAATAAATCGAAATATCAGCGGGCCGGGGATTCGCCGCCTCCCCTCCCCGCCCCGCGCCGCCTGCAGAGTGAGGTAAATACTGCCTGCCTGCTTACCCCCCTCCCTCCCTCCCCCTGCGCTCCTGGCCAGGCAGCAGGGCTCTGGCCTTCGCCTCTCGAAATATTGCCTAACTTCGACAGTTTAAGTTTCCACCGTGGTGAGCCCGGCCGCCCCCAGGCAGGGCCAGGCAGGGCCGGGGAGATGCGACGTGGCGTGGCGGGGCGTGGCGGGGCGTGGCGGGCGGAGGGCGCGCGGTCCGGGTCGGGGAAGGCCCGGCCACCTCGGTTGTATTTATTCTCCGGGGACTTTACTCGGTGGAGGCGTCGCGCGGGGGCGGGGACGGAGAAGGAGCGACAGAGAGAGAGAGAGAGAGAGAGAGAGAGAGAGAGAGAGAGAGAGAGAGAGAGACTTATTATGACGCCTACATTACCGCCGCCCGTGCCACGCGCGACTCTTTCCGAATAAAGAATAAGCGCGAATGCCGGAAGTCGTGCTGTGGCGAGGAGGGGGATGCCGGGGAGGGTGCGAATGCGGTGTGTGTGTGTGTGTGTGTGTGTGTGTGTGTGTGTGTGTGTGTGAGTGAGAGAGGCAGAGAGAGAGAGAGAGAGAGAGAGAGAGAGAGCGCACCTGTCCTAGGACAAGCCCACAGGTGTGCCGTATTGCGTCAGGAACGCCGCCGTGGTCCCAGAGCGGTACGCGGTGGCCGGGACGCCGCCCTCGCCCTACCCTTTCGCTGCCCCGCTCCGCTGCTCCGCTGGTCCGCACCCGCCATGCCTAGCTCTTCCCCCCGACTCTTTTAGTCGCTGCGAATGACGAGAGGATTAGTGCACGCGCGCCGAGGCCGAGACCGAGGCCGAGGGGGAGAACAGCTGTAGCTAAGCGGCCGCCGGCCCGGCCGCAAGACCTCCGACGACCCCCGACGACGAGGACGGCGACGGTGACGGCGGCTGCAACAAGACGCCGCCGACTCCACCGCCGACACTAACCGCGTGCCGGCAGCCACCGACCGTCTAGTGCTCTGCTGGCGGAGTTGTCGTCTCGTGCGTCCAAATGTTCATCAGAGCAGGGCTGGCGTGGCGGGGCGTGGCGGGGCGTGGCGGGGCGTGGTGTCGTGGTTTACGGCGCCGCCCGCCGCCCCCGCCCCCGCTGCCTCCCCTGGGTGTGTTCTCAGAGCACGCACAGGCAGCCCGCCGCGCCTCCTGCCCGTGCGGTGGCGGCTGCAGCGCAGAGCCGAGAAACGGGCGGGCACCAGATACCCGGACGCGTCCGACTACGTCTCCTGTCCCTTCCTGACTCGACGGAACGACAGAGACAGAAGACAATTTTTGACTGACTCGGATGCGTCCGGGTATTCGCTGCCCGCCCGTTTCTCGGCTCTGCTGCAGCGCCGCCCGCCGCCGCCTCGGAATGACAGCAGGTCCCCCCCGTGTCCGGAAGAGGAACAAGAGGAATAAGAAGGACAGCAGAGGAGGCCGGCGAAACCGGAAGTGAGCGGCGCGGCGGGAGAGCACCGAGGTATCGAAGGAGGCGGAACGGGAAGTGGCTGCCATTTCTTATTTTATAAGCCTCATCGGGTCGGGCCGCTGCCGCTGTGGCTGGAGGGAGCGGAGCGGAGCGGGGTCATCTAACGCGAGCACTAAGACAGCCGATACGATGGCATAAAGGCGCAGAGCAAGGCGGGGGCCGGACCGGAAGTCGTACTTGTGTGTGTGTGTGTGTGTGTGTGTGTGCGTGCGGACCTCAAGTGGGGCACACTCGGGGCGATCAGCGAATCACGTTATTGCCTGGTTAGATGCTTTTTCTCCCTTTTCTTTTTCGAGGTTGTACCGTCGTGGAGGCCACGTAGAACGCTTAGGGGAGGTGGCCGTCCTCCTGGGGGTCGCTTATCACACCCTGGGGCGACTGACTTAGGGACCGTCCTATTAACTACGACCACGATATTATCGAACACGGGAACCTCAGCTTGGCCGCAGTCCGAAGCACAAGTAGCGCCTGCTGGGTAGGCAACCGCGGTTTCTGCATTGCATGCGTGTGGTGCGGGCTGGCCTACCCCGGCACTCGCAGGCGCTCGGCGTCGCCGCACGTGGTGTGAGGTGGATTGTGGGAGGTATGCGAACGACACCTTTAAACCCCTGGACCCATTATCAGCGACGACCATTGAGTGTCCAGTGACTGCCGTGACTGTTCGCCCGGCCCACGGGTCGCACTTCCAGACGGCGCTGGTGCGGGACACGGCCGCCAGGGTGCGCTCGCCACCGCACCACCGCACACGCAGCACGCGCTAGCACGCGCCCGCGTCACTACTCCGCGTAGCGGATGCCGATACCCCGTGACACCCGAGTGCCGAGGCGGGGTATCTCCCCTCCCCGCGCTGACGGGATATGAGACTCTCGAACCCGAATACTAAAGCAAAGCCCCCCAGAAGATTAGCAAGAGTGTTGATCGACAATCCGAGAGATCATCGAACGAACTGCGCAAACTGGAGGCGATCATAGACAGAGGCGAACGGACCACCACCGGGAAGTATGCAGTGTGATCTGACACCGGCCGCGGCGACGACAGGCCAATCAGAAGTCGTGACGAGAGCTGACATGACGGACGTAACGTGAGCCGTCAGTCTGACCGTCGGATGTGGACCCGACAGTCGGTAGTGGCACACCGATTTGGACGCGGGTTCGAGCCCCCCCCCCTTATTTTATTATTTTATTTCCACGTTTGTTGTTGACCGGCGGTAGCAGTTACGCGGGGCTTATATTCGGAGAACGTGCGCGGAGAGCGTGATATCGGTGGAAAAGGGACAGCAGCTAGCAGCTCTCCAAGCGCGGCAGCAGCAGCAGCAGCAGCAGCAGCAGCCAAGTCTGACGACCGGCAGACGCAGCTGCAGCCTCACGCCGGGATGCGCCCGGTCGCAGCCACTGTGGCGGTCCTCGTCGGCGTCCTCGTCCTGACCGCCGTGGCCAAAGTACGCCAGAAAAAGTTTGGATTTTTGAATTGGAAGCTGATGTCTCATGTACTTGCTACCCTCAGCGCCGCCGCCCGTCCGGCGCCAAGATGATCTTCCAGTGGCTGGACATGTACGCGTGCCCCGAGCTCATGGAGCAGAACATGACCAGCGTCCTGCACTACTCCAAGTCCGGGGAAGTGTTCGCCACCACCGAGTGGACCGTGGTGTACCGCGCGCAGCAGATCACCAAAGTCGGTGCTGTTCTCCCGTCATGCCGCGGGGTTCGGGGTTCGCTCGGGCAGCGGGCTAACACCTGTCCTGGTTTTGGTGCAGCTGCGGCAGATCCTTACGTCGTGCCGCCTGGACGGCACCGCCTGCGAGCACTTCATGACCTGGAACTCGCCCATGGACGGGTGCGCCTTCATCGCGGCCAAGAACGCCGTGTGGTCGCCCTGCTTCAGCAACATCCAGCCGCCCTTCGTCTGCCCCGTCGAGGCGGTCAGTTTTACTGAAAGCTTTTTTTTTTTTTTTTTTCAAAAAAAATTGGGGATTCTCCGGGATTCTCAGTTGTTGAGTTTGTTCCAAAACCACCACACGCCTCAAAAGATCTTTTCTGAAATGTGCGTGGCCTGTGCAGGTGCACTACGTGAACACGAACTGGAGCATCGACAACGACCTGTCGAAGTTGCTGCCCTTCCCGAGGGACAAGATGTACAAGGACCGGCTGGAGATGTGGAACGAGAACAACGAGCTGACGTACTGCTTCATCCTGGAGTTCGTCTGGAAGTACATCAAGCCTAGGGAGTGACCGGGGGAGTTAAGCCGCTAAGCCCCCATCTGCATTGGGCAGGAGCATTCCCGCCCTAGGGGTCGGGGTCACCCATTAAGCAGGTCCAAAGAGATTGTCAGAGGCCTGATGGCGCCTGCTGGGTAGGCAACCACGGCTTCTGTCTGCAGGGGTGTCGTGCGGGCTGGCCTACCCTACCACTTGCAGGCGCTCGGCCTCGAACCAACCAAATAAAGTGTTTCTATCTCTTTGGCAAAATGAGCGTGAAACTATACACGCCGGCAACTTCAGTTTCGTTAAACCAATTTTTTTTTAACATGTGCAATATTGGGCCTCATAAAAAGCGGGTTGACACTTGGGGGACGGGTGTTGAGTTGTGGTGACGATGCGGACCCGCCGCTGTCAGCTGCTGTCAGCTGCTGTCAGCTGCTGTCAGCTGTCATCCGCGGGTTGACACTGACACGCCCGCCCAGGCCTCGACACACTCGCACGCACGCTGCCAGGGTCCCCCCCCCCCCCCTTGGCTCCGTTACGGTATTCACGGACGCCCCCCGAGCGGTGTTCGGTGAACGGCCGGGAGGCTTCTCTTGTTTTCGTTACTCGGCAGTCGGGGCACACGTCATATTCGAGTAGGGGGAGCGGAGGGGCGTGTGCAGTAGCAGGGGGCGCGCACGCACGCACATGTGTGTGCATACACGCCTCCCGCCAAGTATGCCCCCCTACACCCCCCCCCCCGCCGCTCGCACCACAACAAGCTGGGAGCGACACGACGGGGGCCTCGGCCGCGGGGCTTGGCCCCTGGCCGCCGGCGTCGGCATCAGTCAGTCGTGTGTGACCCCGCGGAGTGCGAGGAGCTGGTGCTGTTGCCTCTCTCAGCATCAATTGTCTGGGCCTCGCGCCGGGAGAGAGGGGAGGGGAGCGTCACCCCCCCTGGACAGGAGCGGTTTGTCATGGCGTCCGACGTGGATACGCTCCTTCACGGTGAGTTTAAGCGCCTTTACACGCACACACACACACACACACACACACACACGTGCACACCTGTATGCGCCACGCGCCTTTCTAACGGATTCCACAGAGTACTGCAGTGCAAGTGCATCTTGCAGCGGATAGTAGGAGAACGTCAAGTGGCACACAACTGCTGGGGCCGCGCACTGACCACGAGACGCGTGGGTGCGGGGCGGGGCGGGGAACCGTCCGCGGGAATCGAACCCGCCAGGTCTGGGCTGGGCCCGCGCCGACCCGCGCCAACAACAGCTTACACCCCGCGCCGCCACCAACACCCCCAGCACGGCAGCACAGCGTGTCGTGCGGGCTGGCCTACCCTGAGCATACCCTAGCGCTGGACGGTCCTCTGGCTGTCGCTGTCAGACCCCGAGGAGGGCGTGGCGTGGCCGTTGTGTGCCTTTTCTCGCAGTGTATGCTCTGGTTTACGGCGCGACCCGCAGCAGCAGCAAGCCCTCAAGCTCTCCACCGTCTTCTTCTCTTTGCCCCTCAGCGGTTCGCGAACCGTAGCACAAGTGCGTCTGCGGTCATGACCAAAGGCCCCTGGGGAGGGGGGGGGGGGGGGGGGTCCTCAGTGACTCACACACAGCACAGGGTAAGGGCGCCGTGCCCCCGCAGCCTCGGCCCTCAGCACCTCCCGCAGTGTCTTCGGGACGGGAGGAGCGCCCAGGCGGAAGTGACGTGACGGGCTGTGCAGACTGCAGACGCCTCTACCCGCGGACTTCCCCCCCCCCCCCCCCCGTCCGTTCTCCGCGGAGTTTTGGACAGCTGAGCCTCGAAAAGCTCGGTGGGTAAACACAGGATCCGCCTCGGCTCTTATGCAACCGCACCATTAGTGGACACAGACACAACACGAGTGTTCTCTGTGAAAACCATTCGACGGAAACGGAACAAAGACTCGTATTTTGACTGCGGTGTGGTAGGCACTCAAGACCCCCTGACCTCGCGGTGTTACACCTTTCTCTCTCTCTCTCTCTCTCTCTCTCTCTCTCTCTCTCTCTCTCTCTCTCTCTCTCTCTCTCTCTCTCTCTCTCTCTCTCTCTCTCTCTCTCTCTCTCTCTCTCTCTCTCTCTCTCTCTCTCTCTCTCTCTCTCTCTCTCTCTCTCTCTCTCTCTCTCTCTCTCTCTCTCTCTCTCTCTCTCTCTCTCTCTCTCTCTCTCTCTCTCTCTCTCTCTCTCTCTCTCTCTCTCTCCCTGTCATTCCCTCTCCCTCGCACCTGCTGCTGCAGAAGCGGAGGCCCGCCGCGTTGGACGGAGGCAATCGACGACATACCGACCGGTCTTGGCCCCTGCAGCTCGGCCGACCCGGCCCCTGAGACCCTACCGGGACCGGGCTGGGGCTGGGCCGGGGGCTTGACGCTGTCACCTTGGTCGCTGTGCCTGTGGAGAAGTGTCTGTGTTTGCCCACACACGTGGAGAAGCGGGTAGAGTTCTTCGGAGAAGCCCAAAGCGGGAAGTAAGAAGTAACGAAGAAGAAGAATGTAAGGAAAGTATTTGAAAAATCATTGGGCTTTCGGTGAAAAACGCGCGATTTCTCATACTTTCACCGGCGTTCTTTTTCTTCGTCACGACTTCTTATTACTTACGTTTCGGCTTGCTCCGGTGTACTCCATTCCACCGCTCAGACGAAAATTTAGCTTCCCCCTTCGCGTGGGTCATGTGGTCCCCGCGTGGCCCCGCCAGGGGGCAACAACTTCTCCCCTCGATAGTGCATCTTTCAGCTATTCCCGTCGCCTGCCCCACTTGCCCCCCCCCCCCCCCCCCCCACATCGCACGCTACTCTCGCTTGCTCTCACTCTCACGCCTCGAGCGCATGAAGCGGGCGGGACAATAGCCCCGGCGGAGTAACTTTATCCGGACTTCCCTTCGGATGGCGAGCACGCACACGCCACACGCACACACGCACGCGTGCCAACAGTGTTCAGGGAGTGACGCGTCTGTTCAGCAGCCTGGCCGAGGCGATGAGGTACCGTTGGTGCCGCCCCGTTTACAGAATTCCACGACCAGAGCATTATTTGTTTCGTGATACCGAGAATTTCGTCGACGGCTCCCTTCGTCGCCAATGCGTGGTGGCGATGCGCCAAGTGTTCTCAGGGAAATCAAAATAAGACGGGAATACTTCACTTCCCAACGGCCACGATACTGTTGCAAGCGCAAACCGAGATTGGCCAGACTGCCAGACTGGCCAGACTGGCGTCTGCTCCGAAGGGAATCATGCCTTGTGCGCACAAAACTGCTTAGACATAGCCTTGCCAATTTTCAAAATTTTAAGAAATAATTGAATGTTTTTTGTGTATTTTTTTTTTTTGGGGGGGGGGACAGTTGCTCGGACCGACTCCCATACAAAGTGCTTTCCCCGACAGATGTGCTGGTGTTCATGCGGCGGCTGCTGGAGCTGCCGCAGGTGCCGCAGCTGCCCACCGACACCCAGGAGGCGCTGCGAGGGCTGGTGACACGGCTGCAGCAGGCCGACGGCCACCGCCCGTCCTACTTGGACATGAAGAGCACGATGAGCAAGCTGCACCCCGGGCTGGGTGAGTACAAGTGAGAGTCCATCGGTGGGGGCGGCTAGCGAGCTTCCGTCCGACTTGGGAGCGCCAGGCACTCACAAACAGCCTGACGCCGCTTGCAGGCGCCGCGCTGCTGCAGCGGCCGGACTTGGCCACAGCGGACGTCACGGACGCGGCCAACAAGTGGCTGTGGAGAACGTCGGCGTCGCCCTCCCGCAGCCATGATGGTGACAGCGGGGACCAGGACACGTCGGCGGACTGCTCCGAGGGCCTGGACGACAGCGTCGACGACTGGCCGCCCAGAGGGGTGAGTACCTCATCCCCATCCCCCGGGGAGTGTTACTGGCCGCCCAGAGGGGTGAGTACCTCATCCCCATCCCCCGGGGAGTGTTACTGGCCGCCCAGAGGGGTGAGTACCTCATCCCCATCCCCCGGGGAGTGTTACTGGCCGCCCAGAGGGGTGAGTACCTCATCCCCATCCCCCGGGGAGTGTTACTGGCCGCCCAGAGGGGTGAGTACCTCATCCCCATCCCCCGGGGAGTGTTACTGGCCGCCCAGAGGGGTGAGTACCTCATCCCCATCCCCCGGGGAGTGTTACTGGCCGCCCAGAGGGGTGAGTACCTCATCCCCATCCCCCGGGGAGTGTTACTGGCCGCCCAGAGGGGTGAGTACCTCATCCCCATCCCCCGGGGAGTGTTGCTCTGCTGACTGTGCCCACGGCTGTGCCCCCGCCACCCCTCAGGCGCCCACCTGCCCGCGGCCCGACCTCAGCCCGGACTGGGCCGTGAGCGCGGCCGCCGCCCGGGAGCGCGCCCTGCACTGCGGCGCCGTGTTCCGCGGGGGCCCCGGCCGCGGCCCGGGTCGCTGGTTCCGAGTCCGCGTCCGCCGCCGGGGCTGGGCCGCCCTGCTGCCCTCCCCCGCACGCCTGCTCGTCTTCTCG
Organism: Odontothrips loti; assembly: GCA_038380765.1. Classification (NCBI taxonomy): domain Eukaryota; kingdom Metazoa; phylum Arthropoda; class Insecta; order Thysanoptera; family Thripidae; genus Odontothrips; species Odontothrips loti. The sequence continues at coordinate 18,965,359 of CM076246.1, read as the reverse complement.
GGTGAGCGCTCCTCGCGGCCCCGCCTCGTCCTGTCGCTCGCCTCACCCGGCCCCGGGGCCCCCGGGGCCCCCGCCGCTACCGGCCTCGAGGACGACGTCGTCCTCCCTTGCGGCGACCCCTGCTGCGCCGTCTACACAGCGCGCCCTCGCCCCCAGGGCCCCGCTTTCGAGCTGTGCTGCCCAGGAAGGAAGACTCACCAGGTATACGCGGTAGGCCACCCGACCCGAGTGGGGCTCGGAGGTGGACTTTAAACGTTAACCCGGGCTAGGCATTGTCTGACACGTGCGGATGTCTGTTGGCTCTGTCAGCTCTGGGTGTCGGACGACGAGGAGGCCAACGCCTGGGTTGAGGCGCTGAAACGCGCCTCCCAGGGCGAGTCATCCCCGCCGTCACCCTTGGCTAGTGCCTTGGCGGCCTCCGCCCCGGACTCCCCCATCCGCGGCACCCACGGCGTCGACGCCAGTGGGGCAGACGGCATCGCCACGCCCGACGCGTCCGTCCGGACGGGGACAGGGTCCAGGTCACGGTCCGAGTCGCGGTCGGCGTCGGTGCTCAGCGACCAGCGCAGGGCGTCGGCGGACTGCCAGACGGCGTCGACGACCACCTCGGAGAGCGAGCAGCTGCCCCCCGCACCACCTCTGACACCACCACCACCGCAGGGACTCGGTGAGGTGAGTGTACATCAAGTGACTGGAGGAGGTGGCACCTGGCACCCGTTCCGTCCGGATTGTTGTTAGCATGGGGACGTTCCAGGATCACCATCAGCAGTACGAGTCGATGCTGTCTGCCGGCGAGGAGATCTACCACGACATCGCTCCCCCGGACACAGAGTCTGCCGGCCCCAGCTACGCCAACGTCGGGGCAACGCTGCCACTGCCGACTGGGGCATCGGCGGTGCGACTCGCAGCCGACCTCGACAACGACGGCGACCTGGACGGGCACACGAGGCCCCTGTACGACGACGTGGCCGTGCCGGCGAAACCCCTCTACTGCAACCTCCAGCCGGGGAAGCAGCCAGAGGAGGGCGGGGATGGGGGAGGGGGAGAGGCCAGCATGGGGGAGGGCGAGCATCTCTACGACGATATCGGCCTCGGTGGCCTGAGGCCGCCAGAGGGGCGGGCATCCGTCTACGAGCTGATTCAGGACCCCGCCGACGGCCAAAGGATCCGGTGCTCGTGAGAGGGATCCGTGGAACCTGTGGAACCCGGAACCCGCGACAATCCCCCAGGATCAAATTTGAGGGGCAGACATGACGATGTTCGCCCTATGTCAAAAGCTGTGATATACGAAAGCAACGAGCTAGTTTTGGATGCATTTGAGATTATAGTTCTTAAATCCCGTTGGCTCAATTTAATTTGTACATGTTAAAGGGAGATCCAGAATAAATTGTGAAAGTTAATATCACATCTACCATTTTGAACACTTCATGGGGCATATCTATGGAATGATAGGTCATTCCAGCATAGAATTGGAAATAGGGTGTAATGATGATTCATAGTACGCATTAACCAACTTAATATTATCATATATTTTCCATTTCATAGAACTTTAAATTGTTTTACAATCATGTGTAGAATGCTTACAACTCAGAAAACACCTCTGATATCAAAAACCATTTGTTTAAAGAAATGACAGACATCACCTGGATCTCAGTCCATTTTGCTTATCATAATTATTTGACTAGTGACATCAATCCTAATGATTGAACCATAACTACCCCTCCCTAGTTTACCCTACACACAGTTCTCCTTCATTCTCTACAAATAATAATCACACAAAAATCACAACAAAAAGAAAATTACAGATGTAGGCAAGATCAACCACAAGACCATCAGTAATTGTTGTACCAAACAGAAAAAAGAGATTGCATAAGTAAAATAAGGCTACTATGGCCTAAAAAAATAGTGGAATGTAGGCATTTGTTTGTTCACAAATAAATGTATAAAAATAATACTTGGAACTGACCAAACAGCATTTTCTGGTAACAGAAATAATATTTTTAATTACATCATGTTTTTTAATCAACCAGGCACACAACTTTAGAATCTTACCATCAAGACCCACCCCAATATAAATACTAGCTCTTTATTACACTGGCAGCCTGCAGTTTACAAGAACAATAACTTCAGAAGGCAAACACGATATGCATTGTAGATTACAAAAGATACAAATCATGGAAAAAAGATTGTAACACAAGCATAAAATCAGAAAAAGTCATGTCAAACATTTACAATACAGTAAACCCTAAAGGAAACAGGTAATTCCATTTAATTACTACAGAGTAATAGAGTGGGAAGTTAATTGAAATATAAATAAGATATCTAACAAACCTTAGTCAGTAATTCGCTATCATGTTATCAGCATACATGAGACCCCAATCCACACAGAATACACATAGCATCAAAGTGGATCTGTATTGAGCATTAAATGGCATGGAAAGGGCATGGCATTGTTGACAACTACTATCAAATATTAAGATTTCAAAAATTTAGGGAAGACAGGAAAACTAAGGGCATTTGATCATAGTGTCATGAAAAGAAATAAAAGGGAGTGAAGGCTTGTAACATAGTAAAAGCATGTAAATTGGCAAAGGTCTTAACCTACCTTGTCCAAATTACTGGTACATAAAAAGCCAATGGACGGCAAATTTTAAAAATGCATACACGTGCAGGATGTGGCTAGTGACAGTGGCCAAAAAAAATACTGTAATTGCCATCTACAGATATTTAGTACGTAAATACCATATTTCTAATGAAGATCAAAGTGTTTGATTTCTTACATAAAGTCAATACAAATACACACTCTCCTCACAGTCAGGGTGTGTGACAATAACTTCCACAGAATAAATAAAATCACATTTTAAAACATTTCTTTTAAAACCATATTGGTAAATGAGCTAGTACATTTGAGGAGACACATCTCAACTTCTGCCTCTAAAATTGCGATATAATTTCAATTTCACAAAGAAGAGGTGAAATTGCAGTCATACTCTCTCCTAAAATAGCACAACACAACACCATTATTTCTGGTAATGTCACTGTCTAAGAGGAACTGGAAGAGTTTACATTGAAGTCCAACTGGACCAGAACAGGTATGATCTGCATGTAAGTGAGCGTGAAACTCTCATTCAAATTGCACTTCATAAAAACGTGTCCATTGAACAATATCTGTCTCCACTTTCACCTCACGTTACATGTAGATGGCTTGATGCTAGGCACTCATGCGATGCACACTGTGTGCACTTGCAGTTGACCTGAGAGAATTTCTTGAAATGGTACCACTTCCATTGACTATTGGTGACATGGTTAAATCCAGCAGGTCGTCTTCATCATTCTGGTTAGCAAGCTGGTATCCTGAAGACTCCTCCACATGAGAACAGAGGGATTGTCGGGGATACCGGGCAAGGCGCCATGTTGCTGCCCACAATGCAATGGCAAACAGACTCAACAGCGCCGGTAAGTGTATAAGGCTTGCTGGTCCCATAGAAACCATCATCTTGTATGCAAGGGTTGGGAAAAACATCTCCCCCATGGCTGGTCCCATGACTAACATCGCTGCAGTTCGATGAGTTATCAGAACGTGGCGCTGCATCCACAGCATGCCTTTACAAAAAATACATTGTCTATTAGTTTACAGCAAAATGTCAAGAACTCAATGGCTGTTAGCTGTATGCTTCAACTGCCGTGTTTATTAATTTATAGCAAAATGTAGAGAATTCAATGGCTATTAGCTTCATGCTTCAATTGTCGAACACTTACCAGATGGGAAAACAGATGCAGTGCCAACGCTGACCATGACTGAACCAATCCAAAGTGCAACTTCTGAGGAGGATGCAAAGGCTGAGAGCAGCCAAGTTGCACAGGAGCAAATTGCAACACTAAGAACAAGCATTGATGTCGGGGACAGAGCACTTGCAAGTAAGATACATGCAAAACGTGTGCTTGTCAGTGCTCCCCAGAAAGTAGCTGTTAGAGCAGAGCCAGTGGACTGTGAGAGAGAAAAATAACCAATATTAGACGTATACATCTACATTAACTTAAAAAATGTTCAGTTCATGATATTAGTAGATTTTTAAAATAAGATAAATTTACCTGAGACAGCTGAAGGGGAGGTTGGATTGCATACACCATCAATAGCTGACCATACATTGCCTGGACCCCAGAAGTTACCATCAGTAACAACAGCATCAGTCCGATAAGAGTATGCCTCAGACAACGAGACGGGAGGATATTCATTTGGCCAGTACTGGACCTACTTCGAGTACCCCCCCGTGCAACATGACCATTCATGTCCTCTTCATCAGTTTTAGACTTGGGATCTCTTGGATTGAAGCACAAAAATCCAAGGAACAACAATGAGGTGGCGAGGAGTACCATGCCAACAGTGAGGTACATGAGCGCCATCCGGCTCAAGCCATACTTCTCTAGACGGTTGGCAAAAGTGTCAATAACAGTATGAATCACCTCAGTATCATTCACAACAGTCGATGCTGGTTTACTATGATGTGTGCGCTTTGGGCTGATGGATGGTTCTGCATAAACAGGATCATCAGCAATGTGAGGGGAAGTCTTGAATGAAGCAGGAGTAGTGGTCATAGAATGAAGAGTGTCTCCATTGTTGTATTTTCCAGCAGGCCTCTCTGGTTGTTTTGGAGCAGACTCCATGTGTGGGAGAATGGTTTGAGATCCATGATCACCCACAACCGGTGGAAGGGTTTTTGCCTTTAGTATTGCTTTTACATGACTTCCTCCAAAAGACTGAACTTGAGACTCGAGGCCTGAAGTGTTTGTTGCTTTTAAATGCTTCTTTTGTGGCGCACTTGTTGTACTCTGGGTCATCTCTGCCACATTTGGAGCCAACACCTCTTGTTCATCCAAGGAGATACTTTTTCCAAAACTATGGGAATTATTACCTGAATTATGATCTTCACTTATTGGAGGTATGAGTTTTCCTAGGACATGCTTGTTAATTGCTCCGTTACCTGCTGATGAATCAGAGCTGGGAAGGACTTGAAGAGGCAGGATTTTCCCACTTTCTGAGGCAGATTTCCCGGAATTACTTGAAATACTAGATGAAGGCATATCTGTATGGGTAGATCCAGGCCGAACACTTCCTTGCCCTTTTTCTAAATTTACTTCCATGGTGTTTCCTAGAGAATGCGTTTCAGGCCTTAGAGAAGTGGAGCTCGACTTGCTGTTCTTCTCAGGAATTGATAAAGACTTGAAAACAGGCAAGGTACCGGATATAGGGACACCGATGCCTGCTGAGCCATTCCGTTGTCTTGAGCTAGACTCATTGAGTCCTGTGCTGGGGATTTGCGAGCTGGTGTTCACAGAACCATTCATGGATGATGTAGATTTAATGACCAGAGGAACAGAACTTGTGCTCAGAGCAGGTGCTATAGAAGATACTGGCGCCACCTGGGGTGCAATGCTTGAAGAAGGAGGATTCAAAGTAGAATTTGAAGCAGCAGTACCATTTAAGGTTGGTTGAACACTTAAACCTTTTGATAATTTTGTAGAGTTGAGAGGAATATCTGCTGTAGAAATATTTTGGGGAAGAGCCGGCGGAGGAATAGAGGTTGATAAGTTGCCAGAAGTTACTGTCTTATTGTCTGGTCGAATCATAGCCTTCATTGTAGTAGACACAGGAACCAAGTCTTCTGGTGGTGGTTTACGGAACTTTTCATTTTCCCACTTTTTGTCCTGGAGTTTGTCTGAATTGACTAATACTGGTTTTGGTCTGGGAGCTCGATGAGTGGTAGTTGAAATATCAGTTTTTGAAGTATTCACAGAGTCAGATGTATTAGCCACTAGAGGTGATGAAGCAGTGGTGGCAGAATTGGCAATGGTCGACTGATTGCTAGGTTGCAAAGAGGAAATCGATTCAGCTCCTTTAGAGGTAGAAGGCACAGTAGGTGAGAATAATGAAGAAGTCTTGGTCTGCATGGACAGAGTTGCATTGGCTACTGAAGAATTGAAAGCTTCAGATGCTTTGGTTGGACCTCGACTGGGAAGTTTCCAGTTAGCCTTTATAGGCTCAGATGTGACGAGAGATGAAGCAGTTGAGAGACCAGTGCTGAGGGTCAATGACTTGTTGGCAGCCCAGCTAAGAAAAGGGCTGGAGCTTGGGTGATGCAGTGGATCCTCCGTCACTGTCAAGTGGGTCCCGACAGATGACAAATTTCCAACGTCTCGAGGCAATCTAAACACAGACAGTAGATAAAAAGTGCATCAGAATTGGTATGCCAAGATGATTGTGACTGAGATTCAGCAAATATGGTAGTTGAGGTTTAAAATGATAAATGGTGCACTTGCCTGTGAAGGGGAAACATGGCAGGTGTGGTGGATGGGATAACCACAGAATAGTCAATCGGAGCCATCAGCGGCTGTGATAAGAAAGGTGCCAAGAAGATTCCCAGACTGAAACTGAAGTGCAGGGCTTGCATGAAAGGTCCACTGTTTCTTCCCCATAAATCAAGGCAAAGAACATTACCACCTGAAACACAGGTCACATTTTTAAAAATTATATTTATATGGAAGAAAAGGGTTAATAAAATAAAATGAAAACAAAATGATTACCAGTTGTTAAGAAACCCAAAGATACACCTAGGAGAAACATATCAGTTCTCAATAACCAATTAATGCCACACCATGGAATGATTGTGACTAGAAGTGCAGTAACCAGTAATGCCAGAAACACCAGGAACAACCTATTGAACCTGTCAAGCAGCCTGGCACCTAGAAAATGATAAAATGATATTATATTCCCCAAAAAGTAGTTTCCCCTTCAAATTTTCTACTTTAAAAAGCTCATATAATTACCAAACATAGCCCCTATCATGAATCCTTGACATCTATACATTACTTCATAAGTCATAAGAGTTATATCACTGCGGAGCTCTGCGGGTGGAACAGGAGACAAAGGTCCTGGTATGGCAAAGGTTAAGCCCTGAAAAATGGAACAAGTTTTGTAACACACTGAATCAGAGCTGAACTATAGAAATATTCAATTATTAAATCAGGTGTAATAGGGATGTAGAATGTAATAAGGTAGTTCTCTTACCAATCCTAGAAAAGCTCCACAGAGCCCCAAAGTCTTTGAAAACATGGCACATTTTCCACTAGAAACTCTCCTTATTGCAGACTTTGAAGACTTTCTTGAAGTGCTCAAGAGGCCAGCTTGGTCAAACACTATGTCCTCCTCGAAGGGGTCATCATCATCACGGTAACTCATTTTTTAAATGAGTAAGTAGAGCCCTGATGGAAAAATTTTTGAGAAAACTTTGTTGGTCGTGTATATATATATATATCGAAAAGAAAAAAAAAAGTCATGAAAATAAATGAAAACCAAGGGAAGTTTGGCAGCTGTCAGCAATCCCATGGAGAACCTAACCAAGCTGATTTTAGCTTGTGCATTGGCACTGCAACTACATTGAAATCTAACAGCTCCAAGAACTCCATCAAAGACGGTCACTCCAAAATATTTGGCACATGCGCGTCTAAGTGCCGCAACTGACGAACTTACATGTGTAGGGGGTTCTGTCCAGGTCAGGCATGCCCCTACCTTGACCAAGATAATCGAGCACTTACTGCATTCCCAAGGATATAAACTCACCAAGGCTCCTCTAGAGAATTTCGAAGCTTGGCGTGCCGTGAAGAAGCACTGCGAAGAAATTAAACTGATATTGTCGGAAATCAATGAACGATTGTGGTCTGATTTTTCATTGCACAAGACACTTGCAGCAGACGCCTTCTGCTGCCAAGGAGCGAGGAAAGGGGCGTGGGGGGTGGGGGGCGTGGGGCGGGGTGGGGAAGGACAGGTTCTCCGGCTAACTTGTAATCTCTCATACCATCCCTGTGGCCTTTTCCAAGCAGTAGCCTCGCGCGAGGTGCCTCTAGCTGGACGTGCCCCGGTGGATTCTCCAGTCGGCCGTCAGAGGGCAGCACCAGTCCGGCGCGCGCTGGCAGGTGGCTGGTGGCTGGCAGATCTGTGCAGCCATAGGGTCGGGGAAGTCCATGCGAATGCGGGGTATCTCCGGCAGCATTGGTGACAGGTTGGTTGTGTTGGCAGCACCGCGGACAGCTGCGCCAGTGGACAGGGCCACCATAGGCGTCAAGCCTGAGGCTAAATACTAGACTCTCTCTCTCTCTCTCTCTCTCTCTCTCTCTCTCTCTCTCTCTCTCTCTCTCTCTCTCTCTCTCTCTCTCTCTCTCTCTCTCTCTCTCTCTCTCTCTCTTCACCTACCCGCCGAGGGGTGCCGCCGCCGCCGGAGTCCCTCCCGGTGCCGGAGACTGATATTTTCGCGCCCTGTCCTCCACAGTTGGAGTCTCACTGCCTGTGTGGTGTCGCTCGAAAACACCAGGCTGCACCCCACAAATGATCGGCAATCAAGAGCGCCGAGTAATTCCTCTCTTTTCTTGCGTTTCGTTGTCGTTTTCTCCCTTCTCCCTCCGTCCCCCTTTCCTTCGTGACCGGAGTACGCAGGGCGGTGATGTCATCCTGTGATGCCAAGTCTATTTCAATCTAAGCCACCGTGGAGCAAGGCGAACTTTCAGAGGGAAAAGAACGCGTTGTAGAGAAGGGGGAAGGAGAGAGAAAGGTGGAGGCAGCCGAGAAGGAAGAAAGATCGCTAAAGACGGAAGGAAGGAGATGGTGAAAAGAGTGGGAGAAGAAGAGGAGGTCGAGGTCGTGGACAGATCGTTCCACCTCTCTCGCACTCACTGCTCCGTGCCCACAAGAGAGGGACGGACACAGCTGTTTTCGGAGCAGCGGAGGCGGGCTGCGAGAGCGCCATCCTTGTCGCTCCCGGGCGGCATGCGGCTGCGGCGCAGCGCAAAGAGAGACGGTTGAGGCGGGTCGCGCTTCGGAGGCAGAGGTCTCTGTCGCTCTGGTACGGAGGCCCGAGTAGCGAGTGCGGGAGGGAGATGGGAACGGCTGTTTCCGAACGCAGCCTTCCCTCTTCCCAGTCGGCATCTCGCACAAGAGGGCCAACCCGTAGCTCAAACGTTGTTTTGGCCGTGCGCGAACAACACCTAGAGGGATCCGATCCGCCGGCGTAACAGCACGTCGTTCTAGCGTCCATTCAGTTCAGACCTGAGAGAAACGTAAGTACCTCCTGGCCGCTGTATGCCTCTGACCGAGGGGCAGGAGGCCCCGTCCGAAAACACGACGAATGGGTGAAAATTTTATGGGGTACAGACACAGACCGTACATCTTACAACCATACAGTTCGTACTGGGCAACATAATCTTGACGACGCATCTTTTAACGCCATAGTTGTTCATTAATTGCTTTTCCCCCGCGACATTTGAGAATGCACGTACTGGCATCACTGGTCCAAAGTAATACCGAACTTCCACAAGTATGACAACCGAAATGTCGTGCTCAGCTTTTGATCTACTTTTGCTTTCTTCAAAACGCAGTCCGTAGGGGAGCGGGAGGGGGGGGGGTGCATTTGTCCCTGTGGGGTGTGGCACACCGCCAAAGAACCACTGGGGTTGTGAGAATTGCCACCCGGCACCTCACACGCACTCACACACGACTCTCCGACCTTCGCGTATAAAAAAGAAGCAGGTCAGTAAATTAATGAAGAGCGGCATGGGGAAGAGACGCGGCTCGTAAATCGAAGGTGACAAAATTGCAGCGTCTGGTCGGTAGCAGCTGGATGTCCACTTCCGGATCCGGACGGCCGCGGGGGGGGGGGGGGGTCTGCTTCGCTTTATCTTACCCAGTTATTGATCAGGGCATGCCGGCTGCGTCGGTCAGTTGATTGGTTGGGGTTCGGTTTTGGAGACGGCGCGGCGCCGAAGGTGAGCTGGGTCGTGCCGAGGCTGGCAGGGGCAGGGGCACGACACGCCTCGCCTCCCTCTTCCTCTCCTTTGTCTACCGCCGCCCAGAGCCCGGCCTCTAGCCCGGCCCCTACCCGTATCTAGCGGGGCGGGAGCGGGGCGGGGGTCATCGCATCCGATTGGGATTCACATGTTGCTTTGTCGGCGCCGGCTTTTGGCTGCTAAAGAAATGTTTGCGCGCTGCCATTGGCAAGATGTCGCGTGTCTTCGCTTCCTCTCACTCGCACTCGCGGCGGTGCGGCTCCTGGCGCGGTGATGTCACCGGCAGCGGCATGTGTGACCGCTCCGTGTCAGCTGCGCCGGCTGCGGCCGCGGCTGTGCCTCGTCCGGGCCGGGCCGCCTCATCAATTCTTAGCGGATTCTTTCCTTGACTTCATCCCCGCCCGGCCCGGCTCCTATCCGCCCGCCAAACGCGTCCATTCCAGCACCTGTCCGGTGCGTTAATTACATTTGCCTCTCAAATCGCGTCCCGGACAGCCCCCCCCCCCCCGCCCCCCCCCCTTTGCGACCGGCGGACGCGATAATCTAAATAGTCTGGCGAGAAAATATGAGCTTCGTGACCAGTGGCAACCCCCTCCTCTCCCCTGCCAGCTTGACCCCCATCATGTCGCCGGGGGACGTCCCCTGGGAAGTAGGCATCAAGCCCAACAGAACCCCTGCGAAGTAGGGCGGAACGCCGCGCCCCGCGCCACGCTCATATGTCTTCCGGCTCCAGGTCGACGCTGACCCTACGCCATGCCGAAGGTAAAGTCCGAGTCGGCCGCGGAGCGCCGCAGTGAGGGCTCGGGCTGGCAGGGCGGACAGCTGTTCGGCTCCGAGAGCACCGAGACCACCTTCACCGGCGGCGGCTTCAAGGACAAGGAGAAGGCCAAGGAGACGCTCAAGCTGCTGGACGGCAGGGACATCAACTACCAGTATCAGGTGAGGGTGGCAGTCTGATGCCATATGCGACCCTTTCAGCCGTTGTCCCGAATCCATGGCCCACGTGAGCCCCATGACTCGCCATGCCATGCTCATGATGGCACGCGGTGTGTTTTCGGCAAGGCCGGGTTAGCTCGTCTGGAGGCCCCCGCTGCCCCCGCTGCCCCCGCTGTTCCCGCTGCCCCCTCCCTGCCCACGCGCCCACCACACGAGCGTAACGACCAACTAACCCGGCCTGTCTGTTCCCTTGAAGGCGAACTCGAAGGCCCTCTGTTTCGCGCCTCCTTGAAAACAACTCGGAAATAGCCGGAGTTTTATCGACCGTTTGTATGAAAATGCGGGATCCTTGGCATATGAATAAAACGCTCTTGTTGCAGGTGATTAACTCTATGTACAACCGCGCCAAGGTGATTCTCAAGAGGACCAAGGATACCGAGAAGCTGAAGAACCTCCAGGAAGCCGTCGACACCTTCGCGGAGTGGCTCGATGACTACAAAACACACTCCAGGTGGGGCCACAGTTTACGGCATATGTGCCGAATATGTTAGGCGCTGATGGGCCTGCAGGGTGTGACACTTTGTTGATGTTTCAGATCCAAGGAGAACTTTGGCTACCTACCTCTGGACTCGATCCTCGCCTTCAAGTCACTGGCTAAGGACCAGGGCGTGCTCAACGGCAAGAAGCCGACGTTCATCGACGTGTACGAGGAGGCCGAGGGAGACCACAAGAAGCTCCGGGTGAAGAAGGTGGAGGGTACCGATGTGACTTGGGACATCCACCGCAACAAGAACCTCAAGCCGCTGGTGGACACGCTGCACAAGGAGGAGCAGCCCCTGTACACCAGCAGGGGGCTGCCGTCCAAGTGGCACCTGGGCCTCATCGTCTGGGGCTACAGCCCGGAGCCTTCCAAGGTGAAGAAGCTCGCGGCCGCCGCCAAGAAGAGCAGCAGCAGCGGCAGCGGCAGCGGGGAGGACTCCTCTTGAAGCCCCTGCCCGCCGCGCAGACAGACTGCTGCTGCTGCTGCTGCTACTGCAGTGCAGTCGACTTGCATCCTGCCGTTTCAAGCACCCAAGTCAACTGCACTGCAGATGAAGATGAACGACTTCGCTTGTCAGTGGACTTATTTTTCAGTGTACTTACTTTCTGAGTGTGGTCGCATCCGTAATGTACGAACTGAAATGTTGGGGAACTGGGAAGGTTTTTGTCTTAATTTATAATTTGTGCCCTATGTAGCCATAAGGCATTAACTTATTTTGGTCTAATAAATGAGAAACAGGTATCGTTTAAAATGGAACGGTCCGCGTAAAATTTTTAACTTATAAATTTTTGTTAGTTGTGTTGCGGCCAGACAGGACCAACGGGGTTCTTGATTTATTTTTAACTTGAATGGTTACTGCAAATTCAAGTTTGTCCACCTGTGATTATTTTCTAAGTATTAATAAAAGTATCAATTTATTTTCATCGATGAGTTTAACATCTGATAGACCTTAAACTGACTTCCTATCATCTCAGAGAAATACCAAACTGTGAATATTTTGCAACAGCAGCCAAACACAAAGTCCGAATGCGTTTGAAATTGGCCATTTTGTCGCGCCCCTCTCCCAACTGCACAAGCGCTCCAAGCGGCGAGAACGCAAAGCTCGAGACGTTCGTGTTATTTCTCGTGCTGAAATTAAGGTTTTATCAAATCGCCCAGCTCATGACTGCATGACGACGAATCAGTTAGACGGTCACTAAATCTGATAATTTCTACATATTGCAATAATAACATATTGATTAAGGTAGCCCACCAGATGCAATGTGCTTTATAACATAGACTAAGATGATTTTTATGTTTCTTCATGCATAAATGTTAGATTTATACGACCGCCTAGTTCCTCAAGACGTGCGTTGTCGCGACGACTTTGCGTGACTGTAAATGATATATTTCTCATTCTTCATGAAGGACGTAAAGAGCGCGAAACGCGAAGCCGGTGAAAACTTTTGGTTAAACACAACTCATCGTCTTTGACTTCCCAATGGTATCCCACTAGAATATTAGGAGATATGCGCATAGTGCATAGTTTAGCGAAATTAAGAGGGGACAATTGCCGTTCCATAATGTCTTCGATTTGAAGAGCGAACTACTTTACATCGCGAACTACTTGAACGGTTGAACGTGCAGGCCTCCCCCCTTTGCTGCGTATAACGCTCCTGTCTGTCACTGTCCTGTCTGTACACCAAAAATAAACATTCAAAGAAGTCTGGTAAATTTCTTCCTAAATATCTAATTTCTGTGTATTTATGTGGTAGTGCATGCCTGAGAATTTTTAATGGCGCATGAAGCATAACAAGTCCTCGAACAGTGCACAGATTTCTAAGGAAATAAATAGCTGCAGGTACTAAACAAAAAGCAAAACAACTTACTGTTCAGTACTTGAAAAGTGATTTTTATTCTTGAAATTTGTATGGAGACCAAATTTAAGTTTATTTTGTTCTCGTTCTCAAACTTTATTCTATCTTACTGGAACTGTTTCATGGGCTTTCACCTGCTCACTACATTGTGTTTTCATGATTTTGTTTACAGGATGCAGAGCCAGGTTAGACATTTGATTCATGATGAAGACTAATTTTCATTAAAATACAGTGAATATACATAACTATGGATTCAGCGGATCAGCATTCAGAGGCTTGCGGGGAGAGTGAAGATGCTTATTCAACCTGTGATGAAGAACGGATACGCAAACTCTTCCAAGCCTGTGATTGCGATGGTGATGGATATATCGATAGGTATGTATTGAAATATTTTAAAAGAAAACAAGTAATGTGATAGAGTTAAACAATAGTGCATTTTATTCTTACAATTACCTTATGTTTGCACAGTCAAGATTTACTGTCTGTTTGTCGGGAGTTGAACTTAGAAGATTCCTTAGAGGAGTTGATGCGTGAGCTGGGTGCTGACGAAAATGGCAGAATATCATACCAAGAATTCCTGCGTCGGCGCATTGCTCTTCGTCCCGAAATTGATGCACTTCGTAGCAGCGCATCAAACATCAGACACCAGTGCACTGAATATCTACCCACAAGCAGTGATAACAGCTTAGGTAATAGATATCTCTCTTTTCTGACAAAGCATGACTAAATTCTTGGTCTGTTATCTCCTTGTAAACTATTCTTTGATTCCTCAGGAGCCACTTCTGCTGGCAAACATGAATGCTGGGAATTTGATAGTGGTGCCCGGGATCTGAGCCCTGAACCCCATTCCCTTCAGAAATTGGTGGAAGCTGCAGGGGGGAACAGCTCTTCTGAGAATCTTCTTGAGCTTGCAAATAAGGTAAGAGTATGAGAGGTAAGAGAGGTTTCTTTATTCCGATGGGCTAAGGTTGAATGACCCTGGAAAAATTTGAAATTGCATGTTGTTTTTTAGTTGGGGTGCAGGAAGGTTTTGACGTACCTACATACCTTTCGACTAGCGCAGCTTCAGTAACTAAGGGCTGTTATTTTAGGTGTTGGGTTTAAGGTGACCACTACAGGGGACGTAATAGTGGGTGTGATGTGGTTTTTAAGGGTACAGTCAGAGTGAGGTGGCATTGGCTTGCTTGAAGGAATTATAGGGTTCTGGGAACTCTGATGGTAAATAGGCATAATTCTACATTAAAGCAACAAAAAATAAAATTATATTCCAAAATAAAATTTTGTCTACATCCTTATTTTACACAGCCCTCTAGTCTAACTTTTTATGTATTTTTCATTAGTTGAAACCTTGCTGAGGGCTTGCTATTATTTTATCACATGTAAGATATGAGAAGAACAATGCACTTACAAGAAAACAGTACAGTTAAATGAGTTTGATCCTTGAGGCATTAGTCCAAACTGCTGAGCAAGCCGAGAGAGCAAGGAAGAGAGCGGGGAGGATAAGACAGAGTTGACCTTAGTTGACCCCACTGACCTATAAAGGTATGAAGGGTAGGAGACCACGAGCCGACAATGCCCATCGATAGTGTACCGGTCCCAGTACTGCCTGGCCGGACTTCCGGCTTCCGTGGCCATCTCTGATAAGCAGACTGGGACAGGGGACGCCAGGTACAGCTACCCCCATTCAAATTTGAAACCCCTGCGTGCGGGGTGGCGCCGGATGGGGAGGGGAAGGGAAGGAAGTAGGCTTCTGCTCGTTGCTTGTAACCCCACACCGACACTACGGTGGAGAAGATCGGAGAGAGGGGAGGGGGAGGCGAAGGGGCGCAACAGACGTCATAGGGGCGGAGGGGAAAGGAGGGGAGGGGCGGCGCGGCTCGGTGGCGCCTCTCCTGCCGCACCGGCCGGAGAGGGAGAGGGGATGGCTTGGGGGGCAAAGGGCCGCGCCGGGGGGTGCCGTCGGGTCGGGGGGCTGACGGGGGCGTTGGGGAGATCCAGCACGGTACAGTGCCACAGTCGGTGCGCCTCGCCTCGCCTCGCTCCTCGCCTCGGCCCCCGCTGTGGCCGTGGCCAGCCGTGGCTCTCGGGTCGGATCAGTTCGGCGCGGCCGGCGCGTACCGGCCCGGCCCGGCGCTACCCCTCGTGTCCGGTGTGCCGGTGGGCGGCGGGCCGCTGTTGTTGTCCGGCGCGGACCCGGTACAGTCGGAGCCGAAAGCACGAATCTGCGTCGCTGCCGTAGCCGACTCTGCCGTGGGCTGGCCGTGGCTGTGCTCCACGGTGTACCCGGCGGCCCTCGGCAGCCCCCGGCCCCGGCCTCGACGACTGTCGCCCTCGCCTCTGCCCCGCCGGGGGGCCGGGCTTTTTCTGGAGCGCCGTCTTGATCGTGCCGTTGGGGGCGTTCGCCGGGCCGCAAGTCGCTGTGGCCGACGGCTACTTGTCGGGGGGTAGGAGTTCGTGAGGCCTGGCGACAGCGGTGGTCCGAGAGGCTGCAGACACTGCAGTGAGAGGTACGCTCCTAGCAGGGCTCAGGGTTCCCGCACAAATGTCACGTGTCAGGCTGTGGCCGAGGTACGTGGGGACAACACGAGCCCGGCCCCCCTTAGGGCCCTGCCTGCCGCTCCCGCCTCCAGCCCAGTGTTCTCAGTCGGGCGGGCAAAGGGTCTTCCCCTGAAATCTTCTGTCTCTCTCTTCTCACAAGCCGGCCTGAGTGTGACAGAGATGGAAGATGCTCTTGCCCGAGCTTGCCCGCCCGATTGAGAACATTGCTCCAGCCCCGGCTCCAGCCCAAACTTTGGTCACGTACTGGATACGCTGATTTCGTAGCGGGGTAGCGCAGGTGGGAGGGAAGGGGGCAGCATTGCATTAGCACGGGGCGTGCGGAGGGGCGGGGCCGGCCCCGGGGATGAAAATTGCATCTATATTGAGTTAGGTTTCCGGGACCCAGCCCGGCCCATCGCGCGCAGGGGGTACCGCAGACTCCCCAGGGTACCCACCCACCCCGTGGGCGGGTCGTGCCGCGTGCCGCGTGCTACGTGCCGAGATGTGCAGGCTGCCCGGTGAGCCCGGTGTGCTGTGAGCCGGCGCTGGCAACACAGCGACCACTTTTGATGCGGACGCGCCCCGCGCTAGGGCATATTGATTGACGCGAAAGAGCCACCGTGCCACGGGCGCCTTCGAAAATGATCGCTGTCCTTGTCGCCCTCGAGTCGCGGCCGCGAGAGTGCTTGTTCCGTCCTTGCTGCTCGAGGGGCTGCCCTGGCCAACCCCTGCTGTGCTGCGCTGTGCTGCGCTGTGCTGAGGCGCCGGCCCGGCCCCTCACCCGGTCGCTGTTGTAAACCAGACCGTGTGCTGAGTGGACAGTGGCCAGACGAAGCTCGGGCCGACAACAAGAACACCCACCCACACAGATCCGAGCTTGTTTTCGAACGTGCAGTGCCGGCCCGCGGCCAGGCAGCGCCAGCGCCTGCGAGTCCCGGGGTAGGCCAGCCCGCACGACACGCGCGCATGCAGAAGTCGTCGTGGCCTACCCAGCCCCAGCAGGCGGCATGTGCCCAAGACGGAGGTTTGCGCTCACGACAGTTCGGTGGATTGAGTGATTCCGTGTCGACCGGACACATCCGTTCTGACGTGTCGACAGCCACGCTGCAGGTGTTGGCGTCCACTTCCCTCTCCGATGTGCTGCCGCTGCTGCCCGCTCCCATTGCTCCCGTATCGAGGTCGACCTCTGCGGATGGGACGGGATGGGCCGGCAGTCACGCGACCTCAGACCTCAGTCGTAGGGGAGGGTAGGGGGCCTCCCTAGAGCCCACTACCCCTTTTCCCATTCGCCCATTCAAGTATTTGGAGGAACTGACGTGCCCGTCGACTTTTTTTATTTTACTCTCCGCCTTCTTTTCTACCGTGAGGGTTTTCTTTCCCTTTCCCAGCTCATTCTGAAAGAAAACCAAACACGAAAAGCGCGCCCACACCTTGTCGAAGAGCGTCTGTTGTGTTTGCCGCCAGAACAGAACGGAGCAATGCCTGTCATTCCCTCCCCTCTCTCTTTTTCTGTGTTCCCTCTCCCCCTCCTCCATATCCTCTCGTCCTGACGCTATCCTTCCTTGTCCCTCCCAGGCCGATGTTGATGCGTGGGACAGAGAAGGTAACTCGGTGCTACGAGCTCGGAGGGGGGAGGGGTCCCTTTCCCCTCCCCCTACTGCCCCCTCATGGCTTCTCCCCCCTCCCCTTTCCCCACCCGGGCCCGACAGCGCCGGCAGCGCTCAGCGTTGGCCTCGCGGGTCATGAATGGAGCGCATCCGCCGTCTCTCTCTCTCTCTCTCGTTCGATCCAAACCGGTCGGGAGTGACGAGGACGGGGGATTTTCTCTCGCGGTGCGCGGAGGCGTCCAGTCCAACTGAGTGGAGCGGGCACTGCGGCCAGACAAAGGAATTGTGAATTTTTCACCAACAGCCAGGCCAGCAGGGGTGTGCCGGCCCCGCGGAGGGCGTCTGGCGGCGGGGAAACTGCCCCCCTTCACGACGGCGCCGGCCCCGGGCCCCCGGCGCCGACTCCTGGACCTCCAGGACGGCCGCGCGCTTAGCTCTCGCTGGTGATATCGTCCGACCCCGCGCGGCATATAAGCCCCGCTCCGGCACGGTGTTCCTCGGGGAGTCCGATGCTTGTGCCACATTTACCATGATGATTACGATGATGATTTCCTATCATGACCCTACCCACACCTGATCACCCACGATGATGATATCCCGTTACGTGTATGTGAATATATTGTACGACTTTGCGCGGTGTCGTGCTTCTAGCCGACGTCGCCACCGGGGCCTAGCCTCACATAACTGGCACAAGCGACTATGACTTTCCTTTTGCTCCGGACTTTTGAAAATCGACAACCACACTGCCCATATCTATGTATTCTCCTCCCCCCCCCCCCCCCACGGAATTTCTATATCTGCCAAACTATGAAATGTATTCTTTTAGGGAGGGTGAAAAATAAAACGAGGGACAAAATGCTGTGGCCGCGCGGCGCAGAGGTTTGGGATGCCGCGGCCCGACACCCGGAAGTGGGGGTTGTTTGGCCGCGGGGATGAAATGGCGGGGAGTCCTGTACAGCGTGCCAAAACCCCAGGGCTAGGCCTGGCCTGGCCAGTGCTGCAAGTCCCCTCAATGGGCCTGCGAGCAATGCCTGCGAGCCCTGCGACCTTAAGGGAAGCTCGCCAAGTCGGTCAAGAGGTGGAGCTGCGCAGAGCGGCCCCCGCCGGCCCCCGCCGGCCCCCGCCCGCACCAACAGGGGGCCCTCGAGGGGGCCCATGGCACGCCGGCTGCACCCTGGACCTGGACATCTCGGCCGCCTCCTGTTATCTTTTTTCCGCTTTGAGTCAAGTTTTTCATTTAACTCCGTCGTAACGGGCACCCGACCCGCTGTTCTCTGCAGGCGTGAAAGGGCAGAGGGCCGCAGGGGTGTGTAGGGCCACAGGGGTGTAGGGCCACAGGGGTGTAGGGCCGCAGGGGTGTGTAGGGCCACAGGGGTGTGTAGGGTCACAGGGGTGTAGGGCCGCAGAGGTGTGTAGGGCCACAAGGGGTGTGTAGGGTCACAGGGGGCGTGGGCGTGGGACGCGTAGCCAGCGGCGTAGCCAGTGGGGATGGGAGTAACACACCGTGTACCCACAATTGTGCAAGCTATTTTCCGCGTCATTGGAGAGATATCGCCTCCCTCAGCTGGGGTTGGGGTTGGCTCGCAAACTTCCACAAGTATAATTACTTTGTCGTGACTTTTGCGTGTAGATCTAATGGCCCGTGTGCCTGCGTGTCTCTGCAGGGGAACAAGAGAATAAGAGGCCAGCAGAATGTTTTCCATATACGTAAACTAGCAGTTTGTCTTATTTTTCACAAATTTCACACGGCTACACGCAAGCAGCTCTGAAGTAGTTGTGGTACCCAGCAGCACTGCCTTCCGAGTGCCAACCCCCACCGTTTCGCCTGGAGCCAGAATGCGAAAAACAAACATGGCCCACCAGTGCGGTACGCCCACCTACCCTCCCCCGTCCTTTCCATTTTCTCTCCCCTCCCTTTCACCTTGGAGGTTGCATTTCCAGTTGGAAAAAGAGGGAAACGAGCGAGCGAGGGCAGCGAGGGGTGTAAGGGTATAAGAGGGAGGGGCCGTTGCGCATTGATGTTTCTCTCGGCGAGTATGTGCCGTACTCTGTGCGGAGGGAGGGGTGTGGGAGGGGTCAATAATGTATGGCATCGTTCGACGCAAATATTTATGCCCAGGACTGAAGTGACAGCCGCGCTCTCGTATATTTACGGACCGGCCCTGCAGGGTTTGGTGGCGTATGTGCACCTGGAGCCGCGCCGTCGCCAGTATCTATGGCCCCCTCCAGGCCAGCCCGGCCCAGCTCGGTCCCCCAAATCATCCCCGCCCACACCTAGTCCCTGCTGCTCCACGGCCACCGCGGCGAGCCGTGACACCGCGCCCTGGGCTGCCAGGAGTTTGTAACGCTTTGAAGGGCAGGCCTGGCAAGGCCGCTAAAGCCTATCAATATTGTAACGCTTTAGCTGTGTTTCCCTCGGCTCAAAGCGAGCCACAAAGGTAACGGAGGGGTTGGCGGGGCTGCCGAGCTCTCAGACCTCACTCGGACCTCGGCCACCTCATTACCGCACTCCGAGACCTCTCCCTCGGCACTTGCCGCACCGTACTGTCCCTGCAACGTACCCCCGCAGACTACCGCTACCGCAGGCCATGCCATGAGGCCATGCCTCCCGTTGCCCCGTCGACCGCACTGCGGAGCCTGACAGTTTCCTCTCCGGCTTCCCGCTGTCCACCGCAAGAGGGCGCTGCGTGCGCTTTCCTGCGTTTTCGACCTGCGAGTAAGGGACTTCCACTTCCCAACACAGTAAATACATTGTGTACACTTTAGTGCATAGTTCCGCACAAAATTAAGCACGCACACTTTTTGTGCATAATTCCGTACAGAAATGTGCGTAACACCGTACAAAAATGTGCATAAGGATGTGCGTAAGCACTCCGTTTGCTTAAATTTGTACATAAGGATTTAAGATTGAAGCATGGTACCGCACTACGCCTCTCCTATCTCCCAGCCAATGGAATATTTAGACGCATCCAAACAAACCTCCACATTCGAGGTCAGCGGCAGCGCGGGTGTGCGCCGGACCCTGAATAGAATTGAACTTGTTAGCCAAAACTCCCGTTCGCGTGGTGTATGTTACGTTACACGATTTCCCCTCGAACACCCGCGAGGGAAGGGATGGGGCGACGAGTAGAAATGTGTCCTCGACTGGTCGCGTCTCGGAGGCGCCAAGCGCCCCCCCCCCCCCCCCACAAGCACGTCCTCAACCATAGTATGCCAAAAATATTTGCTCTCTGCCGTGACCAGGATTCGAACCTGGGTTATTGCGGCCACAACGCAAGGTACTAACCACTATACGATCACGGCTATCTGACGAGCGTGGCGGAGAGGTAGTTCTTGCCCGACTACTTCGGGCGCTGCTGCCTGGGTGCCCCAACCCCACTCCTGCCTGAGCAGCCAGGCACAGCCAGGCGTGGCGCCGCCCCGCCCCGCACGCCCCAAGTAGAGTAGAGCGTGTTGCGTGCAGGCAGGCAGGGGTACTTTCTACCGGATTGGCGCTGCCTGCGCTGCCTTGCCAGCCTGCCAGCCACGCGGTCTCCTTCCGTCAAGACTTCGCCACCACTCCGCGGTTCTTGCAGGTCCGCGGCACAGCCGTGATCGTATAGTGGTTAGTACCTTGCGTTGTGGCCGCAATAACCCAGGTTCGAATCCTGGTCACGGCAGTGGACTTCTTTTGATTTTTTGGCTTCCTACCTTATGCAGGCCTTGCCTTGGTTTTCTGCCGCGCTCGCGGTATATTTGGGATGTAACCAGGGGCTCCATGTTGACCTCTCTCGCGTGGGGGGACGGCACGACATTGCGGGGCGGGTCAGGCAGGCATGCATGCAGGCAGGCAGGCTGGCAGGCAGGCAGGCAGACAGGCAGGCAGGCGTAAGCCTTTACCTCCCCTGCAGACACCACGTGTACTGCCGCCGGCCGGCTGGCTGCCGTAGGCTGGGAGGGAGTGGAGGCCATCAGGCCATCGCGGGTTAGTGACGATCGAAATCGACAGTAGGCGCCATTGCGATGCACAACGTATAGCGGAAATAACGCCAACAGGGCGTATGTGGGCCGTGAAATCAAATCCAACGACGTCAGCTCGGCGCTGCGCGATCGTTTCCATTGGCTTTACCACACCTATAAACCAATAAACTAAGCAACATAAGTATGTAGTATGTAAAGAAAGTTGAATATATTCGCCCACTTCCAATAAATAAATGCCAATACAATGCCATGCCCGCCTACACTGTTGAAATTATTACGCGTATTTGACATGGCGTTGTGGTCAACAGTGAGAACCGGGGTTTCAAAAAATGGACCGGAGATATGCCGTGACCAGGATTCGAACCTGGGTTATTGCGGCCACAACGCAAGGTACTAACCACTATACGATCACGGCTACGCGGTCGCTGGGGAGATTCGGCTTTTGAAAGTCCTCATAGCAGCCGAGCGGACTCGGTCCGCAGAGGGGAGGGGAGGGGGGAGATAGCGCGGCAGCGTGGCGGCAGGCTAAACGTGGCCGAACGCACGCGGTGCAGCCAGGCTCGGCTCGACGAGGAGGAATGGGAAGCATCTTCTTTTCTACCTGTTATCGCGCTGAACCGACAAACATTTCGGCATTGAAATGACTGACAGTGAGGCCGAAGTGAAAAATCACGGCACCTGACGAAACGCAAGAGCATTCAAATATTGGCGCCAGTGAGGACGCCTGTCGCGAGGCTAGGTCCCTTCTTCTCCCCCTTGCCCCCTTCCCTTCGCAGCTTGTCGCGCCTCGTGCGCAGGTCTCCCACCCCGTCCCCACCCTCCCCTCTCCTTCACTGGTACGTTGGCGGGCGCCTGGCGTGCGACCGACACAGACTGCTCGACTCCCGGGGCCCCCTCCACCACCAAGGTCCCGTGGTGTAGTGGTTATCACATCTGCTTTACACGCAGATGGTCGCCGGTTCGAACCCGGCCGGGATCAATGTTTTGATGTCTTGTAGCTAGTTTGGATATTTTGGATAGTTAGATAAATTTTCCCCCTGAATTGATTTGCATACTTCCCATACTTTAAAAATAGGACATCGCAAGAGCATTTAAACAAAAATCTTCATGTACTAGACGAAAAATATTTCATAGCAGAGCAAGGTTTCGATTCTCGGACCTCTGGGCCCAGCACGCTTCCACTCTGCTTCATATGGGTTCTCCCCATGTGTCCTTGACAAACGTGCTGAAACGGATAAACAGCGGTCAAACTGATAAAGCAGCGGCAAAAGATAACGCCCAACGTGGGGCTCGAACCCACGACCCTGGGATTAAGAGTCCCATGCTCTACCGACTGAGCTAGCCGGGCGATGATATCGGTTAGTTTGATGTGGAGCGAGCCGGTTCTTGGTCCGCCACGCCACACCGCGGATCGCGCGTTCTCGCGCCACTTGGTGCCCCCCCCCCCCCCCCCCCCCCTTTCCTTCCCCTCGCTTGTCCTTGGCGCGCGAAGGCGCGAAGGCTGCGTCCCGAAATACGTAGACGTACCGCCAGTCGCCTGCCCGCCCCTATCCTTGCCACATGAACTATGTACTTGTATGCTGATCTGACACGACATGTTGGAAATCTGTGCTTAAGCCCCCAAATGTCCGAGGGTCCACGGTATTTCAGGACAAGACAAAGTGTTGTGTTGTCTATAACTGTATTCGAAGGCATCACGTCTCCGCTCCACAAATCCTCCCCGGAACGGTGGAACTTTTCACATTTGTGACTGCGTGTTATCATTGCGTGTAACCTTCCCGCTCCTTATCTTCCTTCGGAGGCCGCTGCTCGGTTCTCTTTTATTTCTTTCTGTCTTTTTCTCGTCCTCTCCCTTGCCTCCGTCTTTCGCTCCGTCGTCGATCGACTGGAGCACAACAGTAGTGTTCCTCCATTGCCTTCAGAAAGCGACAGTGGTGTAGTGGTTAGCATAGTTGCCTTCCAAGCAGTTGATCCGGGTTCGATTCCCGGCTGTCGCATCTTATTTTGTATGGGATCTTTTACTTTCCTAGCGCTATACTTATTTTCAGCTTGGTGCAAAAAGTTTTTGTTGCAGAGTCACGATTGACAGAACCATCCGCTGGATATTCTTTCGGTATCCTCGAGGGGCCAAAAGAAGGGACTGCTTGGGCACGAACAAAATGTTACATAGCAGAGCAAGGTTTCGATCCTCGGACCTCTGGGTTATGGGCCCAGCACGCTTCCACTGCGCCACTCTGCTGTGGTGGAAGGGGGTGTGGACTAGAGCGCCCTTGGAGGGAGCGAGTCATGGAGAGGACTGTGTGTCACACGTGTACCGGGCCGGGCAGGAGGTGGAGAAGAGGGGGGGGGGGGGGGGGCAGGCCACCTTAAAGGGGGAGGGAGGCGGTAAAAAGAGACCGATGACGCAAGACGGGTTCGCGATCCGCGTCTCGTTCGTGAATGGTTGGCTGGGACCGGGTGAGACCATAGAGATAGATGGTTGGGATAGTCACACCCGTCCGGTCTCTTGAACCCCTACGTGCATATTTCAAATCCACCTTGCTTCATGTTTTCTAATATTTCCACGAGTATGGTGGTTAGCTTTGGGACCGTGCACACGAAGTACGTGACAGGGCCGCCTCCCTTCCCGGGGGTTCCGGAGGGAGGAGTTTGTCAGGCACAGCCTGTGGGAATCGAACCCACCGACCTGGACAATGGACACCCGTGGGGAGTCCGGGACGTGCCAGTGACTGTTTGCTCCCAGCACTTGGCCGTAAAATGTCACGTAGTTTGTGGACGTTCCATTCTTCCATGCAAAATCCATAACAGGAGGCCAAAAATATTTCCGCCCCCGGGTGGGGTCGAACCACCAACCTTTCGGTTAACAGCCGAACGCGCTAACCATTGCGCCACGGAGGCAGATGGCGAGGGGGGGCTGAGCAGTCGGTGACAATCGGACGCGTGTGTGGTGACCTTGGCGGGCCGCGGCGGCTGCGCGGCCGGCCGGCCGGCTGTCTGCGGCTGTGGCGGGCTGCCTATCTGCACGGCGGGGCCCCACTGCCCACTCCAAGCTTTGAATGTCTTGTCTCTGTTGCAGTTGCATCTCGCGGCACTGACGTCCCTGAAAAACGACGTCCTGCACTTGACCGAGAGGCTGCATGCGGCTTCTCAGGAGCGGGACCTGCTGGAGGCCGCCCTTACCAAAACAGAGGTGCGGTGTGGTGCTTCTTAACGCAATTCTTAGTTGCGTGCCGTGAGAATCACTACGCGAATTTTGCTGTGGCAGCTGGAGCGTCTCCGTTTGGAGGGCGACGCTGACACCCAGACACAGAGGGTGACCGAGCTGCACTGTGTCATCGCGGAGCTGAGCCGCAAGCTGGAGCGTCAGCGGAGCACCGTCATCACGGAGGACGAGGAGGCCGAGGCCGAGGCCGAGAACTTCCCCGCGCCAGCCGAGGCCGCCGAGGCGCTAGCCGGGGACCGCCAGGAGGGGGAAGTCCACCCCAGTGACGGTGACGTGTGCTCGGGTGAGCAGCGGGCAAAAATAAAAGCTTGGGTCCAGAGGATGCAGCACTACTTACTTACGTTCCCTCCCCCCCCCCCCCCTTTTTTTTAATTTACAGATTTTGAAGATGGCGAAGTGCCAAGGGTGGCAATTGTCGAAGATGAATCTGATGTCCAGGAGGTGGAACAAACAATTGATGATGTGGTTTCGAACAACAGTTCAGACAGCGACCTAGTCCATCCACTGCATGTGAGTTACAGGTACTGGCTTACTTCTTTTTTAAACTTTATGTTGGAGCTGCTGATTTTATCTTCTTAATTTACAGAGAAAAAGAAACACCCTAAATAGAGGAGCTTCTGGTTCATGCCACAGTCTAGAGCTCACAGCCCTGCGAGAGGAACTTCTACAAGTTCGAGCAGAAAATGCAACACTGAGAGAGCAAGTGGCTAGACAAAATTCTGATCTAGCACGCACCTTGACTCTTCGAAATGAGAGGGACAGACTGAAACGCAAGGTGGGGGGGAAACCCATTGAGTTAATTAATGTTTTGATATTCAGATTCCCCAAATTTAATGCACATACATCAATTTTTCAGTTAAAAGAGTTTGAGAGTCGTTTCAACATCCATGAAGGGACAGAAAGCACACCGCAACCTCTTCCACTCTCTGCCATGGGTCCCTGTTCAACATGTATCCCAGGTTCCCCCAGTCATGGTGCTGCACTTCCAGGAGTCCCTCGAGATTCTGATATACCAGTCTTGAAAGTGGCCGAAAGGGTTCGCTTAAAACGTGTAGATCAACCTATCACTGGTCCAGAGATTGCCTCTGTTGGAGTAAGAAACTCTCAATACCAAATGATATTTTATTTTTAAAACTCTAAGCCCTAAAAGTGTTTTTTATTTTTATTTTTTAAATTTCACAGGTGTCTACAACACAAATGGCTGAGCATCTTGTGTCTGCTCTTGCTGAAGAATCTGATCTCCTTGAGTTGGGAAGGCATGATCAACATGCACGACAACAGCTTGAAATAGAAATAGAAAGGCTTCACTCAAGACTTGAACACACAAGGGCTCATAACAATGTTCTTTCACTTTCCCTGGAAGAAAGTAAAAATCAGAGTGATAAGTTGCATTTGTTGGTAGGGAAGTATGAATCAAATGCCATAGCACTACGACTGGCCTTGGGATATGCAGACCGAGCTACAGCTGCCTATGATTGTCTGGTGGCTCTTCTGGAGAGTGAATTAGCTCTCATTCTCAGAGGTGCCTCAACAGGCAAGGAGGCAATTGAAGATAGACGGGCTGCTGAGAAAGCTGCTTGGAGCCTTTTAGAGGCTGAGCAGTACGGGCGATTAACCAAGTATGACTTCAGTTTTCTCTTTGCTTCAGAAAAGTTACATTTGAGATGTATTTTTTTTTAAATCAGAATTTACAATTTTGCTGAAACTCAAACAGGGAAGGAGATTGGGGACCAAGTGATGAGCAGAGATTGCGGGAGCTCATATCTAGATTAAAAATGGATAGAAGTAGAGTACGAGACACTATTGTGGAACTGGAAAGTGTGCATGCTGAGCCTCTCAGCACCCGTTTGCCAGTTTCTTTAGCAGAGGCTCGCAAATTAGATTTAGAAACTGCTGTACTGATGCAGGTATATGCAGGTGTGAGCTACTCGCCCTTATGTCATCAACTTTGTTGTTTCTAACACACTTTGCACAATTTAAGGAACTGATGGCTATGCGAGAGGACAAAGCTGATCTGAGAGCACGGATTTATCTTTTGGAGAAAGAGCGGGCAGCACTAGAGCTACGACTAAGCAGCCAAGACACCCAAAGACAAGCTCAAGCAGCATCAATTTTACACCTTCAAGCTCAATTACAAGAACTTGAGGTGGTCAATAGCCAAGTATGTGTCTTTTGTGGATATATTTGTGGATATTGTAAAAGTCCTAATCAAAGCACTCAAAATGTAACAATTGTCTTTTGTTTAATGAGCAGCGCACTCCAAACACAACTGCTAATGAATCTGGGGTTCAAGAGACAGAACTGACAGCAGCTCTCAGACGAGAAAGTCATTTGAAAGAGCGTATTCATGAGCTCATGGATACTCTTGACAAAGTGAGCCGTAACTCTGAACAGCGTCATTTACAATCAGCAGAATTAGTCAATGACCTCAAACGAGCAAATAGGTATTATGATAGTACATATTTTCTTGCCATTTCCTATGCTAAGATTTAACATTGATGCAGTACATCTACTCTTGATAATGTTTCAGTACACTTGTGCAAACCCTCGAGAGATCAAAGAAAAAATACCAATCTCGACTCAAGAAGCTGGAGCAGCAAATGCTGTCAATGGTAGAGCGACACTCTTGCCAGGTAATTGAACTGTGTATTAATAACTACATAATAGTTACAATAATTTGAAGTCATTGAAGCTTTTCATTCTTTTAAATTTTATATGCTTGCAGGTTCGCACCCTCAAACAAAGAATAGTAGCCCTGGAACAAGAAACAAAAGCAAATGTTCTACAGGCTCCAGCACCTGTGCAGCATACAACAGCAAATGAAACAACTCTGTGATTAATAAAGACAGTATGAATGTTTTCTAATTAACTCAATTTGGGTATGGGGGATTGTGTTGCATGCCTACCTGTATAATATTCTGTGTGAATTGGCCTCATTATTGGGATATTGGGATATTTTCTCAAGCATTCGCCCACAATGAACTGTGAAGAACAGTATGCCACCAATTAGTGTCTGAGTAGAAATTTAGCAATGCTTGAATATCCTGTACTGTTCAGAAGCCAAATTGTCACAACATAGATATACACCAAAATATTGCCAGTATTATCTTCTAATGTTGAAAATGTGATGATGAAATATGTGTTGAAAGAATATGTTGTACATAAGAAAGGAATCACAAAAATAAAGGACACAATGATAGACCAGTTGTTCTACTTGTTATTGGCCATTATTTGCCCGTGTTTTAAGAGAAACCCGCATGTCTTCAATTTTTCTAAATAAGCATTGCCCACTCCATGTCTGACGGGAGTCACGACCCCGGCAGAGTACTGTCAGTCGAGAGTGACGGACCCAGCAGGGGCGAACCAATTTCTTTGAAAACGAAATTCTATTGAAGCGCGAATGAAAGTGGCTCGAGAACTCAATTACCATGCTGCTCTGTAAACTGAAAGGAAAAGCCCACTGAGGCCACTTTTAAACCATCGCGCGCGTTCTGTTTCACTTGTGGCCGTGCGCATGCGTCAGCCGTGCCGTGACGACGTCAGCAACATTGTGATTGTGACAAGGCAGCTGGCAGCAGCAACTAGATTTCATTTGGTCCTAAAAATGCCTTTGTGTAGATAGAGTATGTAGTTAATAAGCCAAATATCTAATGTTGTCATTCACGCAATTGAATTTCTCATTAGAACAAAATGATTCAGAATACTCTATTGTGTGTTTTAACTCTGAACTGCTGGTGAGTTACTTTTGTTTGCATGTTGTTGGAGGAAATCTGCTTCTTTTGGTTAAGATTTGTGGCATTAATCAAATAACGGGGCATACTCGGATTGTACCTGTTTTGTTCCATTCCTCAAACCCATGGGTCACTCAATAAGAGTCAGGCCGACCTTATTCCTGTGGACAGACATTGCTGTCATGTTATGAATCAAACTGGCATCAGGAAATAGTGCTCTCATTTAATTTTTTAAAACAAATCTTTCTTTAACCGTTGTTTTCAGGGGAATCCCATGGGTCTCCAAAGATCGTGAGTCACGAATGAAGGCAATTGCTGAAGAGTTAGCCACTGGAAAGTATGATATTATTTGCCTGCAAGAAGTTTGGTCTACCCATGATTTTGAATTGATTAGAGATGGTGTAAAATCAGTCCTACCTTACTCTCATTATTTTCACAGGTAACACTCTATGAATATTCTATTAGCAAGTTCTTGGACTGTTGGTGGTTTGTGTTTAGTTTGTGCTTAAAGTTCCTAATTGAGATCATATGATCTTTCAGTGGTGTGGCTGGTTCAGGTGTCTGCATTTTATCGCGGTTCCCGATTCATGATGTTCTATTTCATCAATGGCCTGTCAATGGCTATGTACACAAACTTCATCATGGTGACTGGTTTGGAGGAAAAGGAGTTGGCCTGTGCCAGATTTATTACAATGACCTTCTTATCAATGTTTACACAGCACATGTAAGTGAACCATGGCGTTCTCTTAGTTCTATGACGGTTTACCAAAATATTTTGACCTAAACCCTTAATACCTACTGCATTTTGACATAAATCCTTTAACCTTAAACAATTTTACCTAATTGGTCTGAAAAGAAATAAATTAATTGAAGTCTCTTTCGCAATTGATCTATGAAGTAGGAGAAGAAGATGACTCAAAAAACTCTGGGTCTGTGGGCTACAGTGCATTTTTAAAAACGCCTTAATTTTAAAAAAATATAGCTTTAGGCATGTGGCAGGTTTCATGTTAAGTTTACTTTGTATGTTTCAAGAGAATTGTATGAGGAATTTTGGGTTTAGGTTAAATAATGCAGGTCAACTGTTGTGATACCTGTCCTCTCAAAAGTTCTCTGCATTGAAATTACGAACACTCTTTCATTTACTAGCTTCATGCAGAGTATGACCGAGAGTCTGATGAATATATTGCCCATCGTGTCTTACAAGCATTTGACACAGCTCAATTTATACATATGACATCAGGAGGGGCAGACCTAGTAATTTTAGGTGGTGATCTCAATACAGAGCCGGATGACTTAGCATACCAAGTCCTTCTGCTAAATGCGTACCTTCATGATGCATACCATCAGCCATCCACAGTAAGTTAAATTTTCTTGGCCTGCTTTTCTCGATATTTTTTTAACATATTGGCAGTTGTGGTGACTTTTTTGTTTTTGTTTTACAGGCAAACAAAAATACTACTTTCGGAACTTTTGGAACTGCTCAAAACTCATATACATCTCCTAAAGCCCGCCGCAAAACTCCACATGGACAGAGGATAGATTATGTGCTTTACAAGGGAGGACATCGTGCTCAGGTTGCGTGTCTGTGTCAAGGCTATTTTTTAAATATTTAAATAGAAATTATTTACTATAAAATTTCATTACAGGTCATTCAGGAATTGTACAGCTTGCCTCTCCCTGAAACTGTACCTGGAGAAAATTTCAGTTACTCTGATCATGAAGCAGTGATGGCGAAGTTTAAAATAACTCCTACAAGTAATGGTGTGTAATATATGCTTGTCAGTTAGGAACAGAGAACTGCAAAATGTTCTCACTAGTATTCTCATTGTATGATTTTATTCTGCTTACAGCCATCGGTGGACAAAGCATGGATTTAGAACGACAGTGCACTGTCCTAAAGAAAGCATTAGAGATATGTGATGAGGCTCTGGGTAGAGTTGGGAGGCATAGAAAGCAATACTGGATGATGTCTCTTGCACTGCTGTTGGTGGTTATTGCTGTTTTGTGGGTTGAATGGGGTGTCACTCCACTTGTTCCTTTTGTAACTGCTTTAATGTGTTATATGATATTCATGGCAACTTTATGGAATAATATGGAAGTAAATGGAATTTTGGCTGGAAAACTGGGCATGGAGGTAACTCAAGCGAGAATTATGGCTGCGTGTTCAAACACAGAGGTTGGGCAGTCTAGTTCTTAGAACTCTGAAGTGTAGAGTCACCATAGTATTTATGTAACAGTTTTACGAACGATTGTTGCATATAGGTATGTGAGTCCTAGTCATCAACTGTTAAATTCAAAATAAAACAGTAATTAATTTTGATTTCATTTGATTTAATTACTGGTCAGTTCCATGTAGAATTGATATGACTGTTTACGTTAAAGTTTTTCTCTAGAAGTCGCCAAACTATTCAGATACGCTAAGGTTTTCCTGTCTGTCTGTGATTTAATTTTGGCGTGCATCTAAATGCTGTTATTGCAATGTTAAGATAGGAAGTTGTCTGTCTTGAGATAGTGATGTTATTATTTTATTGTGAGAGGGGGTTATTATTGCATAAGAGCCCATCTCATCAAAACTGAAATGCAATTTTTGGGTTAGTGATAAAAATGTAAGTCAATATGAGATACCTAGCTTAGATTTCAGTGAAGTTTGATGTGTATTAATTTGTTAGCTGAGGTGTCAGCTCTAGCAGTTGTCCACTTTTGAAAACTTTAAATTTTTTATCTTGTGCTTATAATCAATTAAGTTTTTCCCTGTGTTAGATAATTTTATTAATGTTATCTGGTGTTTCGTATCATTCATCATTGTATCTCTTTGTTTTTGTAAGACAATATTGGTGTGTTAGAATTCCTATTTGCATCATTTGAAGATAGGACATTTCTAGGTGTAACTCAATTTTATATCTGCATACTTTCAATTTTTCTTTTAAAGATGTTTGACTTGTAACAGTGTTAACAAGACTGAAATCCAATGATGTAAGATGTGTACTTAGATATGAAAAAAAGGTCAAGAAAAGATAATTGACCACCTTTCTGGAATGTATATGGATTTTTAGCATGTTAATGTGGTATTGGGGTTTAGGTTGTGATGACAGACCCTTGATGGGTTGCCCATGTAGGTCTTTTCAAATTCTGCCAAATATATATATATATACTGTGTATTACAAGATGATTGTAATTACTTATTTTAGAATTCAAGGTTAAGATGGGGAAAGTATTGGCCGCTTCTGCTTATTATGCAGAGCTCCCTTTTCTTTGAAGAAAATGTGTCAAAATTTAACTTTTCAAGTATTACCTCTGCCAATGTAAATGGTATGAAAAAAGATAGGTCCAATTAGGTAATATAGGTTCTTAATTACCTAAATTTCACTCACTACCATTAGTCCTACTTGTTCGGACTGTACGTGTTCCAGTTTTACAACTACAAAAAAACAGTACGGGTGTCTCAAGAAATGGGTTAACTTTGTTTCCTACTCTCTACAAAAACCATGATTTCATCTAATTGTAATATGTAATACGAATGTCCGTTTTAAATGTGACTTGACTACCTTGACTTAACAAAGATCAGGTTTTGAAATAAGTGAGCAAAATAATAAATAATTCACAAGTATATTTACTGTTAAACATTCCTACCCTGCAAGTTCTTGACAAATATTTTCACACAATTTTTATATAGTACCTATTGGCTTTGAAATCACTACTCTGCTGATGAGATAGCAACGTTTATCATTTTATTTATGAGATTGGCTCTTTCCTTTGATGAAGACAAACAGTCTTGTAGCTGTGACTCGGACAAAGTGCTTCCACCTGACAAATAATATAGTTTATGGGTCTACTACAGTACAGAAGCAAAATTGTTCTTGGTCACTTCACTTACCAGGCTTGTGAACACAGAATATTGTCTCCCCATCTGTGACTACACTTAATCTGGCACTAGATAAACTTTCCTCTTCCCCTGTTGGGTCACTCAAAATGATCTCGCTAAAAAAAAATAGACAATGTTAACAGGTGGAAAACTCATGATTATTTAAACAAGAGGATTTGATGACTCACTCATCAAAGATGGAAAATGATGTTGAGACAGGTGATGACTTCACATCAATGAGTCTCCTGTTTTCAAGGTACACAGTTGGCGTTTTTGTTTCATCGTCATATTCTACTCTTGGCAGTTTGACTGAAATTTTTAAAAGGTTGATAAATAAATAATGCTGACATGATCTCAATAAAATAGAGCTTATGGAATACTAAAATACAATACCAGTGCGAAGAGCAGCAGAGAGGGCCACCACACAAGCATCTTGCACACAGCCATCATAGTCAAGACAGATCATGTCAATGTGCAGCACCCATGCCAAGTTGTCCACTGACACACACAGCTGCTTGAGATCAATCATATCTTTCGTAGCCTTTGCAACAAAGCATGTCATAGATTGGGCTTCCTCACTTGGAGGTCCTGGGCGAAAGAGCCGAGAGCATAGAGGAGGTAATTCTACATTGGGAACCATAAAACCACAATCTGCATCATCCGCCTTAGGCTTTCCAAGTTCCTAAAAAAAATACAAAAAGGTACAACCTGCCATAACATTGCAAACTTTATATACAAAAAGGAAGTACACGGAGAACTCACAGCTTTGATTCCACAAACAACAGTTGTGTTGCCGATGCGCACAGTGGCAGAACCGTCAGCAGTACTAATGGAGTTAACATTCACAGTGACTGATCGAGTCTTCTCCGGAGTTCGGCCATCAGGTCGAAGTTCATGTGCCTGTGAGGACAATTGTAGATCATTAATACGAATACCTCTCCCAGGAGTACTTGAAAGTTATTTTTACTTACTAGAAAGTCCCGGTAGTACTTCACAGGATGTATAGTTCTGAGTAAAAAATAAAAGGAAAATAAACCTTTATAAAATCAGAAAATATTTTTAAAATTGTAATACGAATTTATGTTTTTAAAAAAATATGACAAGGGAAATGGAGTGATAGGTTAGTATTCCACTGACATCTCCAAAACCACCGAGGCAGAAGAAAATAACCTATAGAACCGTTGACTTTACTTACTTGTACTGAGCTGCCATCTTTTCATTAAATTTAATAAACAATTAATTTGACATTTGACAATCAGGCAGAAATAAACACAACCATGTGCACTACACCAGCGGTAAACAAACGAACGTAACACTGCTGCTGCTGCTGCGGTAGTAGCAGTAGTGATATGAGCAATTCTGACAGTTCTCAGCTTGAGTAAAATTCATTCGAAATAGCGAATAAGATTCAGACGCATTATATCGAACGTTGTTAAAAATGACTTATATGACTACAAGCCTGTCAAAAATAAATGAAAGCTATTTTGCGGCCAGCGGTCCTGAAGCAAAGCAGATAAGAAGTCAAGATGGAAGAAGGTGTAAATAAACAAAAACCTGAAATGGAAGAGCGAGTGTGAACTGTCCGAACGTGAATTTATAAATGGAAGCGTTGCCGCTGCCCTAAATGCTTTCGGTAAATAGAAAAAACAGCAATACCTAATGAACAGTCTTTTTCAAAATTCGTCAACTTTGTCAGCCGATTTTTAGGCCACTTGGTGCATATTCGTTCTCATTAAGGACATTGCCTGGGTGTCCTGTGTCAGTATAGAGGTATAGAGCTCTGTTTGAACTACTATTATTAAATATATCTCCGTATCATCACTTGCGGATCTGGGACAGTCGTATCGGGAACAGTTAGTCTGACCGTTGTCGTTCTCTGTGTGTTAATGGCTTCCCTTAATGACGAGGACCTGCCGGGATCTGCTCTCGGCAGAGGTTAGACGTCCTTTTGAAGTCCTTGGCTGAGCATGGGGCAGGAGGCGGAGGCGGCTGCTAGAGCTCAGTTCTCTGTGGAGTGTAGCTCGTGTTAGCGTTATCTAAATCTTGAGTCATTTTGCAGTGAGAACTTAAAAGTTGATTCCCCATTACAGATGGACGTTTAATTTTGTGGAACATACAATTTCTAATCAAGTTATCCTGAACTCTCTTTCAGGGTGAAGTATTTTGTGCAGTCTATGGGCTTCCATTCATCTAACAAAAATATTTTAAAAATGAACATGTAGTTGACTCTTTGACTAGTAATCTAACATCACTAATTTTGATCTCATGACAAGTGAATTTCATATTCACACTACTGTACATGGTCTTGCCATCTTTTTGAGAAGTTTCTATTCAAAGCTATGACCGGAGACTTCCATTTTAATTTTTAAATGTCACTGCCTTTTACAAGACTGACTTAATTGTATTCAACCGTGCCAACTAAAACGCACACCTAGTTTACGAATATGAAAGACTGCAACAAGAATGAAGAAGAAGACCCCTACAGTCCGAGTGCGCCTGTTCCAACCGGCACACTGCCCAGATGGGCACGAAGGCATCACTATCAACACCAGCAACAGCACCACCATCCGCCCCACCCAAATCACCACTACCAACACAGTAAGTACAGTCTTGTGCAGGTGCGGATCCAGGGGGGGGGACGGGGCGAT
The DNA here is from genome assembly GCA_038380765.1 of Odontothrips loti. Lineage (NCBI taxonomy): Eukaryota > Metazoa > Arthropoda > Insecta > Thysanoptera > Thripidae > Odontothrips > Odontothrips loti. The sequence continues at coordinate 18,930,623 of CM076246.1, read as the reverse complement.
CGCCCCCCCTTAGGGCGCCCGAAAGGTAGGCAATTCGCGTTACAATCCGCCTGAAAGTAGGCAGAAAGCGGCACATCCCCCCCCCCCCCTAGAGCCGCCCCTGGATCCGCGCATGGTCTTGTGGTGGTGTGCTCAGTCTGTGAAAAGACAGTTTTGGGCAAATTTGGTCTTTCTTGCTTTGCTCTCCTCTCTTTGTCCTTGCCTTTTTTGATTTTTTAAGTTAGCTGATTAAATTTTAGAGGGTCCCCTATCTACTACTGCAGTGGTCACATGCTTTGGCTGAGAAAACGAAAGGAACGACCACACCTCTCCCCCCAACAAGGCCCCACGGGTCAGCCTTCCAAAGCCCCCACCCCCCACCCCTGCGCCTGCGCCTGCTTAGGGGCTTGTTCAGGGTGAGGGTCTGGGTCGCCATGCGCTGCACACTACCCTGCGGCAGCCCTGCGGCAGCCCTGCGGCAGCCCTGCGGCAGCCCTGCGGCAGCCCTGCGGCAGCCCTGCGGCAGCCCTGCGGCAGCCCTGCGGCAGCCCTGCGGCAGCCCTGCGGCAGCCCTGCGGACCCTGCGGCCGCCGCACTCGGGCTTCGTGTGCGGCGTGTGCGGCGCTGGTGCGGTGCGCCTGCCGACTTTGACGGGGAAACGCGGCGGCTTTGTGCTTTGGGCACCTTGAACATTCCCATGGCTTCGCTCAACAAGGACTCTTAAATCGACAGGCGAAAATGCGTTGGCAGAGGAACCCCTGCCGCACAATACCGCACCCCATTCATTGTACCTCAGCTGCGACCCCGCCCCGCCCCGCCCCACCCGGCCTCGCCTCGCGCCCCGCACGCCCACTTCATTTATATTCACCTCGCGCCCGGCAAAGGCGTGCGAAACTGGCGCTGCTTGTGTTTCTATCTCCTTCTCTGTCGGTCTGCCTAGGCGGGCCGGGCCTAGCGACACGAGGGTGCCCCCGGGCCGGCCCTGCGTAACGCGTTGCACTCGATGTACTGTGTCGTCCCGATTGCAGTGCGCACGCCGCTACGCCGCTTCGATCGGAATGTGCACACTGTTAAATTCGTCAGCCGTTCCTTATTGCTTTCCCCGCATCTCCTGCGCGGGGGCCGCTAACACTCGTACCTCAATTTGGTCACGTGGTATGTGAGCGGCCTCTGGCCACTGCGGAAGAAAAACGACCTTTGTAGACACATCTGGGTTCTAGATCCTCCTCGGTCCTCCCTGGATCCGCCCCTGCCCCTGGTGGCCCTTGGCTGATGTGCAGCCAAGCGGGCAGCCGGGCTGGGCCCCGTCCCCCTCAGCCCCCGATGAGAGGTGGCGATATACCTTTCGCTTTGATATGTCGCCAGCACCAGATTCGGACGCTGCGTCCATCGCGTGGAAACTTGCACCCATTCGCACTGTAAAAAATAAAAATAAAAAAAAAAAACAACGTCAAAAAAAGGCAACAAGAAATTTCATTTTTTTTTAAATTTTTTAAGTCGTTTTGTGATTACCTTTTTTTAGAAATTTTGCGCTAGTGCGCAGGGTCTTACATTTGTGTGTAGGCTGCGCTGCGCAGCGTTGTTGGTTTTTGTGCTCCTTTGACTTCCCTCTCGGCCGCCTCTCCTTTTCCCTTCATTTATTTATGTGCCCCCCCCCCTTTTCCCCTTTCTTGTCTTCCTTTATTCTCTGTGGCTGCCAAATAGCATCACATTTCGCACTGCTGACGTGAACAGTCAATGGCGATGTTCGCTTTCCGGCCGAATAGTGTGGAGGTCTTCGCGCTGCTATACAGCTGCTGTCCCTTTCCATCCTCTACGGCGGTCCCGTGCCACGGACAGAGACAACAACAGGGCCAGCCGCCCCCACCCCAGCGGCGGCCAATGATTGTTGTTGGAAACCCTAGATACAGCCACGCATCCTCTGTCTCTATCTCTCTCCCTCGACTTGCGGTCGGAAACTGTCTTTCGTTGTTGCACCCACGCAGTCCCGCCCGTAAAACGGATCATCCATAAACTTGATATCGTCCTCGCCGGGGGCCTCGCGGGTTGCTTTTGACCTTGCACGCCGCTCACGTCATCTGTGAACTCCGCGACAACTTTAGGGACGAGGTTTGTGGACGGCCCCACTGTGCCCCACCGGCCACCGGGCGTCCGGCCCCACAGAACAAACAAGCAAGGCGCAGCAGGCGGCGGTGTGTGTGCGCGAGTCCCTCAAAAACCTCACAAACCCCTGTCGAAACGCTGTGCGATGTGCCAAAAATGTCTGCGGCTGGATCAATACGTCGCTGTCAATCACGCACACACGCACACGCACACACGCGACGAGTGCGGAAGCCCGTGGCAACGGTTACGGCGTAGTACCGGGGGTACCGGGGGCGCCCGCGGGGTAGGCAGTCCCGCAGCGCTCCGGTGCTCGGCAGTACGGCCTCCTCCGGGGTCTGGACTGGACCCGGACGGGGCGCCAGGCTAAAACGGGCATTAAGTGCAAATTGACAAAATCCTGACCACCCCGTGCGCCAAAAATAATGGAAGTTGCGTCCCATCCGGCGGGTAACAGAGCGTGGCACGGCTTTGGGGCTGGGCTAGGCTCGGGGCGGGGCCCGGCCTGTGGCCCTGCGGCCCTGCCTTCGGCCCCCGCTGCCGCTGCCGCTCCTCTGCCGGCGCGGCACGCCGAGTCCCCGAGCGGATGAGCCTCCCGCTCCATGCACTCAGTGCGCGCACCGCCGAGGACGCGAGCAGACGACGCGTAGCGGACGACCCGAGCAGACGACGTGCAGCAGACGACGCGTAGCGGACGACCCGAGCAGACGTCGTGCAGCAGACGACGCGTTGCGGACGACGCGAGCAGACGACCTGTGCAGACGACCCGAGCAGGCGACGTGCAGCAGACGACGCGTACCGGACGACCGAGCAGACGACATGACGTGATGACGTAGAACGGTCCTACCGCTGGAGCTGCGGCGTCGCCCAGCTGTAAACGAGGACGGCGACATCCCGACGCTCGCCGTCCACCTCCGCACCAACAACAAGGGAGCCGACGGCGCCAAGAAGAGCAGGACGAAGGAGGTCGGCAGGGGATGGCGGCGCGCCGTCGTCCTGCCTGGAGGGGCGCCGCCGCCGCGCGCCCCGCGGCCTCTTGTTGACAGTGCAGTGCAGCCCGAGGAGGTCACGAGCATGACGGCGGCCATCATGGCGGCGCGGCGGACGACGCAATGCCCCCGATAATTGGGAGCGGGCCGTACGCGGCACGTGGTCCCCGATATGCCTGTCAGAACGAGGACCGGCGGCGGGCGTCGCGCCCGCACCCGGCACCCCGCCAGGACCGCAGGTCAGGTTATTACAGGTGCTGCCGTCCGCCCGCAAATGTTTCGAACATGTTCACATATGAAAACCACAAGGAGCTTGTATTGGAAACCCACTTTGTATTCCATTGCCGTTAACCCATAGTTCCTCCTCTTTAAAGTTGGCCCCAAAGTGTGTGTGTGTGTGTGTGTGTGTGTGTGTGTGTGTGTGTGTGCGTGATATTTCATGCATCTCACCCCTCTGCTCAATACCGCACGCTTCCGGCCCTCGCCGGCTGCGCTTGAGTGCCTCCCATACACGGACGCCCCGCAGATTTAGGGGGCCGTCTTCCGCAGCGACACTGCAAAGTTACCCTCATTTGGCCAGGCCAGGCGAGGCCATGGCGCCGGGTGGGTAGGCAATATGTCGACCTGTGCACGCACGCGTGTCGTGCGGGCTGGCCTACCCTGACTGTGGGCCGCCCGTGCGCACGTGTGTGTCCGCGTGCCGTGTGGTCAGCGGAGCGCAGCCCTTTGGACGCGGCCGATGATTAATTTCTCATATTCCGCGGCGGAGAGCGGCGCGGTCGCCTGCTCCCGGATCCCCACAAATCTGTCGGGATCTGCCGTAAATCCGTCGGCGTCCTCGTGACGACGGTGTGCTCGCGGGGGGCCGTGGCCGGGCCGTGGCCGGGCCCCTTAGCCCAGCAGGGCCCAGCGGCACGGCCACAACTCTGCTTTATTTCCCTTGTCACCCCTTCGTCTGTTTGTCAAATAATATGCATAGCGTATTTGTAGTCGAGTGTCACTTGTCTGTCGGTTCGCTCGGTTGGACTCCTCGTTGGTGTCTTTCATGTTCGACTGGAAAATGGCCTCACCGTCGGTTGGAACGACAGTTTCTCCCAAGACCAAGACGGGTCGTTGATCCTTTTGTTCACACAACGGCGTGCAGGGGGCTGTCTGGTGTGGAAGGTGCCTTAGTGTCGTTCCAGCGTGTGTGTGTGTGTTACGTGATGTGTGTATATACTCCCGGCTACATGCAAATAAACTGCACAGAGCAAGTCCATGGCAAGTCGGGGCCGGCGGGGCCGGCGCGCGCAGCCTCTGGCCTGTCTGCGTGGTGTTTGTTTGGTGCTCATCATCACTCGGGCATTCAAAATGTGGATTTGAAAGTGGCGCCGCGCTGGGCTGGCCGCTGGCCGGTGTGTGTGTGGGTGGCCCCCAGTACTGCACTCTGGGCCAGGCGCGGGAGCGGATGTGGTAGTTGAAGTGGTGATTGAGCTGAATATAGCTCAGCCCAGCCACGCAGCGCCTAATTGGCTTGTTTTGGTTTGGCCTTTTATTATTGCAACACAGACACCCCCTCCTTCTCCTCCTCCTCCTCCGCCCACCCCCTCACTTTTTCCCTGTGTTGAACAGGCAGGGGAAGTGTTGCTTGATCCGGCACGTCTGCGCCTATAAAACTATTGGCATGCCTGCGGCGCTGTGCTGACCGGAGAACGTAAATAAATAAAGAAATGGGCGCCAGGGGCGTAGCCAGACTTGGGTGTCGGAGGGGGGCTATGCCGCGCTAGTTGCCTATACATTCGGGCTTTGTTATGCGGGTTGCCTACCCCGGTCGCCGGTTTGGGAGGGGTTGGCGCCCCTCATGGCCGTGGTGTGAATGCGAAAGGCGGGCTGCTGGCGGGGTGGCACCGGGGTAGCGACGCGCGGAGGCCCCGCGTCTCGGAGACCAGTGGAGACCCCCCCCCAGGTGTTTTTGGCACCTCTATGATCACGTTTGGAGCCGTCATCAAATCACGTGATTAATGTTATTGCTGCCCCCCCCCCGAACTGCAATGTGTTTGTAAATGTGTTGGCCGTGCGCTGCGCAGGGACTGACTATTGATCCGGAGTGATTTGCGGTTCGGAGCCCCGGCGGAATGCCGGCGCGTAAAGCAACACAAGGAGAGAGAGAGAGAGAGAGAGAGAGAGAGAGAGAGAGAGAGAGAGAGAGAGAGAGAGAGAGACCGAGAGGAGGGGCGGACCGGGACGGTTTGCAGTTGCCAATGACATTCTACTGTCTGCACGCGAATAGCGCCTGCACAAACAATACGTGTAAATCTTACCGAGGGCGCGCAGTGTCGTAGTGAAGTTGGGGAGGGGTGCGGGGGGCTTCCTTTGCATTTCAGTTTGCCCGGTGACCGTCCGCGTCGGTGTTCGAACCCGCGGTGTCAGAATCGTTCATCCTTGTGCCCCCCCCCCCCCGGCCCCACACACGTGGAGCGGCTGACTGCATCCCTGACGTGTGGGTGCCCCCCCCCTCTACCGATCTTCTTCTTCTTCTTCACACTTTGCCTTCACGCTTCGCGTCGCGGTTTTCGGCAGGCGGCCCTGCCTTTTTGCGCGGGGCGTGAGAAGAAGCATAGAAGGATGGCGTTTGTTTGGCGTAGGGCGCTAATGTACAAATGGCACTTCTTTTGCCGCCCCCCCCCCTCTGTCTCCCTCTCCCTCGCTCTACCTTTCAACCCCCTGCTCTCATCTCACTCACCCTCCCCACCCCCCAGACACTCTGCCGTTGTGTTGCGCCGAGAGGGACAGAGTTTTAGTGTGCGATCGGTGTCGGCTTGGTGCGCGCGCCGTAGTAGTCCGGTCGGGTGTAGCCCTCCCTCCCAGCGCCGCTCCACGTCTGGATCTGAGCCGCGGGCCGCCGTCCGTTTGAACTCGAACACGATTCCCGGCCGTGTCGCCATGGATTTCCGGGTGTTGACCGCCCTTCTGGGTACCTCGCGCTGTGGACTTGTCAAGTGCTGAGGGCAGACCGTACGGACTCCTGCGGACTGTGGCCCTGTGACTGTAGCTTTGTGTTGGGGTACCGGACAGGGCAGATGAGGGACTACAGGGGTTGTTTGAGCACTGCTCACGGTCGGAGACCGGCTCGCTCACATTCTCATACGCGGTGCCGCCCCCTCGGACGCCCCAGTGCCCCCGTTTCAATCCGTGTGTCCGTCCGCTATTGTCAGGCCGCACCGCTGACGCGGGCTGTCAGACACACTGACTGACTGACTGACTGATGGTCTGCGCAGTGACGGTACGGCGTGTTCGCGATACAAAGGCTTGTTATTCATTTCAGCTGCGTAATGCGTCTGCTGTGCGTTTCCGCGGCGTCTCAAACGCAGAAAGGCAAGAAAAGGCTGCTGGCTTAGGCGTTTCGAGTAACGATCTGTTATTTTCCTTAGTGTAATTTTTGCCTGTGGGTGAGCAGTAATTAGGAGGCGTCGTCGAAAGAGGATACTAGGTCTGTATATGCTGCTCAAGTCGTGTCAAAGACAAGAAAAACCTCGACCGTGTCCTTGTTTCTTTGTTTTTTCGAGTCAGTCGTCGGCCCTGATTGGCGCCTAGCTCTCTCTCTCTCTCTCTCTCTCGCTCTCTCGCTCGCTCGCTCGCTCTCTCACGCACCCACACACCCACACACACACACACACACACACACACACACACACACACTCACCTCCGCGGCGACGACGACTCATTAGACGCCGGCCGTCAACTGAACTGTCCCTCCCAGCTGCCCCCGCTGCCTCCGCCCCCACCGCCCACTTCACGCTGTGTCATCGGGGGGGCCGAACTGGAGGCAGAGGCGCCGCCGCCGTCACCCCGTCCTCGTCAAGGGTCGCTGGGCTGGGAGTGGGGGGACATCGGCATCGGCGTCGTCAGTAGCGCCTGCGAAGCTGGAGGTAGGCCGGCCCGCCCGGCGTGGGAGTGCTGCGGGACTGCCTACCCGCCACCTCGCAGGGGCTCTGGCGGAGCGGGGAGCGGAGGAGGTCATCGCGGGCCCCGCGCCCCCCATGGCCCCCGTTGACCCCTGCCGAGCCCTCCGGCGGGCGCCGCGACGTTGCTGGGGCTTCCCTCGCGATCAATGCGAGCAACACGTTGTCCGTGATCGGCCATGGTGACGTCACGGCCGCGGGAGATTCGCGTCGTGTCGTCATGGGTGACTTGTCACTGGCCGGTGTTTGAGCCCAGGACGCCCCCCCGCCCCCCGGGGGTAGGTAGGTAGGTGCCGACGGGGCTCCCGGTAGTCGGCGATGGCGCCCCCGCGGGCCCGCCGGCCCAGCCTGCTGACCAACGGGTCCGTGTACAACAGGCGCAGCAGCATCCTCCACAGAGGTACGGCGGGTGCGGCGCGGAGCCTCGGCAGGGCCCCGCACGTGTAGTGCCTCGTGTAGTCGGCTTGTGTGTGCACCACCCCCGCGGCCCCCGCCACCCACACCCACGGCCTCGGCGCACCTCGGCGTCGATGTCGATATCCCGCGCGGCCAGCGGGCAGGACTCCGCTCGCGGGGAGTGTCGACGAAGCATGCGCTTATTACCTTCGTTTTTGTTTTTGCTTTTTTCTTTCGTTGAGGGTTTGTGTCCTCCTCCTCTTACTCCCCTGCTTCCTGTTCCAGTTTCTTTTTCCGGGGCTCATTTAATAACGTGTTGGTATTTGTTCTGCTCTGCCGCAGCTCACGCCGCGGAGTTCGACGACAATGAGTCGGTCCCGTCTGCGCCGCCGCTCAACCTCATGGACCAAGTGTCGGGCTACGAGAGTGTCTCCTTCGACGCGGGTCAGTCAGTTTCTCATACTTTTACTCCGTCTTTATTCAGCGTTTATTTAAGTCCGGCTTCAGTTCATGTTGATGTGTTCGCTTCCGCCACGAGAGGGAAAGCACTCCTCTCTCGGCCAAAGGCGTCGATTAAAGTGGATACGTCATCGCGAAAAGCGGTGTCGTCAAAAAAGGTTTGTTTAGAAAGGAAGAAAAAAAATAAGAAAAATTTCTCTCCGCTGGCGCTGCTTGAAGGCTTTGGGCATCGCATCCCATCCTCATATCCCTTTGAAATGTTTGTTTTGGTTTGGCGGTACGGCCCTAGTGCTGCCCGCTCCGAGGCCGGTGGTGTGGTCAGCAGCGTGCGTCAGAGCCGAATCTCTCATACAACATTACGATCTCTCAGATCGAAGAGCGTGTTCCACTCCGAGTAGAGCGTCGTCTATAAAGTGCGTTCAAATTTCCTCCAAGCGGAAGCTGCAAACGGCTCACCCGGCCCGCCACAGCCGACTGCACAAATCACTTTTATCTTCAAATTTGATCTGGATTTCGTTTGTTTGCAGTTAACGTGCCACCGCCGGACGACCCTCCGCCTCGCAGCCCCGAAGACGTGGCTGGTCCGTCCGAGGCGTCCGGGGCCGGCGGCGGCTCCGGGGGCGGCTCCGGGGGCGGCTCCGGGGGCGGCTCCGGGGGCGCAGTCCGCTGGGGGAGCCCGCTGGCCGAGCACGAGGCCCGCGCCGCCCTGGTGGAGTACGTCAAGAGGCGATGCTGCTACGGCACCTCGGCCGCCAAGGGCATGGCCATCACCGCGCTCGACCACGCGTCAGCCTTACAGGTCCGACATATAAAATGAAATAAAATGCCTGCTCTTGCTTTCTGCGGCAGGCATGTGAACCCACGTATCCTGTAGAAAAGGGGAGGGGCAGAATGAATTGACCCTTTGAATCATTCTCGTCTTTTGTCCTCAGTACACCCTGGAGACCTTCACGGAGCGGCGGGAGACGGCGTGGACCTTCACCCCGTACCTCGGAGAGGAGGTAGACGGATCGGACAACGGGCCCGCGCCGCTGCCCTGGGACCTGGAGGTGCAGCCGGGCCAGAGGTTCGCCTCCGAGGTCAAGTGTCTGCCCGTGCCGCACACGTCCTCCGTCAAGCAGTGCCACCGCTGTAAGGGCAGCGGCTCCGTGCAGTGCGCCGACTGCCACGGCAAGGGATGGGTACGCTGACGCTGCCCTGTGTCCTCCCCTCCCCTCCCCTCCCCTCCAGGTGCACACACAGCTCACCCACCTCACCTCTCTGTCTGCAGGTGCACTGCATCTCCTGCCACGGCAACGGCTACGACACGGACGCCTCGGGCTACAAGGAGCGCTGCTTCTACTGCCACTCCTCCATCCACGGCAGGGGCAGACAGGACTGCGTCAAGTGCAGTGCCAAGGGGAAGATGTCCTGCCCGACGTGCGAGGGCGGCGGCCAGCTCCTCTGCTTCATTCAGCTCACAGTTACATGGTAGCGTACTGCGGTGCGGTTGTATTCAAATTGATTTCACTGCAGACATATTTTTACTTTGTGTTTCTTCTTTTGATAGGAGGGTGAACGTGTCAGAGCACATAGTGGATCGGATGGCCGTACCTGAAGACCTTGTACGAAACGTTACTGGTGCTGTGGCATTTGTAGAGGAAGGGTGCAGAGTTCTCCCCATTGCCCATTTCCCTGATGAAACAATAAATATGGCTTCTGCTCAGCTCTTGAGAGACCATAATACAGACTTTAGCACACAACGTATTCTGGCTCAGGTAAATACCACCTAAATACGGGATTTATCAAAGGTGTAGGTATGTTGATTTGTTGTGCTGAGCAATGTTTTTATTTTTTTCCCCCCTGAAGCGTCATCAAGTGCAGGTGATACCAGTAACAGGTGCTACATACAAATGGAAGAACAGTAAGGGAGAGTTTTATGTGTATGGTAATGAACTCAAAGTTTATGCTCCAGACTACCCACAAACGTGCTGTTGTGGTTGTACTATTTTATAATTCTGAGATCATTCATTCTATTTTTATATAAGAAACAAGCTTGCCATTAAATTATTTTTAATATACCTCCCTTTATTTAAATGGAAATATGTTTTGCTGCTTGCATTTGCTTAATAATGGCTCCTGCTAGTGATTTTGGAACCTTCTCATTGGTGAAACATACGAGAATTAAGAAATGTGTTAAACGTGATTTATTTAACATATTTTCTGTGCGGAATTGTATCCAATCTACAATTTTGCCAGTTTTGTTCCAGTGGTTGTGTGTTCTGCCTTTATGTTCTCTTCAAGACTGAGATCAAATTAAAAGGCGCATTTCAGGTTTATAAGATAAGTTCTGTGCCAGATAAATATTTAATTTTGTTATGCTTGTCCATGCACATCCTTGACTTTAAGAATGTGTATTTTCTTGTAAGGCTTATCACCACTGATATATTTATAATGTACTTGATAGGAGTGCACCGTATGCTTTTATGAAATCAGCCAGTGATTGCTTCATACTTGTGTCGCTTTGCACTTCATAAACTAGGAATTGTACCTATTACAAATACAATATTTATGCTTATCACCTCTGGTTGAAGACTGATATTAACTTTTCTGTACTTGTGATGCTTTGTAGCGTATGCATATTTCTGTAATGTTTATAATCCATTTTGACTTTGTGAGGTGGACTTATTTGTGTCATAAACGATTGATCTCGCTCTTCAGACCTACTCATGACAAGGGCTTTCATACTGAAGAATATGTTTAAGTGATAACTTTACTTCCATGACAAGTACTTTTTGTGTTCGATCTTACAGATTTATTCAGTTCATGCATTTTGCGTGGAAGTTGTTGTTAATCAATTTACTCATTTGTTACGGTAAAATTTTCTGTTACAATATAATGAAGAGTTTTTAAAAATGTATGGTTCTATTTATGAAGGAAATAAAATCGAGGATTTGGTGCCAGTCAGGTATTTTATTTTACCTTGCATAAAATATGAAGCTATGAATAACACCTCAAGGACAACAGAACTTTAAACAGCCATGACCATATCAATTTTAGGGTGGGGATTGTAACCAATTACTTCAAAATCTTCATATTTAAAATCATCAATACTAGAAACAATTCTCTTAATGTTGAGTTTTGGGAAAGGCCTTGGATCACGCTTCAGTTGCTCTTCTAGAGCATGCACGTGATTTGAATACACATGGGCATCACCTAATGTGTGAATAAATTCTCCAGGCTGAAACATGAATCAGATACAAAAAAAAAAGTAATTAATGAGAGCCCCCATGTAATTTGAAAGTGGACATATGCAAGCAGATATTAACCTTTAGCTTTGTTACATGGGCAATCATATATGTGAGGAGAGCATAACTAGCAATATTGAATGGAACCCCTAGTCCCATATCAGCTGATCGCTGGTACAATTGACAGGACAGTTCTCCATCAGCCACATAAAATTGTACTAGACAATGGCAAGGGGGTAGTGCCATTTTGGGAACATCAATTGGATTCCATGCACACATAAGGATTCTTCGATCATCAGGACGATTCTTGATTTTGTCAATAACATCATTTAGTTGGTCAATGCCTTTGTTACTGTAGTCTGTGAACATATCCACATACTCAGCACCAAAATGCCTCCACTGGAAGCCATACACTGGGCCCAAGTCACCTGGAATCAAAAATAAGGAGTATGAGATATCCACATATTTGAGTGTCTTAAGAAATTGTACAAATAGTTACCTTCCTCTCTGTCAGTAAAGCCCATACTATCAAGAAATGTCCTCGAACTGTTCCCATCCCATATATTTACTTTCTTCTCTTGGAGTTCCCTTGCATTTGTTGAGCCTCGAATGAACCACAGTAACTCTTCAGTTATACCACGCATAAATACTCTTTTCGTTGTCAAAAGTGGGAAAACACCTGCCATAAAAAAAAAAAAAAAAAAAAAACTGAATCTTCAGTCGCAAACCTATGAAGTTGCAGAATTACAAACAATGTGTGGGTTTCAAAAACAGGATGCCATTCAAAATAAAAATCGCTCTTCAATAAAAAAAAAGTTCTCGAACTATAAAAGGTAATTATTACTCACCGTTTCGCAAAGAAAACCTCATTTGAGCACCAAAAATTGAATAGGTTCCAACTCCTGTTCTGTCATTCTTGGCATTGCCATTCTCTATGATATTTTTCACTAAACTTAAATACTGAAGCTCATCATGATTAGAACTGTAGTTGATGCTATTGCTACCATTTTCTTTGATTCCATTACTTGCCATTGTTATAAAAGATAGAAAATCCGTAAAAGACGCAATAACCGACTCCCGACCGTTGGGAGAATTCCGATTTGAAAGAGTACACACAGTACACACAGTACACACAACACATGATAAAAAAGGCGGGACTACGAAGCCTGCGTAACCATAACCATCCTTAGCATCAGAGAGACATACTACTAAAACTTGTCGTTTTCATAATTGATGTGAACCGCAAAGTCATCAGAGTGGAATATTTTTTCCATAGGAATTATGAACTTTAATGTACCACCTTCCAATTTTATCGAAGCTAAAATATTTAATGGTTTTGCATGTATTTTTATTTCCTTGCGTTGGCGTCATTTTTAGCATGAGAAATTGAGCGTGTTTTTTTTAGGGGGGCGCAGCTTTCAAAAGGTGCAGGGTATACGTACCAATTTTCCAAACAGTCTTGAACGATTTCGAAAACTTTCAGATGAATATTTGACGAAGAAGACCTTTTTATTTTATTTTATTTTATTTTACATCTCCGATATTTTTCTAAAGTTGGCAGGCGTCATTTGACAGGTTACAGGGGGCCGCGGGCTTAACAAACGACGGAGGGTGTTCCGCTCTGCTCCGCCAAGTGCTGGTCGTGGCTGCCGGCTGCGCTATGGTGGCTATGCCCCTCTTCCTCTTTCCCTTCACCGCCACGAGGATTGTCCCCCATCCTCGAGGAGCGCGATGGAGTCCTTCGTCACCTACTTCCCGAACACGTCCACCATCCTCTTCGGAAGGCCGTGGGAGCCGAACAACGCCGTGACTAGCGATGCCAAGGAGGTGAGACCTCGGAATAAGCGCGGTCAACATCTTTCTTTACTTTGGCCCGGAAACGTATGGTCAAAAGTAAAATGTGGTAAAACAAGTCCACCGAATCATTGGGCAAACGACCTCGTGACTTTGCGAACACACGGTAGTCGTCGGCCGCGGGCACAACCTGCCCCTCAAGCACAACACGAGCCCGCACACGTGCTTCGGGGGAGTGAATGCACGCGCTGCACGGTGCGGTTTCATTGACGCCCGCCTGTCCTGCCCGCCCCGCCCGCCCCGCCCCGCCCGGTCCGGTTCGTCCGGCCCGCCCGCTATTTGCGGATCCAGAGGCTTTCGGTTCGTGGTTCGGTCTCTGCTGCGGTGGCAGCCGCGGTCGCTGGTGTGGTAGTACCCCGCCGTGGCGGTTGCGGCGGTACCCGCAAAGGACCAGCGGCGGAGGGGGTGGGGGAGGGAGGGGTGTTTCTTGGCCACGAACAGCACCCCTCCGCCTCCGCGCGCCGCACCTCAGTCAGCTGTTTGCGGCTGCTCCCGTAGTGCCGGGACCGCCCCCTCCGCGAGAGTACAGGCGCAGCGCGCAGCCCAGCCCCGCGAGCACAGCGCCGCCGAGCCGTCCCCAGACCACCGACCGGCGCCGGCGCGCGGCGTCGACGAAAGCGTCGCGTCCCCCGGCGCCGCATCGGCAGCACTGCATCGAGGGCGTCACGAAGCTACCCTGGCCCGACTCCCCTCCCCCCCCCCCCCCCCCCCCACCTCCTGCTGCGGGCACTTCCCTCCATCGCTGGGATCCTCGCCGAATTTCTCATCCCTCCCCGCTGACCCGTCGGCGGACTTCCCTCCTCTCTCCGCCGGCGGATGTTCTGTTCTGTTGCCGTCGAGCCGGCCTGGGGAGAGGAGCGGCGAGCCACGGCCAGCACCTCAGCGACGAGAACTCGGACGACACCGCCCTCGTCTTAGCGGGGAAGAGGAGGAAGACACAGCACCCTACCGCGGGCTGAGGACGGCGACGGCAGAAGAAACGCGTCGTGTGACTTTTTCAAGCGACAAAGAAAAGAAGAGGCATGTTGTAAGGCCCCTGCTCGGGCCTCTCTCTCGTGCAGCTACTGGGGCTGAAAGGTACGTGTGCCCCGCGCCTATTCAGGCGTTGCGTCGCCCATTAATGAGTACGTCCGAAAGTTCCCTTGTGCTAGGTCGAGCGCCTGCGAGCGCTAAGGTAGGCCAGCCCGCACGACACGCGTGCATGCAGGGTCGTGATTACCTATCCAGCACGCCAACAAAGTGTCATGACGGACGGGGCGGGGCGGGGCGGGGAGGGCGGCGGATTTGCAAAATGCCTTTCTCTCCTTCCTCGTCACCGTTGCATGCGATATCAACGCATGCAACGGCCGGGCGCCGAGCTTTCCTTGGGTTTCGCTGTGGCGGGACCTGGAAAAGAAGAAAGAGTGTTTCCCGAGAAAGTTGTGCCAGGCCCGAACTCGACTCGACACTGCAGTAGTCGGAAATGAATCCCTGTGGCACTGGCGGGCCGCATGTGCACGTGTGAGAACACGGAGCAGTGCACGGAATGCAGTAGGCGCTCTGCCGGCGCTGCTGCGCTTGCGCTGCCTCTGCCGAATCACTTTTCGGTTGGCCCCGCAGTCGGCCACACCGCTGTTGATCGTCCTCAGCGGGGTTGGATGCGGGTTCGAATACCGCCGAGGCCAGCGCTAGGTAACGCGGCTGCAGCCGTAGCCGTCATGGACTTCTCCGTGCTGGTGAGCGTCAGGAGGAAGGGCTGTTCTTCGTGCTTCCTGCATCGGGTACGTTTTCTCATCGGACGCGGGTTCGAATGTTCAACACCGCGGCGTTTCTCTAATTTTCTGCGCTCTGGATATGAATCCATGAGGCACACTGGGCACACCGACCCCATACATACACACACACACACACACACGCGCGCGCGCCGGCGTGGGACTGACAGAGGGCGCCCCACCCGCCGCCGACCCCAGGTGATCAGCCAGTCACCCCCCCCCCCCCCCCCCCACCCCCCGCCCAATCCCCTCTCATTGCGATGTCTAGTGAAGAGGCCGTCATCTGTTGCGGTGGCCCAATTTACACGGCGTGCCGTTCGCCCAGCCCGGCCCAGCCCCGCCCAGCCCCCTATCACGTCCGCCCTCTTTGTCACTCCGCTGCTCGCCAGGCTCCACAGCCATGAGTGCGACGGAGAGAGGGTGATGGAGGGAGAGGGTCGCGGGCTGAAAGGAGACGGCGGCGGTGCAGGTGGCGTGCTCTCACGGCGTAAGCGGAGATGCGGTCGGCCGGGGTGGTGGGGGAGGGGGAGTAGGGGGCGGGGCGGGGGCTTAAACGACTGACTGCCCGATAAGACATCTTTGCCGTCGCGAACCTGACGGCTGCACCCTGCTAAGGGGAACACTTACCGTCTCCGCGAGAACTCTCCTTCATGTCAATTTAGAAGGACATCAAATAACAGTAAAATAATCTTGATTTTTAGAGAAATTGTGAATTTTTATTTTTTTTAGAGCTTTTGGCCAACTTTTTGGTGGTATTTTGTCCTTTTTTTGTGTCGCGCGGCGCGACGACACGCCTCCTTGCGATGACGCCTCCCACCCACCCCATTTTAATAATCTTGATTATTTAGTGAAATTTTGGTGATTTTTAAGAGTATTGATCAACTTTTTGGTGATTTTTTTGTACGTTTTGTGTCGTGCGGCGCGAGGTCAGCCCTCACCCGCGCTGACGTCTCCCACCCGCCCCGCCCCGCCCCGCCCCGCCTCGCCGTTCGGACATCACGTAGCGGGCCATTCCGTAAAGCACCGAAACGCGTCCAAATGTCCATCTGCCGTTTGCCAGCAGGCTGGCGCTGCCGCCGCCGCCAACACAAGCGCCTTGCTGTGTGACGGGACGGCCGGCCGGCAGTCCTGCCAACTCTTTTCGCCAAAATGTCTCGGCCGGGCGCATGCTCATCGCATCCTCCTCGCTCCTTGCTCCCGCCCTCCCGCGCTTCGCGTGGCGTCCTCGTGTCGCGTGCTGCGCGTGCTGTGCCGTGTGCACTGTGCACACCGCCGCTGCCGCCTCAAAATACGGCGCGGTTAATGACAACGCTGCCAACGTGACGAGACCGTCAGCCGGGCCGGAGGACTGAACACTGAACCAACTGAACCTCGCGCGGACGTTGGGAAGCTTTCGGCATCCCCTGATCGCAGTTGAAGCTGCTTTCCGAATCTCTCCAGACAGGCGCGCATTCAACCGAGGTGACGGTGAACTCGGTCCGGTTTCTTGTCGGCTTCGTGCGTGCTCGTGTGTTGGCGGCCCTGCCGGCCGCGTAATCAGATGTGAGACAGCTGACGACGCTGGTGTGTGTATAGCCCGGCCCGGCCCGGCCTGTCAGCGCCGCGCCTGCCTGTTCTCATTCGATCGCTGGCCCGGCGTGCGCTGTCGTCAGAGCACCCCGAAGATCCGATCCTCCATAACCGCCACCATGTCCAAGATCGTCAAGAAGATTATCAAGACCCCGCTGGCCGCGGCGCCCGTCGCCCCGTACAAGTAAGTAGTCAAGTGGTTGGAATACCCGAGCCGAGTCCGTCCTGGGTATGAGCCTGAGCCTGACCTTGGAGTCTCAAATAATGCATGTGGGTCCCGGGGGTCCCAAGCACCGACCCGAGGCTGGCTCCGTTGGCGCCTCACGCAGAAAACTCGTTAGTTGTCACAACGAATGTGTTGGTTGAAATCGCGGATATCGCGGATATCAGAGTATCTAGTTGTGGAGAACTAAGATTTTGTTGGTGTAGCAAAGAGAGTCAGTTGTGCCGGCGAAAAGGGAAGAAAACTGACACACACACACACACACACACACACACACACACACACACACACACACACACACACACACACACACACACACACACACACACACACACACACACACACACACCTGCACGGCAGCTACGGCAGGTGTGGGCGTTACGCAACGCCTTGCTTTGCTTTGCCGGCTTTGCCCCCCTGACGGAGCGTGATTCTGTTTCCAGCCAGGCGGTGCTGGCCGGGAGCACGCTGTACTGCTCCGGCGTGCTGGGCGTGGACAAGGACACCAAGCAGCTGGTGGCCGGCGGCACGGTGGCGCAGGCCAGGCAGGCCTTTGTCAACCTCAAGCACACCCTGGAGGCGGGCGGCTCCTCCTTCGAGAAAGGTACGAGTTGGTGGGCGGGAGACTAGTGGCGGGGGGGGGGGGGGGCAATGCGACGGGCACTCGGAAAGTTTGCGGCCGGAGTTGGGAGTTCTGAGGGTAATGCCGGCTGCCATTGGCGATTACGGAAGTGCAAAACGGGAGGGGAAAGGAAGGGGGGGAGGAGGTCGGATGGGATGGAAAGGGGTCATTGCACTTCGGGTGCGCGGTGCACTCTACACAGAAATTTGTTGAATGTACATTTCTTGTGCAATTTCGGGCATGTTTAGGTCCGGCTGCCGCGGCCCGCGCCGCGCCGAACTCTTCCGCGCCGAGATTAGATAGTGGGCGGCTGGGCTGGACCCGCGTTATCACCTAAATGAGCGAAGGGGTTCCAACTCCGAACGGGTGTGTATTGTGCACCATGGGGTACTGACAGCCGGGCTCTTTGTGTTGCAGTCGTCAAGATGACCGTGCTCCTTCAGAACCTGGACGACTTCAAGGACGTCAACGAGGTGTACACTGAGTGTAAGTATTGGGCGTTGTGTATTCCGAAAAAGTCGGTATGCGTGTGCAAATCAACGGGGATGTGAAATGGACTTGCTTTTTTCTCAGATTTCAAGCAGCCGTACCCCGCAAGGACTGCCTACCAAGTCGGGAAGTTGCCGATGGTGAGTCCCACGCGACTGCGACACTGCCGCACTGCTGCCTCACTTGGTCCTCGCCTGGTCGCCTAACTGCCTCTGGTTCTCGTTTCTCCCGCAGGGCGCCGCGATCGAGATGGAGGCCATCGCCCTCGTGGGGGACGTCGAGTTCGTCGAGTAGAAGTGAAATGTGTGGAAATTGTCTCTGTAAACCGTACCTGCTTTTCTCATACCTGAAATACAATTTTTATTATTTTTCAAATCTGTCGAATTTTAATTTTGCCCCGTCATCCCACAAGATGAGTACCCCCTCCAAATCTCCAAAGGAAGTACCCACCTCCCTTTGTCCCTCGTGAGTAAGACAGAAGTGCCGAGTGAGATGTCTGTCGACGCGTGGGCTTGCGTGCACGCGGGTGGACGGGACGAGACGCTCTGTGAGGGAATGTCAGCCCGGCCCCGGCCCGGCAGCAAGCGGAACGTCGATATTTGCACTACAAAGGGCCGGGCCGGGCGTCCGGGACCAGCCGAGGCCCCTCTGCGTGTCTGGTGGTGTGCCGGGCTGCGGGGGCTTGTCGTGAGGAGTGGCAGGCGGGCTGAGCTGAAGGACCCGGGCCGCGAGAGCCCGAGCCGCGGGTTCGAATACCGGGAGCGTATGACACTTTTCACACTACGGAGATGGCCTCGGCCTCTAGCGGCGAAAGCAGAATGGCAATAATTCGCGAACAGTCTTCTCGCCTCTCGGCCGCGCGGCTTGGCAGCGCTGTTAATAACCGTGCTTTTGCGTAAAGGCAGCCGCGGTACAGCGCAGACGTAAAGGACGCTCCCCGTGCTTTATTTCAGCCATGTCTGCCGCTGCCGCGGTTCTGCTTTGTCGGCTCTGGCATCACGTCCACTTTGTCCCCGGCTGCTTCCGAATAAGCGGCGACGGTTTCGGACTTTCTTACGCGGCCCTCTCCTGTCTTTCTGTCGCTTTGACGTCACGCACCCGTCTGCGTAACCCAGCAAAATTTCGAAATCAGACGAATTTTTATGTGCCGTTAAAGGTTGGGCTCGGAGCCGAAAGAGCATCGTGGCCAAAATAATAAATATCCCCAGCGGGGATCGAACCCGCGACCTTCGGGTTAGAAGTCCGACGCGCTATCCACTGCGCTACAGGGACAGCTGCCGATCAGTTGTGCGTGATTCGCACAAACGAAAACTGAAATTGTGCAGAACAGGATTGGGAGGAAAACCATCGGCTAGAGAGAATCGTCGTTTAACTGAACCCGTTTGAGGCGCACTAGGTGGCCGGTGGCCCTGCGCCCCGCCTAGCCCCGCCAGCCTGCTGTGACAGGGACACACGGCCCGGCCGCTAATTCACTTGGCGCGGAGCAAAACTGTAGCAAACCGAAGCGCGGCCTTCTTGTTGTTCTGCTGCGCCGCTTTTCGTGGTACGCCGCCGCCTCCCACGCCGCATGCGCGCGGTACTGTACGACGGGGTCCTCGGGGGTGCTGTGCATGATGCGCGGTACACGGCCGCGGACGTGGCGTGCCGTTTAGCCCGCTGGTGTCGGGGATCGGCCTGCCCCAGGACCAGGACCAGCTGGTGGCCGCTGCCGGCCGCCGGCCGCCCCGCCCCGCCCCGCCTGGCAGCGCGCCCGCCGCCCGCCGCCAAACCAAGATGAAAACACGGAGCCCGGCCCGGCCACGGAGCGCCTGGTGGGTAGGCAACAACGGGCCCGTGCGCGCACTCGTGCCGTGCGGGCTGGCCTACCCAGTCAGGCGTTCGCCACCCTCGCCCGCCCGCTTGCTGCTTTGCTGCTCGGATTACTGCCGCGCGGCGTTCAACGTCTTGTCACCGAGGTCCGAGACACACAATTTACCCGGGCTTCAATTTTTATTTCGGAGCAAGGTCGCGCGGGTTTTTAATGAAGATGGAAAAGCCCGCCACGTCTTGGCATGTGCGCTGCGCCTGCCCCCGCTGCCCCCCGCTGCCTCCGCTGCCCCCCGCCCTCGCCCGCAGCTACGTCGCCTTTCGGCCTGCACGTGTGACGGCGGGGTTCGAATCCCCGGATTCTGCCAGAATATGAAGGGGGAAAATAAGGCGGACCGTTTCATAAATACCCTCTGGCAGTCCCTCCCAGCAGAGGTCTTGTGTGCTGCGGGTGGTCACGCTTCTTTCCCGCGCGTTTCACGAAAATAATTTATTTGTAGATTTGGGCGCCCCACTGCCAACAGCTGTGATTGGACATTTAACAACATGCTCCTGAGAGAGAGAGAGAGAGAGAGAGAGAGAGAGAGAGAGAGAGAGAGAGAGAGAGAGAGAGAGAGAGAGAGAGAGAGAGAGAGAGAGAGAGAGAGGGGAGAGAGAGAGAGAAGCTTTTGCGAAATTTGCATTGGCTTTGCAGCGAGGAAGGGCGGGATGGAACACTCAGTTCCGTGTTTGTGAACGGATACTAGCGGCACCGCATGTTAAACTCAGCCTGCCCGCAGTGCAATTTGAATTGCTTACTGTACTTCCATATCGGCGTCTCACTCACTCCATGCAGCCAGCCCTCGGACAAAGAGGGAGAGAGAGGGACGGTAGATAAGCAATTCGCGCCCCCAGACGTGCCCCTGAAACTTAGTCAACACGCCGTGCACGGCTCTGCGCTGCTCTCACGGGGGGTTGCGGCCCGCAACCAGTCCAGTCCAAATAGGCGAGTTTCACGGCGATGCCATCAAACAGCTCTACTTACTCCTTCATGGCGTGCGCGCAGTGCTAGCACGTGCGCCGGTGCGAGGAGAGAGGGGGAGAGGGAGACGGAGACAGATAGAGGGAGTGGAACAGAAATTAGGGTAGGTCAATTGGGTGAGCGTGAGAAAGAGAGGCGGACGAATAAGGAATTCACGAATTAAAACACAAACAAAAGAAACCCCTTTTTTCCAAGGGATCATCCATGTTGAACTCCCATAAAGATCCTTCAAAAAGAAAGGTTTCCTTTTACCGTGAACATGTCGCACAAATGTATACCTTTTTCGAAACTGTGTTCCAGGACAAGCTCAGGATGGCGGAGGAGACCCAGACGGAGGTGCTGCTGGACCGGCTGGGCGCGCTGGCGGCCGAGCGGGAGAACAGGGACTACCGCGACAAGGACGCCAACGTGGACACCCTGCGCTACGTGGTCTCCCGCCTGCACGCTCGGACCACCTCCCAAGGTAGCGAAGCAATAGCAATGCCTCATCGAAATGTCAAAATGTCGCACGCGTCGGCCGGCGTTACGTCACACTTGCAGGACCCTCCAACTCTGTGAATGGCCGTTGTGACGTATTGCGGGGCGGGGGCCGGTGGGGCGGACTGCTCGACGTGTCCGAGACCCTGACCCTGGGCGTGGCGGGGCGCGGCGGGGCGGCGCTGGCCGGCGACACAGCTAAGTGCATAGCGCTGTGCGGTGCCCCCACCCCCGCAGCCCCCGTGCCGCTCAGAGTCACGGCCAGCGGCCGCATTTAGGTCCGCCCCGCCGCCATGCGAGCGAAGGGCGGCACAGGAGAGTGAGATGAGAGAAGTGACCAGGTGACCGCTGAATTTCTCATAGAGTCGTGGGTATGCGGGACGGGGCAGTAATTACACGCTGCTTCCAATGAATGTCGTTGGCAGCGCGCGGCGATGTAACCGCGGCCCCAACTGGCCTCCGCGCGCCTCCCCGGTATGAAAAACTGCTGCCGCTACTGCGCTCTTCACCGGGAGACGCGCGTGGACTTGTGTGGGCGGGGTGGGAAAAGTCGGGCCGACGTGCCGATAGCTGATTAGTCTGCAGAGGACGAGATAATGCAGCGCCGCGCCGGCCTCTCGGCTCGCGTGCGCCTCCCGCCCCGCCCCCCCCCCCCCCCCGCCCCGCCCCCCCCCCCCCCCCCCCCCCCCCCCCACCACGCCCCGCTGGAACTGCACGGCTCACACGGCCGGAGCGTGACTGCCGCAAATCTATTTCAGGCACTTCTGTTTGAGTTACCCCGACCCGAGCCGACCCGGCCGCGCGCGGACAAACATGTAGTGCAGGCGCTGCAGCAGGCCCCACCCCGCCGCCCCCGGCACGATGCAGCTTATTTAATTGGCTTCACGTCCGTGTCAGCGGATTATTTAAATCGGGTGCAGTATGGCAGTATGGCGGGGTGGAAGTTTCCTGCCCGGCTTGACGGCAACGGGCGCAGCCCCCGCAGCCCCCGCAGCCTGCCGCGGCCCCCGCAGCCCCCGCAGCCCCCGCAGCCCCCGCAGCCCCCGCAGCCCCTGCAGCCCCCGCAGCCCCCGCAGCCCCTGCAGCCCCCGCAGCCCGCCGCGGCGGTTCCCTGACCCCCGGAACACTGAAAAGGGGGGGGGGTACTTTCTCCCCCCCCCTCCCCTTTCACACTGTCCCGTCGCTAATCGGGTTTCGATCCCTCGCCGTGACCCCGATACCGGCCAACAGCTTGTCTTCTTCGAGGGGCCGGGCCGGGCCGGGCAGGGCAGGACGTCGTGCTTTTGTTGCGGGTGGAATGGGGGGGCTCGCGGGGCGCGCGGCGGCGACCCCCGAGCCCAAGGGGCCGAGCCCCCGAAGGAGCCGAGCCCCCGCGTGCACCAGGAGTAGCAGCATAGCGCTGACACGCCGGGGGCCCACCTGATGGGAGGGGAGGGGCGGGGAGGAGCAGCGGGAACTGGAAACCACTGGCAACGGAACGGGCCACACCACAGGACCAAAGGGCTGACCGACCAGACCCTGAACGTAGACGGTGCGCACCGCACCGGACCTGACCAGGCCCAGCGGACAGAGCGCGGACAGAGCGCTCAGCGAGAGCCAGCGGTTCTGCCCTGCGGCCCGGACGGGAAAAGACACCCCCGCCCGCCCGGGCCAGTCCGCCCCTGGACATGGACGCCTGATAATCGGAATGCGACTTAATTAAGGTTCCCTTTGGCGCCGTGTCACTACCATGTCACTGCCTTGTCACTGACTTGTCATTGACGTGTCGCTGATATGTGCTGCGGGGTGTTTACCCCGCGGCTTCGCCGGCTTCGCCCTCGCCTTCCCGCCCGGACAGCGGACGGGACAGGACAGGACGGGGCGGCTCGTTGACAGATGGGTTTCCTGACCGCGGGACCGTGGCGGGTTGTGACGCGGCGTTTGGCCGGCCGCCACGGGCCTCGTGCAGCCAGCTGCCCGCTGCCCGCTGCCCGCCACCGGCACTACCCCGCGAGGACGGGGAGTACCGACGGCGCCGCCCCCAATACTCATCATTAATAATGTGTTCCTTGCGACAAAATCATCTAACGGCCTCGGCCTCTTCACTGTTCTGTGGCGCAGACAAAGCCTGCAAGGAGCGGACGCTGTCGCTGGTGCGCGCCCGCCGGCCCGCCCTCGTCTCCGACATCGTGGCCCTCATAGAGGTGGGTGCTGCTGCAGCTCCGCTGGCTATGCCGGCTCTGATCGTCTGGGCCTCCATGACCTGAAGCCCCGTTCTCCTTCGTGTTCTGCAGAGCACCCGTGACCCCGTGTGCCTGGCAGGCCTGGTCGGCGTCCTGAAGGAGGGCGTCGCTTGCGAGTCTCGTGAGTATCATCGCTCTTGCTCTCTCTCTCTCTCTCTCTCTCTCTCTCTCTCTCTCTCTCTCTCTCTCTCTCTCTCTCTCTCTCTCTCTCTCTCTCTCTCTCTCTCTCTCTCTCTCTCTCTCTCTCTCTCTCTCTCTCTCTCTCTCATATTCCACCTCTCTCTCCCTCCCCCTACCGTGGTGAGCATGGTGGTGAGCGTGACCCGCTGCGCGACAGAGACAGACATGGCAGATGGAGACGTCGTGTCGTCGTCGCGTTGTGTGCGCGAGCGAGAGAGAGGGCGGGAGGGGCAGCGTGAGTGTGAGGGAGAGGGAGTTATGCAGGTGGCGTGACGCTACAAATCGCACCTCGCGGCCTGCTGTTCCCTGCGAGTCGTTCCAAACCGCTACCAACGACAGGCGCCAATAGCTGTGTCAGCGGTGTGTGTGTGTGTGTGTGTGTGTGTGTGTGTGTGTGTGTGTGTGTGGTGACCTCCATTCTCTAGCGTTTTCACCGCCTTCGCGCCTACCTGTTAACCCCGTGACGTTGGGCGGTAATGGATACACTATGACGTAACAAAAACGTCAGATATCGGGTTAGAGGTGCAACCCCCCAATATAACACAACCGCAGGTTCGGGCGGGGGTGGGAAAACAAATTATTTTAAGGTTATGGTGTGGAGGGAGGGAAGCAGAATAAACCCCACGCGCCGCGCGGGGGCGTGTCGCTGTAAACGAGGTATTTGAACCCGCGCGCTCCTTCGGTTTCCCCGGCCCCGGCATTGTGTGCACGATTCGGGGTGGGGTTGGGTCACGTGACGGCCATATTTCCAGACGCTCTATACTATATACTCCTGCGGGGCCGCCGGGCCGGTCGGGCCCACCGGCCCACCCCCGCCGCGTGCGAAATAGATTTAGCTGCTCCCTGGCCTCGATGAAGGCGGTGACGCCAACGCCGCGCCTTTTGCAGCCTTTTGTGCGCCCGGAAACGGCTGGGGCGGAGGGGATGGGTTGGGGGGGGGGGGGGCACTGCATCGTTTAGCGCGGTGCCTCTCAGGGCGATGTGACGTGTGAGGCCAGCACAGCCCAGCCAGCCGCGTGCGTTTTCATCAACGAAATTGCATTTCCCATCTCCCTCACTCTCATTTCCCTACTCCCCCACCGTTTCTCTCTCGTCCGCCCCACTCCCCCTCGCTTCCTTTTCCTTTCCGACCGCATCTTTTCGCTCTGTTCCGCCGTTGGACGTCGTGATTTGAGCCCCGCGGCCCGTCAATCATCTTCGCGCGCGCACAGCGCACAGCGGTTAGGCCGGCAACCCGTTCCTCCCCCGTGGCGGCCCTGTGGCGGCCTACTCCCGACCTGCACCAACGCCAGTCATCAGCCCCCTCCCTCCCCTTCCTCCTCCCCCGGCCCGCGGCCCCCTTTTGAGCGCCAACGAGAATCGCGCGGGGTGACGCGCGGGAATAATCATTCAAACGCGGTCTGCTCTGTCGAGTTAATTTTATCGGCGCTGGGGACGCGGGGAGGGACGGCGGGCCGGGGCTGACGGGGCTGGCGGGGGCGCCACCACGTCCCCGGTGCCGTGCGGTCGGGGCGGGCCGGCCGTGCCCCGGGGCTATAAAAGCAAAACACGGCGACATCACAGTGACACACGCCGCGTCGCGAGAAAGCAGCAGTAAAAGGACGTAAAGAGAACGCGGGGGGGGGGGGGGGGGCGAAAGTTGTTCACCCCCGCACCGCTGGCACTGCTCGCTCGCGCGCCCCGCGCTTACGTGTGTCTTGCGGGGCGCCCGGGAGGGGGGAGTGCCCGAGGGAGTGCCGCCGAGTGCCGCACCACGCACCCTCCCTGCGTGTGGCCAACTAGGCCAAGAAGAAGTCAGGGGCTGTCCGGGCCGGGGCTGCCAGTTGTTGTTGCGACGGGCTGTGGATTGATTTCCGGTTCCGGCGAGAGGCCCCACCCCACCCCTCGAGAGCTCTTCTGCACACCTCTCCTGCCATTCCGCCCGCCCGCAAGTTGAAGGGGGACAAGGGGGGGGGGGACTTGGGCGACTCGCTTGAGCCGTGTACCAATCAGTATTACGAGGTATTATAGGTACTCCATGCATTGTACGGTATGATAGGGGATTATAAAGTACAAGTATTGTATTGTATTATTAAGTTAAAGGTCGGAAATGCTCTGCTTATGGACAGCGGCTAAATTTAGCTGCTCCCTGGCCTCGATGGTGGCGGTGACGCCAACGCCGCGCCTTTTTCAGCCTTTTGTGCGCCCGTTAACGATTAATGACAAGTAGATGTAAAATGGTGAAAAATTCTGTTTAAAAAAAGAAACATTTGTGCGAGAAAATTTACGCTCTTTTATTCATCATACTACAACAAAAAATTGAACAGTGTTGTAGAAACTGGCGGGACAAGGTGTACAGGGACTTCACCACGTGATGGCCCCGACAACAGGGAGTGCTAGACTGCGGTCGCTGCGTGCCACAGGGTGTACATCAGAGGGTGTGTCCGCAGGGGGGCAGCGGGTGGCCGCGGTCTCGCAGCTGGTGGGCTGCAACTCGTCCACGGCGTCGGCGCTGCTGCGGGTGCTGGCCACCCTCTCGCCCAAGGAGGTCCACGCCGCCGAGAACTTGGTGTCGGACCTCGTCTGGCTGCTGTACCGCCTCGCGTGCCGCGGTACGTCTGGGACCGCCGGGCAGGGGGTAACCCGAGGGTTAACCTGCCACGCACATCACAGTAATGTCGAGTTTAAAAAATTCCAGATGCCAAGTTTGCAGCGAAGGTGCGGTCGACGGGGGCGTGCAAGGTGCTGCACGTGGTCCTCCGAACGCAGGCGAGTGGGGGAAAGCACCTCCTGCCCGCCCTGCACATCTTCCAGGTCATCACCAAGAACCGTAAGTATGTCACAACCCCGCTGGTGACGTGCCTGTGCTGGACTTGAACCCGTGTCCGCCCTGCCCACAGCGGCGGTGTGCTCGGCGCTGGCCCGCGACGGCGTCGCCCCCACCCTGGAGAAGCTGCTGAGCGCCACCGGCGTGCTGCCCAGCCCCCGCATGCGCCTCATCCTGCTCGTCATCGCCAACCTCTGCCGGACCCGTGAGCGTTAGACTCTGAGGTGTTTCGGTTAGTCCGCCGCCGGCTGCCCCCTGTGACCGCTGACCCCTGACCCCCGCCCCGTAGGCTCGTTCCTGTCCCGCCTGTGCCGCGGCCCCCTGATGCCGATGCTGCTGAGGCCACTGAGCCGCTGGGACAACTTCGGCGGACGGGTCAAGCTCCGGATATGCCAGTGCACCCTGGTGGCGCTGCAGCACGCCGTGGCCTCCAGTGAGTACTCGCGTGACGTCGTCAGGGTCGTGGACGCGCTTCATGGTGCGGCCCCTTAACCCCGGACTCGTTGACTCGCTGCCCGGCAGAGGCGGGCCGCAAGGCGCTGGTGTCGGGCTGCGGCGGCGGCCTGGCTGCGCTGCAGCGCTTCTGCCGGCTCTGCCCGGAGGAGAGGGCGTACGACGCCATGGTGTCCCGGGTGTGCGGCATCCTGCAGCAGGTGGGCGAGCGCAGAGGGCTGCCCGTGCAGACCTGGGTGGGCCCCGCTACGTTCCAGTACGCGCCCTCGGACCAGCAGGGTGAGTGTGAGGGGTAGGGGTGGTGCCGTCGACAAGCACCCCTCGGCCGGCACTGTACCACTGACGCTCCCCCCGTGTGCCCCGCAGTGGAGGCTGATGGCGGCTGCAGTGACGACAGCGGGGACGAGGTGGATGACGCGGACGAGGTGGACGACGACGAGGACGACGACGGCGAGGTCGAGCTGGAAGAGGATGCCAGTATGAAGATGACCATCTCGTCGGCGTCGTCCGGGGCCGCGTCCCGCAGGTCGTCGTCGTCCCAGAACGACGTCTTGGACGTGCTGCAGGACCAGCAGCTGCCTGACACGCCCCAGCGCAGGGACCCACAGGACCTCATCCAGTATGTCGTCGTTGACGAGGAGGCGGGAAGCTGGTTTCATAAATTTTTTTTGGTGTCTCTATACCCTCGAGATGTGTTCTCAGGTACGCCCCGTTCTGCCGGGAGCTGCTGGAAGCGCCGCAGAGGCTGCTGGAGAAGTCCCCCCTGTTGGCGGCCAGTGACGTCAACGCCATCCCTAGTGAGTGCGGAGCGGAGGACGAGTTGTTCCTCCTCGGTGGTGCTAGCGGTGTTCGGCCTGGCCTCTGACCAGCCTGCCCTTACTGCACAGGCTGCTCCGAGCTGGCCACGCTGCAGGGGGTGTGCGCCACGCTGCCGCCGCGCCGCGCCTACTGTGCCATCGCCTCCCGGGTGCGGGCCGTGGTGCGCGCCTGCAAGGTGGCCTACCCGGACATGGTGGGCGGCGGGTGCACGGGGCAGCTGCAGCTGCTGAGCCCGCGGGACCGGCGGGTGTGCCGGGCCAAGCTGCTGCAGTGCGTGGACAGGGCACTGCAGCCGGGACAGCTGTGGAACATCGTCGCCTACGACCTGGACAGGCTGATCGCGGAGCAGATGGCCAAGCCCGCCCCCGAGGGGTGAGTGACGGTGACAACACAAGTGACCCGCCCCGCCCCCGAGGGGTGAGTGACGGTGATGAGTGACGGTGACAACACAAGTGACCCGCCCCGCCCCCGAGGGGTGAGTGACGGTGACAACACAAGTGACCCGCCCCGCCCCGCCCGGCCGGGCCCCAGCCGCGGTGGCCGATGGGCTGCCTACCTCCTCGGCGGAGGGTGGCCGTCGACGACAGCGCAGGCCGGGGGCCGTGCAGTAGCGGGGCCGGGGCCGGGCGGGCGGCGGGGCCCACTGTGGCCTGTGGCCTGTGGCCTGTGGCCTGTGGCCTGTGGCCTGTGGCCTGTGGCCTGTGGCCTGTGGCCTGTGGCCTGTGGCCTGTGGCCTGTGGCCTGTGGCCTGTGGCCTGTGGCCTGTGGCCTGTGGCCTGTGGCCTATGCCTACTCCCTACCAGTACGTTCTGTTCCTGTTTATGTCGCTTAGGAGGACACTTAAGAACGAGGACGAGAGCAGGCTGGGCGGTCGGCCGACACCCAACAGCGGCCTGCGCTTCGAGTCGCGCTTCGAGAGCGGAAACCTCCGCAAAGCGATCCAGGTGCATGACATTGACATTGAAATCGGAACCGTGACCGCGATGTGAATGTGTCTGACCGCGCTCTGTTCTCTGCCAGGTCGGGCCCCGCGAGTACGACCTGATCCTGTCTTCGGACGTCAACTCCACCAAGCACCACCAGTGGTTCTACTTCGAGGTGGCCAACATGGACGCGGACGCCGCCTACGTCTTCAACATCGTCAACAACGAGAAGGCCAACAGCCAGTTCAACTTCGGCATGCAGCCCGTCGTCTACTCTGTAAAAATTCAGCAACATTTGTTTTAAAAATTCTATCGCTTTAATTTTTTTTTTGGTTGTTGCGCATCGTGAAAATGAGTATTTTCTGTGGCGGGGTCAGGTCCGGGAGGCGACGCTGGGCCGGGCGGGCTGGACGCACACGGGTAGCGACATCTGCTACTACCGCAACAGCTACCAGCGGCCGGACGGGCGGCGCGGCAGCCGCGGCAGGCTCTACCACACCACCACCTTCACCATCAAGTTCCCGCATGCCGGTGACGTCTGCTACCTCGCCTACCACTACCCCTACACCTACACACAACTGCTGGTGAGACGAGGCGCCCCCGCGGGTTCGAATACCGCCGCCCTACCGCAGATTCAATCTGATGTGTACCTTTTCATATGCATCGTTTGAATTGCATCCCCTCGCAGATGCAAGTGCTGCGGTGGTCGCGTAACGCAGGGGAGGATGTGCTCTTCAGAGCCGAGCCGCTGTGCAACACCCTGAACGGCACGGAGGTGCCCCTGCTCACCATCTCGGCCAAGGACACCAAGCAGAACCCTATCAAGGTCCGCTCCCAGCTGTCTCATCTCTTATTCCTAGCTGTAATTTTAGTTGTGGTTGCAATTGGGAACGGGTTGGTGTGCTAGGGCCGGTCGCTGGTGTTCCTGACGGCGCGGGTCCACCCCGGGGAGAGCAACTCCTCCCACGTTATCCAGGGCACGCTGGACGCGCTGCTGGCGCCGACGGGGCTGGGCCGGGCGCTGCGGGCCGCGCACGTCTTCAAGGTGGTGCCCATGCTCAACGCGGAGGGCGTCGTCAACGGCTGGTGAGCTCTGAGGCCGAGCGCTACCGAGCGCCTGCGGGTGGCGGGGTAGGCCAGCCCGCACGACACGCGTGCATGCACAGTCGTGGCTGCCTACCCGGCAGGCGCCGTGTGTGCCCAGACTGGCCAAAGTTATGTCTCTCTTTCATTGTTCGTTTCTTGTGGTGTTGGCTTGGTCGGCTTGGGTGGTCAGGTGGGATCGAAAAATAGGGATTGGGGAAATACGACATTTATTTAGAAATATCTTATCTTTACTAAGGGAAAAAAAAATCAAGTAAGGTGTACAACGTACAGCTATGAAGATCGTCACAACTGAAAGTCTTAACTAAGAAAAATCTCAACTAGCCTGTCCGTTTAAGACCACGCGTTAATCACTCAAAGGCTTAAGTCTTATCTGTTAAAATAAGGAATGTCGAATCTTAATAATCCCTAAAGAATGGATATCACAAGGTATTTTGTTCTCCTCCTTCACCGCGGGGTAAGTAAAGAGAACGGCACATAAAAAGCGATTCAGTCAAAAGGACAGCCCAGGGCTTGGGGCAACCACAGTTAAACAGTACAAGGTTCGATCACATCACTTCGTATCAGTTGGCAGTCATTAAAAACGTGTAGCTTTCGCGCCGAATCAGTCCTACAACCTACAAACGATGAGAGTAACACAGAACAGCGTCGTTATCGGGGAGGTGAAGTCTACGCCAGAGGGGAGTACATAGTCAGCAACAGTAGAAGAGTTGACAATAACGGAGTGACAGAAAACCATACTCATTGAGAAGGAAAAAGCACAAAACCCAGAAGTGTCCCCGTCTCTCCGACAGCAGCGTGACATACGCCGTGGCGTGACGGAAGCGTGACGCGACGCGACATGACGCGGCGGGGAACACCAGCACGTCACGTGCCCTGCAGACAGGGTGTTGAGGTGTTGGTGTTCCTCGGGGAGACGTTTCGTGAGGAGGCGGAGGCCGAGCAGCCCTGTCCGTGGCGTCCGTGAGGAGGTCCGAGTCCGTTAGCGAGTGGCGCTGGCTCCGCTGACGCGCCTCGGCACCGGGATCTCGAGCTTGATGTTGGCGGGCCAGCCCCAGCCGAGGCTGCCGACGGCCGGCCCCTGCTCGGCGGGCTGCTCCAGGAACTTCCCGCGGGCGCGGGCGGGGGCGGCGGGGGCGTCGGTGGCCAGCGGGACCTCGGTGGCGGCGTCGTTGCCCGTCAGCACGCTGTTGTCCGGCTGGCTCTCCTCCATGTCCGCGGCCAAGCCGGGCGCGCTGGTGGCCTCGGCGTCCTCCACGGCGCCCTGCTCGCCGACGGTCTGCTCATCCTGCTCGACGGCGGCCTCGGCGGGGGCCTCGGCGGGAGATAGGGGGGCCTCGGCGGGGACCTCGTTGCCGCCGTCGTAGTGCTGCTCGTCCTGGTACACCTCCGTGGTGGTGGTGGACGCCAGGGTGGGCACGGGGGTCGTGGTGGTGGTCGAGGTGGTCGTGGTGCTGGCCGCGGGCACCGGCCTGTCCTTGTTGTTTCGGCTGCAACAGAGCGCACGCACTCACTCCAGTGGCGGGAAGCGGGGCCTGGGCCAAACGGACCGGAGCCGGGCCGGGGAGGGGGCTGGTTAGCATACGGTATTCTAACTGAGGATTCGGCCGGAAGTATGAAGAACAAAACGACTCCTAAAACACGGCGATGGGGTGGGGGTCGGCCTGTGTGCGCATGCGCTCTTTGCCTCGTTTCTCCCACCAGCGTATTTTGGAAGTCGTTTTGTTCTTTTGGCCAAACCCGTAGTTGGAGCACCCTATTGGTCAGTCGGAACGTGAATTTAAGCAAGGATGATTTGTTAGATGGGCGGGACTTGACATGAAAGTCTGGTTAGTCCCTGAGGTTTTTCACAATCCACCACGTGAATTATTTTGAAAAGCAGGGGGCATGTGTGGGCAGAAGTTAGACGGAACACAAGCTGTGGGTGCGAGCCGACCCAACCCAGCCCCTTATGCTCCTTCATGGTCCAGGAAGGTTTCCAGGTTACACGACAGGATTAGGTGCGCGCAGGTTATGGCTGCGGAGCCGGGTAGGGGGGGGGGGCAGAGACGGAGACGGTGCGGGGCGGGGCGGAGACTATCGGCAGAGAGCGTGTCTGCCTATAACGCGAGCCGAGCCGAGCATGCGTGTGATTGCAGCCGCTCTGCCGAGGCGAATCGGTGATCCGATCCGGGCCGCGGCTTTTGCAGGGGGCTGTGCTTTCGCAGGACGGACAGACTGTCCGCGGAAGCGACCCGGAGTGTCCCGGAGCACCATCATTTCGCGAGGCCGGCCTTGCGTGAAGCTAAGCGACGCGCAGACCGAGGCTGCGAACAGACGCCTGTGCGCATTGTGGGGGGAAACGAGGTAAAACCTATTCGCCCAATAACACAACGCGTCCTGTCTTTTTCCCACCGTTCCGCGCGGGCAAAGTTCCCCCGAGGCGAGGCGAGGAACCGTGCCAAGAGCAGCCGGCTTCGGTCCCGAGGCGCCGGGCCCTGTCACAGGCAGCAGCGGCAGCACGCTACGCAGCCGGTGATGCGGATTGCCTACCCTGGCGGGCGGGCCAATCAGAAACGGCGGCCGCGTCCGCTGCGGCGGGGAGAATCAAATCGGTGTTGACGCCAACGATTTATGATTGGTCGGCCGGTTCAGCCGCGGCAGAGCGCTCTCTCTCTCTCTCTCTCTCTCTCTCTCTCTCTCTCTCTCTCTCTCTCTCTCTCTCTCTCTCTCTCTCTCTCTCTCTCTCTCTCTCTCTCTCTCTCTCTCTCTCTCTCTCTCTCTCTCTCTCTCTCTCCCTCTCCCTCTCTTTCCTCCCCCCTCCCTCCCGCCCTCTCTTGCGCGCGCGCCCGTCACGTGGTTTGATGAGATCGTGCTCTACTGTTTTTGCTGGCGGTAAATAATTTTCGCCCTCCACTCCAATTACGACTGCGTTCGTTCGTTTTGTTTCATTTTTCCGGTCACGATAGCCCGGTGAATCTCGGCTTTAGTACAGGGCAAAACGTTCCGCGCGGAAATGCCAAGGCGGTGGGAATGGAAACGTGAAAACGTGGTCATGGTAGTGATATGTACAGTTCAAGTCCATTGCCTCTTTTTTTACAACTAAATTAGTTGGGAAGCGGGAGGTGGGGTGAGAGAACGCAGTGCAAACCAAAGCGCCGCTCCGTATCCGAAAAGTCAATGAGTATGTCGCAAATCGCACCTGCTTACCCCTGTGAGGAGGACACGGGGATGGAGCCGTAGTTGTAGTAGTAGCAGCGGGTCTGCTCGCAGATGAAGTCCTTGACGCTGGTGCAGTCGTCCACGGTCCAGTGCAGGTCCGGGGCCTTGAGCGCCACGCAGCCGCTGCTGGGGCCGCTCTTACTGTGGGCCAAATCACAAATTATTTCATTCCGGCGAAACTGACACGGAGACAAAGGATTAGTGTTCGTAACTAATTTTTCAGTGGATTTCCAGTCAAGCAGTGAATTTTGGTTCTGAGAACCAAAACCTTCGTTGGCGGAACAATTTGTTAGTTGAACCAACGAAAAGTTAGTTGCTTGAACGAAGAGGTTTGCAGCGAAAGCAAAAAGAAAAAAAACAATCTTAGCTGGAGCAACACACTAACAAATAGTTATCCAAACGTACTTTTAGTTTTCTGAACTATGTACTGATTGTCTAATTTAGTTGCGAACACTAGTCTCGCTCCCAAGTGTTTCTGTCCTGACCTCTGGCGGGCGGAGCCGGGGCGCCGCAGCAGGGGCGCGGGCTGCTCGCTGGTCATGACGACGGCGCCCTCGGGCTGCTGCGCGGCCGGCGAGTCGGCCTGGTTCATCAGGTCGAAGGTGGCGTTGAACGGCAGCCCCGTGCTCATCCACAGGAACATGTCCGTGCCCAGGCGGTTGCCCGACGTCCAGAAGTCGTACTGGTTGTAGCCCGCGTTGCGCAGGTACTGCGTGATGGACTCGGACTTCTCCTTGGACTCGAAGGACGTGAGCTGCAGGCCCAACGACCGGCAGTACTGGTAGGCCAGGAAGTAGTTGAGCTCGGGCGAGTAGGGGTTCATGCGGCTGACGAAGTACTGCACCCCGTCCAGCTGGATGGTCGTGATGCGCTGGCCTGGGGCAGGGCGGGGGAGAGGATTAGTCTGGATTAGTCGGCAGTCGGCGGGGCTCG
Source organism: Odontothrips loti (assembly GCA_038380765.1). Lineage (NCBI taxonomy): Eukaryota > Metazoa > Arthropoda > Insecta > Thysanoptera > Thripidae > Odontothrips > Odontothrips loti. Next base: position 18,897,079 of record CM076246.1, on the reverse strand, counting down.
AACCCGCGTCCTCCCACACACGGCTGGCCGTGCAGCTCCACCCGATGGTATCACCGCGGGAGAAAGGGAAGCTAGGGTTACGATGCGGCATCACTTTCCCCCCGTCACTGTCAAGGTTGGGGCCGGGCGGGGCCGGGCCGGGCGTAGCGAGGTGCTCCAGTGACGCACCGCCCGGCGGCCCCCACGCACTTTGTAGGTCACATCGCACCGTATCATACGCCCTGATCACGTGCTGCGCTGTGGGTGGAGGGGAAGAGGTGGAGGCGGGGGACTGTCCGCTTCCCATGGCCCGGGCACTTCCCTGGGTTCGACAACCCCTCCTCGTCTCCCCCCCCCCCCCCTGCCTCTCCGAAGGCGACACACAATTACAAACTGCATTGTTGTCCGGCGCGCATCGGGCGGGGCCTGCCTGGGCCTGCCGCAACGCAGACTGCAGGTGCAAACTCAGCGACAACGCGAAAGCTAGCGAGTGCGAGGGAATCTCCTCCTCCTCAGACAGCCGGGCAGACCGAGCAGGCAGCACGCCTGCGGGCAAAGGCCCCCGCCCGCCCGCCTGCCAGCCCATGGCTCACCCCGACTCGACGCGAGACGAGACCAGACGGTTCAATTGTCTTCCTGCTCGTTTTTCCGAGTGTCTGAGTGCCTCGCCCCGTGCGTGCATGCGCGTGTGTGCGTGCGTGCGTGTGTGCACGCCCGCGAGTGCAGCGGGCGCGCGCGGAGATGCTGGCGGCTGCGGCCCCCGCCGGCCCCCGCCGGCCCCCGTGTCCGCACCGCCCCTGGCATGCCCGCGTCTGCACTCGCGGGCCGAAGGGACTGGCAGTTATGGGAATTCTCATAGCTTCGCTTCCCACACTTCGTTATTACATCGGCTTCTCGAAACAAATTGGCCAGGGAAAAGGAGAAGAGTGTTGGCCTCGGTTATGCGTCCCGTCCCGTCCCGTCCCGTCCCGTCCCGTCCCGTCCCGTCCGCGTTGCCTGCCTCCGCCTCCACCTCTGCCTGCCCTCAGTGAGGGGGGAAGTCCACACTGTCCGCAGAGGTCGGGGAATCGTTGAGCGCCTGCGAGTATCAGGGTAGGCCAGTCCGCAAGCCACGCCTGCATACCGGTTATCCCGGTTGCCTACCCAGCAGGCGCCATACGGGCTAATTTCAAAGAGCTACCTCCCACCTAGAACTCCGTGCAGCTGCAAGGAGACCGTCAGTCCTCGTAGCCGTCGTCGGATGCCGCGAGCACCACTGCCTCAAACTGCGCTCGCAGGACGTCCACCTCCCTGCGGAGTTCGGCGTACTTCTCCTGCAGGGTCCTGGAGCTGCCCTCCAGCTGCACGGCGATCTCCTCCATCCGGCGCGCCGAGTCCTCCATGCGATTCGCGATCTGCACGAACAGCCCGGCCAGGCCGGTCGGGTCCGGCCCGGGGGGCTGCGGGGGCTGCGGGGGGTGCGGGCCCCCGCCCTGGCCGAGGCCGTCTCCATGCTGACCCCCGATGCACATGGCCGCGCCCGCGGAGCTGCAGAGCCTGCAGAGCTCTTCCACCCCTGCAGCACGCTCAGCACGCTCAGCACTCTCAGCACTCTCAGCACGCTCAGCACGCTCACGTCAGCAGCTGCACGCTCAGCACGGCTGAGCGCGGCTGAGCGCGGCTGAGCCCGGCTGAGCCCTTCTGTCCTTGGTCGTCACGCTCCGCGGTGCTCCGCGGCCTGCTTGCACTGCACTGCACTGCACTGCCATGCACTGCCCTGTCCCTCTCCCTCTCCCCTCTCCCTGCAGAGCTTTGTTGGCTTGTTGGTTGTTGGCCGCGCACGCCGCCTTGCAGCAAACAGCAAACCCCGCCGGCTGTCGGCTCTTCTGCCGCTGCCGGCTCTGTCCCGCTCTGTCCGGCCTCTGCCTTGGCCCGGCTCTGCCCGGCCTCTGCCTCTGCCCGGCTCTGCCCGGCTCTGCCTGGCTCTGCCCCGCACCGCGCCCCGCGCCGCGACGTGCGAGCGAGTCGGGTTCACTGCTCCCATCATCGAGCAGGCCGTGAAAAAACTAATCTGGCGCAGTAAAAAGTAGTCCCCTCTCTCTCTCTCTCTCTGCGCGCCGGCCAGCAGTAATAATCAGATTCCTCCGCGTGCAGGGACGCGCATCGCAAAGGCTCATCGGGCTGGGGCTCGGGCGCGGCTCCCAGGGAGGTGATCGAACGGCCGAATCATTGGGATGGGATGAGCTGAGGCAGCGGCGGAGGCTGCGGAGCGGACGGGACGGGGCGGTGCAGCCGGGCCGGGCCCCGGGCAAGGGGGTTCCGTCCGGTTCCGTCCCACCTCGGAGGACTGCTTGCAGCTGCTTTCAGCTGCCAGTGCCAATGACACGAACAAGATACGGCGGCCTGGCGACACGACGTGGCCGAGACCCCTGCCCCTGCTGCCTGCACCTTGTCCCCCCCCCCCCCCCCCCGACTTCACGCGCCGCGGTGTCCTTTTGCTTTCAGTCGCACACGCGGGAGGCTCCGTGCCGCTCCGTGCTGTACATGCCTTATAGTGGTGCTGTTCTCGTGGACGGGAGAAGGCGCAGAGAGGCAGGCAGCGCCACTTTTCTTCGAACTGCCCCGCCGCTGCTGCTGCTGCTGCTGCTGCCGCTGCCGCCGCTGTGGCGGCCGCGGACGGCGGGCGGGTGGCGGGGGTTCGCGGGGCTCGGCGCGGTCGTCAGGGACCTTGACATTGGCTGGCTGGCTGGTTGCACGCTTGCGTTCTGCGGGGTAAAGGGGGAGGGGGGGGGAGCACGAAGGAGGGAGGGAAGGGGTTATTTCTTCTTGCCCGGGGCCATTTACCCCGCCGCATGTGTGTGTGTGTGTGTGTGTGTGTGTGTGTGTGTGTGTGTGTGTGTGTGTAACGCTGCATAACGCTCGGGTGGTGATGGGTCTGCGCGCTGCGGCCGGCTCGGCTCGCGGACGCATCAGGCGGAGAGGGGGAGGAGGGGAGGAGGAGGAGGAGGAGGAGGAGGAGATGATCGAGAGTGACTGCCCTCTGCGCTGCCCGGTGAGGTGCCCGCGGGTGCCCACTTCGGCGTTGTCATGGTCCCCGCCGGCCCCCGTGACGTAAGAAGCGATAGCGGAGGCGCCGTCGTGGTGATCCGTCAATCTCTCACACTGGAGCACGGCGCGGCGCGACGCCCGAATCTGATTCCGAGTCCGAGAGCCGAAAGTAGCAGCGGCTGTGTGTTAGGGACCGGGAGGGGAGAGGTGTGGCGTTAACGCTACCGACGCTTTCCGTTTCGGGCGGTGTGTGTATGTGTGTGTGTGAGAGAGAGAGAGAGAGAGAGAGAGAGAGAGAGAGAGAGAGAGAGAGAGAGAGAGAGAGAGAGAGAGAGAGAGAGAGAGAGAGAGAGAGAGAGAGAGAGAGAGAGAGAGAGAGAGAGAGAGAGAGAGAGAGAGTGTTTGTGTGAGTGTGAGTATACGGCGCACGGTCCCCGGCCTCGCCCCTGGCGGCCCCCTGTGAGTCATCAACCACCATTGACAGGCCTGGTCTGGGGACGGTGGCGGGGGCGGCGGGGGCCGCGGGGGCCGCGGGTGCCGCGCACCGGTCACGTCGCCAGTCGTAGGGGAGTGTCACTGTCGCTTCACATCCTCCGGGCCGGAAGGGGCCGGGAGGGGCCGGGCCTGTCGGGTTGGAAGTCGACTCGGCGGCGCCCGCCCCGCGGTACTTGAACCCTAGATGCTGCGCGGGTTCGAATACTGCCCCCCCCCCTCTGCCGGTCGTAACGATGGGGATATGGAATGCGCGAACGCCACGCCGTCACAGAGAAAGAGAACTGCAGGCAACCAACCCATCACACTCGCTGCATACAGATGCTGCGGCTGCGCACGCAGTCATTGTTAAGCCTGAATCATCTCTCTCTCTCTCTCTCTCTCTCTCTCTCTCTCTCTCTCTCTCTCTCTCTCTCTCTCTCTCTCTCTCTCTCTCTCTCTCTCTCTCCCCCCCCTTCCTCCGCAGCCACCGGTGTCCCTGTCGCACTCGCACGGCCGAAACAACCATTTATCTCGCGCATTCGCCGTGTCTGTCTGTGTCTCTGTCTTTCTGTCTGTCCGGCTCAGTCGCAAAACTAGCGAGCACTAGCGAGCCTTTATGTCGCTGTCGGGTCGTGGCGTTGTTTGCAACACCCTCTGAACTTGCTGTGCCTATCCGTGCTGGTCAGACGGACTTTCATGAGCCCCTGCGGTTCTTTGTGCCCCTCTGCGCGCGTGTGTGCGTGCGTGTGTGCGTGCGTGCGTGTGTGTGTGTGTGTGTGTGTGTGTGTGTGTGTGTGTGTGTGTGTACGCTCAGGGACGCCCCCTCGGCCCCTCGGCATTGACTCTGTACGACGCGCGCGTGGCCCCAGGAAGGCGCAGGCGGGTAAGGGAGGGGTGGAGAAAAGCCTTTGACTCCACGTCCTGCATGTTAATACGAATCTCGCTGCAGGAGAGAGAAGGAAGGGGTCTAACGACCACACCTCACTCAACGCGTTTTGTCACAGGTCTCTCTCTCTCTCTCTCTCTCTCTCTCTCTCTCTCTCTCTCTCTCTCTCTCTCTCTCTCTCTCTCTCTCTCTCTCACTCTCTCTCTCTCTCTCATCTCTTTCTCGGTGGTGCATGGTGCACCACGACGAACCGAGAAGAGAAAATGAGCCCCATATGCTGTAGAGGCAGAGGCAAGTATTTGAACCCGCGACTGAACCAATGGCAAAGGCAGCACCGATGAATGGATAAATGGAATTCCCTGGGAAGTTCCGATGCCAACGAGGCGAGAGGGGAGGCGGTGGATCTGGTGAGGAATGCAGGACAGGTTAGGTTAGGCACAGGTTAGCCAGCGTGGCGCGTCCCATGCGCTCCCTGTCACAACACACGAACCATATCTGCCACCGCCGCTGCTGCTGCTGCCGCCGCCGCTACCCACCGCCCTGCCCTGCCCGGCCTCCTGGCCTGGGCTAATGGCTGGTCGAGGGAGTCGGGACGAGTGTCTTATTAGAGTCCAGGAGATGTGGCCAACAACCCCCCTTCCCCCCTCTACCCTACCCGTCTCCATGTCTGCAACAGGAATGCTGCTATTTTTAGCGCTCTGCACGGATCACGCGAACTCCACACACACACACACACACACACACACACACACACACACACACACACACACACACACACACACACACACACACACACACACACACACACACACACACACACACACACACACACGACATACACTTAGTAACACACACACACACACACTTTGTCGCAACCCGGCCGGCACAAGAGGCGGGGTCGTCGGCACCAGCGGGTCCAGCGAGTCCAGCGGCCCCAGCGGCTCCAGCCCTGCCGCCGTGCTGCCGAGGGTAGCCTGCCCCGCCCTGCACCAGGGAGCTGGGGTTGCCTACCCAGCGGCCGTCAGGCGCTCCGCTCCGGTCCGGAGATGTAGTTAGTTAGTCCGATCCTCGCGCAAATGGTGGGTCGTTATTTTGGGCGCTGTGCTGAACTGGGAGGGGTCTATGAACCCCATGCCCCAGGATATGCCACCAGGACCCCGCCGCGGGCCCCCCCTGTGCTCCCCGGTGCCTTGGCGATGGGCCCCACTGATAGCCCCGCCGGCCGTGCAGGGGCTGGCCGGGCTGGTAGGGCTGGCGCTGTGGCGTGGCGTGCAGTGAGTACCACCAGTGGCCGCTGTCGTGTTCCATCAGGCTCCTGCCGCCGCTGCTGCTGGGGCCGCGGGGGCCGCGGGGGCCGCGGGGGCCCCGGCCCGGCACGCCAAATGGGATGGGATAGGATAGTCCCTCCGCTCCGCTCAGCGCTTTGGTGCTCGCCTCGGCCACGAACTTGGCCTGCGCTGGCCGCCCTGGCCGGGCCCCCGCCGGGCCCCCGCGGCACGAGATTTATTATCGCATCGCGGAGGGTCAAACACCTCGGTCTGCCTGGAGCTGGCCGGGGCTGCCCGGAGCTGTCCGGGGGCCCCCGCAGAGGCTGGGGCCGCCGTGAAGCCCCGTGGGGCCCATGAGGCCCGTGAAGGTGCACGCCCAGCCCCAGCAGGCCCAGGCCCTCATGGACACGGGATCGCTGAGGCAGATAGCGAGGCAGCAGAGCAGACCGGACCGGACCGGGGTAACCTTAGGGGTAACCCAGGTAACCCTAGGGGTAACCGGTAGGTGAGGTACGCGGCTCTGTCCCCGCCGGCCCGAGATGGATCAGGGGGCGGGCGGCGGGCGCGTCGCTCATTCTGACCAAAACGTTACCAAAAAAAGAGAGGAAACTGAGTGCGGATTTTTGTTTTCGACTGGAAGACACTACACGTGCGTATCGTACCACGGCACGGTCCCGGGTCTCGGCCGAGGGGGTAACAATTTCGTTAGTCAACTTCCGGACACGGTCGGGGTAATCCGGGGTAATCCAGGCCGGATTAGCACTCGGCAGTCCGAGATTTAAGAAGAAAAGTCCGAGTAATCCGGCAGGGTAATCCAGGGTCAGTCCGAGGTAATCCGGGGTAATCCAGCGAAAAAACAGCGTAATCCGGCGGACACGATTTTTCCTAGTTGTTTCCCCCTCTGTCTCGCCTGGAGGAAGCAGACGGTCCGGAGGCTCCAGCACGGCTCCAGCACGGCTCCAGCACGGCTCCAGCACGGCCCTTCGCTAAGACAGACGCATATTGTATTTAAATGCCGTCCCTGTGAATTAATAGTCACCGTAGCCGTTGTATGCATATGAATTCGTCCAGCGGGCTGCGGACAGCACAGAGGACTCCGCAGAGCCACATAGTGAGGCCCCTTCCCAGAAACCACCCGGCCACAGCAGCTACCGCGCAGTCCAGAATACAGACGGGGGTTTGAATCCGAATTTACGCGCTCGTAGCGGAATGTTTTTTTTTTTCGTGTTCTAATAGTTTTAGATCTTGTTTGGAAAATTCCTTTCTGGTTTTCAAATCCACCTGTGCCTTCTGAGCCCTCGTTTCGGCCGTTTCCTCTCCGACACGCACGCACGCACGCACGCACGTGCACAGGGTGCCGCACGGCTGTGTGACAGAGGGCCCAACCCAGCCTCGCGCCGCACAAGTACAGGACAAACGAACTTGTCATGCATTCCTGGATTTACGCTTTCAGGCCACTCGCCCACCCTCGGCGGGCCGAGCGGGGCGGGAAGCGTTGGAGGACAGAACGGGAACGGGCAGGGGCCGGTGGGGGGCGGCGGGGGCCGGCGGGGGCCGGCGGGGGCGCCCCGTAATGTACGCACACCGACTCGAATATGGATGCGACATCACAAAATAGGACAAACACTCTGAAGAAAACTCGGAGCACCCCGGCTAAGCACCCCGGCGAAGCACCTTTAGCAAAAGCCTAGGAATATGTTTCAGATCGCGTGCAGTACGAACCCTCTAGGAAAGGGTTTCCAGAGATGCCGTGTAGTACGACTCGGTGTGCGCCTCACTTGATGTGCTTTCCTGCCCCTCTGGCGTTGAAGTCTCTGGGACGGCGAGAGAGGGAGGGACGGGGCAGGAGGGGGAGTGGGAGCGAGAGGGGGAGACCGGATGGTGCGATCAGATCGGACGCGTGCCAAGGCTTCCGGCGACGGCTGTGCCATGGGCTGTGCCATGGGCTGTGCCATGGGCTGTGCCATGGGCTGTGCCATGGGCTGTGCCATGGGCTGTGCCATGGGCTGTGCCATGGGCTGTGCCATGGGCTGTGCCATGGGCTGTGCTGGGCTGTGCCATGGGCTGTGCCATGGCTGCCATGGGCTGTGCCATGGGCTGTGCCATGGGCTGTGCCATGGGCCATGGGCTGTGGGCTGTGCATGGGCTGTGCCATGGGCTGTGCCATGGGCTGTGCCATGGGCTGTGCCATGGGCTGTGCATGGGCTGTGCCATGGGCTGTGCCATGGGCTGTGCCATGGGCTGTGCCATGGGCTGTGCCATGGGCTGTGCCATGGGCTGTGCCATGGGCTGTGCCATGGGCTGTGCCATGGGCTGTGCCATGTGCCATGGGCTGTGCCATGGGCTGTGCCATGGGCTGTGCCATGGGCTGTGCCATGGGCTGTGCCATGGGCTGTGCCATGGGCTGTGCCATGGGCTGTGCCATGGGCTGTGCCATGGGCTGTGCCATGGGCTGTGCCATGGGCTGTGCCATTGGCTGTGCCATGGGCTGTGCCATGGGCTGTGCCATGGGCTGTGCCATGGGCTGTGCCATGGGCTGTGCCATGGGCTGTGCCATTGGCACTGTCCCGCGGGTCCCGCCGCCGCCGGCTGCGAATCCAACGCGCACACTTATTTGGTGGCGACGCGGTGCACATGCTAATGCGTGTCCTGCCTAAAGGACATTCTGCCCATCCTTAATCCTGCACCGCGTGACTGTACGGGAGGGCACTGGCGGCGGTACGGGCGGTATACGGAACGCATGTAGTATAAACCTCCCCACCCGTTACCGGCCGGTCCCGGCCTGGTCCAGCCCGGCATAATGCATTGGCTGGCCATATGCATCCAGCGCGGCGGTGTTGTACAGTACCATGACCTAGCTGAGCTGAGCTGAGCTCAGCTGTCCGCGCCATGGGCTCCGCTAGCTCTGCTGCCACTTAAATGTGCGATTTGCAAATCAGGTATGCGCATCTATTATTTTAAAAAAATTCCAGAAAAAAAGACCGTGACCTGACTTTAGAACTCGAATTTCGTACTGCTACTAAACCACTACACACGGCAGCGTTCCCCCGTGTTACGCAAGTTTTGACGAAACGGGGGAGAGAAAAGAATAAAAGTGAATCCATTCGCGTTGAAGCTACTGTTGTATTCAGAGCTGTGCGGGGCGCTTGTGCGGCGGTTATGGTAATGCGACATACATGCGAGGCATAACCCATGAACTTGTTCCCCGCATAACTTGACCCTCACTGGGTAACAGTGGTAACAGTTGCGTTTCCGCTGTCTACTCCATTCGCGAGGCATTTACCCTGCCAAAGCGACGGGCCGTGTGTCGACGGCGCCCGCGGTGGGGCAAATCGCGGGAAATAAACGTGGTTTTCTTGGATGGCATGAATTTCGATGAGAGAAATTGTCGACGAGGAAGCAACAAGATTTTTGGTAACATTCTTTGTAAAGCGCTTGGCCACGCTCGAGTCGACAGCAGCGGCGCCTTTGGGCCTTAATAAGCAATTAGACTCTTCCTGGCCGCGGTAATTCGTCTCACTTTTTTCACGCGGTCTGCGCCTGCGCACGGGAGCCCGGCGCCGGTGCGGCGGCCGAGAGCAAACAAGTGAAACAAGCTTGACGAGGAAGACCTAAGGACGCTTCAGGCCCCGCGGGCAGCAGCAACAGCTTCATTGTATTCTCTTGTAGAGAGAACACATTAGGCAGACATAATATGGAGCTCGTGACTTCACGCCAGGTTTTACATGCTGGGCGTCTCAGCACCAGCCAAGACTTCAATTAATCCGATTTCTCAGCGCTTTCTAATCCCAACTCTTAACGTTCGAACCTGCACTCCGAATGTCACGACAAAGGAACGACAATTTTAGTGTCCAAAATTTGTAAGATTTTTTTTTTTTTTTGAACGCACAGTTCCGAAATCACGCGAAGAACACACAAACAAAGTTTTCTGCGTCAGTACTACTCACTCTGCACTAGTGCTAGCGAGCCCAGGACGACGGCCAGGCCGCAGAGGAGGCTGGTGCTCCGTGCCATGGCGTGCGTGCGTGTGCTTGGCTGCGTGCGTGCGTGCGTGCGGCGGTCCGCGTCGTCGTCGTGCACGTCGTTCGTCGCCGGCTTCTGGTCGCTGACTGACTGCTGCACTGCGCCGCGCCGGGCTGGGCTGGGCGCGCTGCCCGGGGCCCGGCGGGGCCCGGCGGGGCCCGGCTCCAGTCACTTCCCTGCCGGCCGGGCCGGGAGGCTAGGAGGGGGGAGGGGAGGGGGGCGTCCTATCTGCCCGGGCGGGGCGGGGCACCCCCTGCCGTGGCAGGCGGGGTTACCTGAGGGCACCTGAGGGCACCCGAGGGAACCCAGCGCCTCCACCTGGGAATGCCTCCTGATGCAGTTCCTCACGCATTTCCCTTGCGCAGTGCAGCCTCCTCCTCGCTGCTGAATTTTCACAAAGTGCGCCGCCGTTTGCATGTGGGGGACACAGGGGCACACGTAGCCACGCACGCGCCGGCACGCGCCGCCACCGGCGGCCACACGTGTGCGTGCACGTGCTTATCACCGGCTTATCACTGCACGCTGCAGTATCTCTCTGTACACGGCTGCAGCGTATGTCTTCCTCCGCCTACCGCCCCCTGGATACCTTGTGGTCCTCCCACAGGGCCCTACAGGGGGACCCCCCCCCCCCCGCCCCTCCAGTGTTGTTGACGCCTTCATATAGCGTCACGTCCGTCCTTTTCCACGAACAGTGCTCACTCTCCTCTCCTGCCAGAGCTCGGCCCGGCCCGGCCCCGGGGTTACGAGGTCAGCCGTGCCTCGGCCGTGCCCGTCGGGAGGATTCGGGGATACAATGAGCAGGGATTGGGTGCAGATGGGTGGGGGAGGGGACCGGTAAACGAACGCGGTAACAAAAGGAACGCTCCCTGGACGAAGCGCGCAGGTTTTCGCGAATCTTCGCCTCCCAAAAGGGTGGACCCTTTTGCACGCTGCTCATCCACCTGCTCACACAAAAGCAAGTGTTTGGCGAAAAAAAAAAAAATCAAAAAAAATCACACACACACACACACCTGCGTATGGCACGAAATAGGGCGACCCTTTTATTTTGGCAAAGCCCTTTCAGTCAGGGAAGGTCCTGCCCGCAGAGGGGCTAGGTCTTTTGGGTTCTCTACAGGTAGGGAAGGACGATGACGCAAAAGTATCTTCTCGACCATCAATGGCTCGACTCGACCTGACTGGCATTCGCACAGGTGGCTCTTCTTGTACACGCACAAGAAAAGGGAAAATTAAGTTTGCAATTGGTTAATTCTTTCTCGACCCACTAGTAATAAGAATAAGACTGTAATAATAAAACGTTGTATGATTTTCTGTACACGCGGCATTTTCCTGAACCTCCTTATTCACTTGCCACCAGTATGCATTCTATAAGGCTACTTATACGAATTTCTGGCACAAAATTACTCTGTTTCATAGAAACGCTCCGATAAACATCTTGGCATCACATCACACGCAGGCAGGGCCCCCTGAGCAGTGCCTTTGATGGACGAGTGATTGACCCTACCGAGATTACAAAAACAACAAGGAGCAAAAACAACAACAAGAGGTCGTGCCTGGCGAGCACAAGAATGGCGACGTCTTGCCTGATCGTTAATCCATTATCCAATTAACAACATTCGCATCAAAACGGCGATCGCTCTTCCCCTTCTTCTTTTCCTTAAACTAATCCCCCCCCCCCCCCCCCCCCCCCGTGTCTTCTTCATCTTCCTCGTGGAGCGTGTGACACTCAGGGCTTCGGGGCTCTTCTCCTATGGAGAGAAGAAACACATATGTGAGATTAGAATTCATGAGACTCCCATGAGACTCCCATAGGGTAGGGATGTTCGCGCGGCAGTCGGTGCAGGTTAACAGGTAAACGGTGTCCTCTTTGCGGCGCTTTGCGACGAATCGCGCGGACAATATCCGTTGGGCAAAAGCCGAAAACGACTCACGGTGGAAGACCCGGGGTAATAACGGGGTAATAAAAAAAACAAAGTAAAAATGAGGAATAAGGTCTCAAGGTTACTTCTCGGACGACCCGGGTGCGGTGTGTGTGTGTGTGTGTGTGTGTGTTTAGGTGCGTGCATGTGTGCGTGTGTGCGCGCATCTTGTTTTCGGGTGACTCTCCCTTTCGTTTGGCTCCATTGCGCCCATCACACTTTCATTTTCATTCCCCCTTTCGGTTTTACCGCGTTGTACCCTTTATTATCATTATTATTTCATTTTTTTCCCCTTTATTTTCATCCCGCCCTCATAAAGTTTTTACTCCGAAAAGAAGAAGAGACCCCCCCTCCCTTTTGCCGCGTCCACTGGTCGGGCGTCGGTCCGTGCTGGCACCCCTCAACGCCACACTGTCGGACAAATATGACACAACCAAACCCTGAGGTAAAAAACCAATAAGTAATTCAGACTCAAATTTATTGAGTACTATATATTCTTACGTAAAAATTTGTCAGTGATAGGTTTTTTTAATTTTCAGCAAAAATTTGAAGCGATCCAAAGGCATGACACGTCCGTCACGATCGATGGAATGCAAGCGCATCGGGAGCTCGCGCGTGTGTGAGTGCGTGTGTGTGTTTGTGTATGTGAGTGTGTGTGTGTGTGTGTGTGTGTGTGTGTGTGTGTGTGTGTGTGTGTGTGATGCGTTCAGTGCTCTTTGGCCCCGGCGGAGGTCCTTAGGAGGTGCGGTCCGGGTTGAGGTCCTGACGCATGTGTCCCGCCTGGCCGGCATCGAGCGCTGCCCTCAGCTCACACTGCTGCCTCTGTTCTCTCTGCCCGGAACCTCCTCCGGAGGGAGGGAGGGAGGGAGGGAGGGAGGGAGGGAGCCGGGGCGGGCTGGGGCCTCCTGCTATTCACAGTGCAGGGATCTGTGTTCGGCCAGGCAAGCCTCAGTCAGCCTTAGCCAGGGGTACCAACGACGGGTATACCACCGCAGAGGTGCCACGAATGGCACCCAGGGCGGCCAACTGGACCAACTGGACGGACGGGACGGGCCCGTGTGTGGTCTATGTGGTCCATTTTTGCGCAGCGTGCGGCAGGCGGGGCATAAGTAAGCACGCAAACTGTGTAGGTGGTCTCTCCCATAAAGCCTCATGAAGTCGGCCGGAAGGGTGATTTACGGAGCCTGTAAACATACACTCGGGCAGGAGGGGCGGAGGCAGGCGAAGGGCAGCGGGAGGGGAGGGGGAAAGGGTGGCGTCTTCCTAGAATCGTTCAGCCCGCAGAGCATTACGCATGAGTCACTTTGGCCCAAGGACAGAAAGGTGATGGCCTCATATTACCACCCCCCACCCGGGATCTCTTCGCTTCCCCTCCACTTCCTTTCCCTTTCACCCTCCGCTCCCCGCAGTTCAGTTCGGACGATCGCTCCCACGAGCGCAGCAGCGCACAGCACGCGGCAGCGCGGCAGGCCTTCGACCTCAGCCCTGCTCGTCTGTCTCTGTCCCGCACACGCACGCGATGCCGGTGATGCCCTGAGAGCGACGGAGAGCGGCGATGATGCGTTTGGCAGTGCCGTGCCCGGCAAAGCCCGCGGGGTGCGTGTGCGCGTGTGCGCGCGCGTGTCCTCACCCGCGGCGCATGACCAAAGGCACCAAAGGCACCAAAGGCGAAAGATTTTCGCGCGCCGGCCAAACACCCGCTGCACTTACTTCGCACCCCTGCAAGGATACGAGCCGGGACGGACCCGGGCCGGGCCGGGCCGGGCGCCCCGTGGTGTCGTGCGATGCGATGCGATGGGCATCTGGAGGCTGCCAATGACCCCTCTGTACTGCCCCGGCTCCAGGAGTCCCTCCGACAGTCTCTCCACTCCAGGAGGCTCTCCAGCAGCCGGTCTCTCCAGAGGCTCCTGGAATCTTCTTCGGCAGTCTCTCCACTCCAGGAGGCTCTCCAGCAGCCGGTCTCTCCAGAGGCTCCTGGAATCTTCTTCGGCAGTCTCTCCACTCCAGGAGGCTCTCCAGCAGCCGGTCTCTCCAGAGGCTCCTGGAATCTTCTTCGGCAGTCTCTCCACTCCAGGAGGCTCTCCAGCAGCCGGTCTCTCCAGAGACCCCCCGGTAGAGTGCTCACACCGCGCCGCAGTGGTGCAAGTATCTCGCATCTCGGGGCTCGGGCTCTTGGCCGTGCCGGGGCCAGTGCCAGTGCCGCCTCCCTGGCTACCGTGTGCACTCCCTGCGCACCCGTGCCGTGCCGTGCCGTGCCGTGCCGTGCCGTGCCGTGCCGTGCCGTGCCGTGCCTGTCCGCCGGCCGCGCCGCCAATGCCAATACTAATCCAGTGCCAACGGAACGACGGCCCTAAATCGCATCGCGCCGCGCTGCGCCTCCTGCGCCTTGTGCCGCACGCAGCACTGCTGCCGCCGCGCTGCGCCTCCTGCGCCTTGTGCCGCACGCAGCACTGCTGCCGCCGCGCTGCGCCTCCTGCGCCTTGTGCCGCACGCAGCACTGCTGCCGCCGCGCTGCGCCTCCTGCGCCTTGTGCCGCACGCAGCACTGCTGCCGCCGCGCTGCGCCTCCTGCGCCTTGCCGCACGCGCCTCCTGCGCCTTGTGCCGCACGCAGCACTGCTGCCGCCGCGCTGCGCCTCCTGCGCCTTGTGCCGCACGCAGCACTGCTGCCGCCGCGCTGCGCCTCCTGCGCCTTGTGCGCAGCACTGCTGCCGCCGCGCTGCGCCTCCTGCGCCTTGTGCCGCACGCAGCACTGCTGCCGCCGCGCTGCGCCTCCTGCGCCTTGTGCCGCACGCAGCACTGCTGCCGCCGCGCTGCGCCTCCTGCGCCTTGTGCCGCACGCAGCACTGCTGCCGCCGCGCTCATGCACCCCTCTGCCCGCTCTGGGGGGGGGGGACTTGGAGGCATTTCATGCGGTGTGATTAACGAAGATTGGGAGTAATACTGACGTAATGATGATGATGGTAATCCCAACGGCGGCCGATGACGCCATTACGATTAATGTTCATCATCGATGACTGTGTATGTAGAAATACATTTTCCGAGCACATGCAGGGCTGCATTCCTGACGGGGATTGTCACGTTTTCGGGGCGTGAGGGCGTGACCACGTGGCCGCGGGTCGGGGCGGGACGGTCCGAGTGCACGGCCGGCCGGCTCTAACATTCGGACAGCCCGCTGACGCCTGCAGCCTGACAGAGGCCCCGGAGGCCCCGGAGGCCCTGGCCGAGGCCCTGGCCGTGACACTACTGGCGGCGCGCAGACCGCCGCATCAAACCTGTTTTCTGCCCCGAGCGCGCGGCGCCGCGCGGGGAACATTTGGAGGGTCGTGAGGGGCGGGGAGGGGCGGCGGCGTTTGGCCGAATAGTACAGATTAACTCATGCGATAACGCAATTCATCCGAAACGAAATTATCCGAGCCGGCGTGGCCGCGTCGGCGTGGCGTCAGGGTCCGAGCCGATAGCGGCCAACTGTCCGTGAGCCGAGCCGTGAGTCTGCTGATGGCTCGGCCGGCCATGGCTGCGGCCCGGGCCGACAGGCTCCCTTCAGCGGGTGGACTCGACAGACTCAGAGTCTCTCCAGGGCGGACGTATCACAGCAGCACACGGCACGGGCGCATAGGCTCCCTGCTCCCGGCCAGGAAGATTTAGAGGGAAAGGATAACTTTGTCCTTCTCTCTCCCTCTCCATTAGAAGCGCAGAAGCCGCGGAGGCATTGCCAGGCACCGCCGGGACATTGCCGGGGTAGGGCGGCGCGGCGGCCCCGGCGGCCAGGGCAGACGTCCTGGAATGCGGACCGGGACACTGCAGATTCGCGGCTCCAGTGACTCCGGCGGCTCCTGCGGCACCGAGAGAGGACTCGTGAGGAACTGCAAATAAAGCGAGCACCTTGGCGTCCGGCGTACAAATGCCACCAACATTTATTTCTAATAAGAATAATCGATCGAGTATCGGTATACATTGAGTTCATACATATCATTTTGGTCCTGAGATCACCGCACGGTCCGACACCGAATCGACAGTCGATTGAATCATCTCTCAAGACGAGAGAGAGAGATAACGTTCAGAGGCAGAGAAGGATATATATACTAGGAGCCCCACAGAGGAGTCCGAGCGTCGCGGTGTCGTCTGCTTTCGGGGCCGCTGTCGTCAGACGCACGTAGCTTGTCGGGGAATTCCTCACAGTTACGGCGACTTTTTCCCTTTTTAAAATAACTCAAAAAGAAGAAAAGAAGTCGTGTAACGTGCACGTACCCCCTCCTCTCCCATTCCCCTCCGCGCAGCAGCGAGTTAGCGCGACGTCCAGGAGGTAGATAAAAAAGAGCAGCAGCTTTGACAGGGAACGAGAAGTGACAAAGGGAGTACGCGCATCCTCTCTTTCTCTCTCCCTCTCTATCTCTGTTCCTCTCTCTCTGCCTCTGTGTGTGTGTGTGTCTCTCTCTCTCTTTCTCTCCTCTTGTACTTCCCCCTTCCTTCATCGCAGAAATGCATTACATGCTGACAAACAATGCAAAATGAACATGACCTGCCTGCCGCTGCCTGCGGCTGCAGCGGCTGCGGCTCCCTGCCCAGCCGGCCCAGCCCGGCCCGTTCGCGGCGCAGAACATACGCCACGACATAGAAGGGAGATCCTCCCGACGATTAACCTGAGACATGAAGGCATTTCCCGTCTGTTTATTTTACTAGATAAGCCGCCTATGCCGGCGGTCGAGGCCTGGGGCCGGTGGTGTCTGCCGCGGCTGCGTTCGAAACCCGACACGTCTAATGCCCTCTCTTTATTAGGTTTATTAATTTATTTTTCAATGTTTCTCTCTTTCGAGAAGGAATGAGGATGCGGAGCCAGTCGATGTGAGCTGACCATTTCACACCAGGGGGGATTTGTTTTTGTTTGCGCCGTCGACTCTCTGAGAAACGTTTCTGCGGAGCAACAGTTTTCTGCTCCCTCTTTTAGGGATTTAAATGCGCGTAATATATCACCGGTAAGATTCGGTAAGTTACCGTAACTTACGGTAATATTACCCGACCCGGCCCAACGTCCGCGACAAGACAGACAACACACTTTGAACACGTTCTTTTGGTATTACCCGCCATCCTCGGTCGGCAGACTTCAGCAATTTTTTTACTCCGGCAAAGAGTTGAACCCCGACCAGTCCGCTAGCCCACTACGCTACGGAGCTACGATGAAGAGCAGCAGCGCGCTCTTGGTACTTTAGCCGCTGTCGTCCCGCAGACAGCAGAACCGATGGGGTAATTTGGCCACTGTTATGGGGAAAAACATACCCGTAACTTACTAATCTTTCCGTAAATTGCCGTAAGGTTGAATCTTACTGGTATTTTTAAATCCCAACCCTCTTTCCCCCAGTGTACATTATCTATCAGGCTGCAGAGTTTTCGCACGACGCGGCCTGCGGCCCTGCGGCCTGCCGGAGATTCTGCTCTGCTAGGGCAGTGCAGACACGATCGCACCACGCCAACGGAGGCCTCGAACGGGTGCATTCCACATTTAATCGCACAACAACACATCACCTGCCCTGTTGTTTCCCATTAATTATTTTCGCCTGATCGGGAGCGAGCGAGCGAGCGGGCGAGCGTGTGTGTGTGTGTGTGTGTGTGTGTGTGTGTAAGAGAGAGAGAGAGAGAGAGAGAGAGAGAGAGAGAGAGAGAAATGTTAGAATACGTCTTGCAGTCTTCTCATGAGGCGTCCGACGTATTCCACACCACCTAGAAGGCACTAACTATTGTGTTGGTGTGCACAGGAAAGAGTTTATTTGCACATGCAAAAATAATTAAATAAAAAAAAGGTAGACGGACGGGACGGACGATTGTGGTCGGAAAGGCAGCATAAGACAGGGGGAAGGCGTTCCGCCTCACAGAATACAGAGCCGCCGGTATTTGAACCATAAGTTAACTTTGTAATTACAACGTTGAACCCGCGCCAACCATAGGCGGCTGAGATTTTAATCTACGCGCTGCCCGCAGATTCGGCCGCCTTGACAGCCCGTTGTGGTCGGAAACGAAGCGAAAAAAAAAGGGGGGGGGGAGCAAGGCACGTCGCGCCACTTAATTACGGCGAAAGTCGCACGCAGATACGCGAGTCTGATTTGGGCCAGACAGCTCGCCGTGAAAACTGGATGCGAAAATGCAAGAGGGGGCGGCAG
Source organism: Odontothrips loti (assembly GCA_038380765.1). Classification (NCBI taxonomy): domain Eukaryota; kingdom Metazoa; phylum Arthropoda; class Insecta; order Thysanoptera; family Thripidae; genus Odontothrips; species Odontothrips loti. Next base: position 18,879,353 of record CM076246.1, on the reverse strand, counting down.
AGAACGCCGCGCCAGTCCGGCCACAGCCCGGCCCTCGGTAACCGGAGGTGCCGGAGCCGGAGGGGGGAGAGGAGAGACGCTTTTCGTATGGCGATATCGCCGTGACTGGGAGCCCTGGAAGCACTGGAAGGGTCCGGATTCGCACTGAACCGCCAACTGAACTGGCCCATTGATTTATGGGCAGCCAACGTTTATTGCCGAGATGATATAATTGGCTTGCGTGTCGGCTTGGCCGTCCAAAACCAGAGCCGAGGGCCGCAAAACGCTTATGTTTCCAGTGAACGGCGGGTTTTATTTCGAGCAGCGCGAACCATCTTCTTTTACTACATAGGAGGAGGTCGCATTCAGTTCCGCCGCCCCAGTCCCGCCCCAAACTGTGGCCATCTGCCACCCACGCAACGAGCACTCTCAAAGAAATCTCTGCGACTTCTTTTGGGGTGGAAATTCACCAATTGTGTCTTTTGTTTTCATCAGCCACCGGTGCGGCCTCACCAACGACGACCTGAACCGGAAGTGGAGCAAGCCGGACCCGAGGCTCCACCCCTCCATCTACCACACTAAGGTAGGCTCAGCTATCAGCCATCGGCTGTCGCGGCGTGTCGAGTGCAGAGCGCGGGCGGTATTTGAACCCGGGCCGGGCCGGCTGCTTGCAGGGGCTGCTGGAGTACCTGACGCGGGTGCTGCGGCGGCCGCCGCTCGTCTTCATGGACTTCCACGGCCACTCCCGCAAGAAGAACGTGTTTGTGTACGGCTGCTCCCGGGCGGACAGCTGGTCGGCGGCGGACCGCGCGCACCCGGACAGCCCTGCCGAGTACGCGGTCAGTGCAGCTACAGCGGCCAGAGAGCAGCACAGAGACATGAACTGGACGTAACTGGAGAACGACTGGAAAAGGAGTGGAATTTGTTTCGGAAACACTTCGGTGACCGGTGACTGGAACGATTGGGAATGGACTGGAAGTGACTGCACGCGAGACCAGGGATTTAAAGGCCCGTAATATTACCGTTAAGATTCGCTAAGTTACCGTACGGTAATATTACCCGACCTTGAAAAATGTGCTATTTTTCGGTAATATTCAGATTTTCAAACTGAAAATTAGCTGCATTTGGTGTAAAAAAAAAAACGGCAAAAATGGGTGGGTCCTACCTCGTCCCAGACTTCCGTCCGGAACCGTTCCTGCTTAACTTCGGTGTTCGGATGGGAACCGGTGTACCAGGAGTTGACCGCCGCTAAGACACAGGCACGACGCAGCCACCTTGGTAGGCAGGCTTCCGCAACGGCCAACATCGCCCCTTCCGCTGACTAGATTTCAGGAGTCAGCCCCCTTCGACCAGCCAGTTGGTCTGTGGCCGTGAGGCCACTCCCTCGCGGATTGAGAGGGAGGTAGGATGCCCAGATCGTACACGGCCGAAGCCGATTGTACTCTACTCTTCTACGCCATGTATCCAAGTAGGTGTTGCCCGAATACTCCAGATTCCGAGGCCTTACGCTTGAAAAATGTAGAAGGCCGAACCCTAGGCCTCTACATTTAACTTCTGCCGAGTCTTGGCAAGCACCATTCCCCTGCTCGGGCGTCGAACCACTGAGTCAACGAGTGTATTCAACCTCCGGGGAATGTCCGCGGCCCAACGTCCGCGGTCACTCAGACAACACACTTTGAACACGTTCCTTTGGTATATTTTACCCACCATCCTCGGTCGGCAGACTTCAGAAAAATTTTTGCTCCGGCAAAGAGTTGAACCCCGAACCTTGCGGTCACCGATCAGTCCGCTAGCGCACCACGCTACGGTGCTACGATGGAGAGGAGCGCGCTCTTGGCGCTTACTGTGGTCCCGCAGAGAGCAGAACCGATGGGATGATTATGTTATGTGGTAAAACATACTAAAGCGTACTATTTTTAACAAATACCCGCTGTAAATAAATCTTTCTCATTTTTACCAAAAATACCCGTAACTTACCTATCTTTCCGTAACTTACCGCAAGGTTGAATCTTACTGGTATTTTTAAATCCCTACGCGAGACTGTGTCGTTAGGTGTTCAGTGACTTTCCCGGCCTCGGAGCACGATGGGCTGCCTGCCTCACGGGCGCAGGCGGTGGCCGGAGGCCGTCTGGTCTCGGCGCCAGTTGGGCTGCCTACCTCGCAGGCGCTGAGCGCTGTGCGGCGGCCGCCCTCCCCTCCACTGGTCCCGAGGCAGGGGTTGCCTACCTCTGACCTCTGACCCCTGACCCTCGCCGCTGCCGCAGGTGCTGCCCCAGCTGCTGTCCCACGTGGCGCCTGCCTTCAGCCTGCCGTCCTGCAGCTACCGGGTGGAGCGGGCGCGCGAGTCGACCGCCAGGGTGACGGTCTGGAGGGAGTTGGGCGTGAACCGCGCCTACACCCTGGAGGCGTCCTACTGCGGCTGCGACCAGGGACCGTACCAGGTCTGATGACGTCACATCACGCCTGTTTCCAAACTCTTAACTGTTTGGTTTAACTCGTTCTTTGCTTCCTCTACTGCATGTCAGAATAATGCTTCAGGCACACGAAAAAAACTCATTTTTATTGTTTGGCAAAATTTGAAAAATTGGTAATGCTAAGGCCACAGCCTTACCTGTTTTTTGTCCCTGAAAATTTCGTGTTTCGAGTTTTGACTTTATCGGTATGGACCGATAGGGGAGGTCTAAAGAACTACTGGCGCAGCCTAACGCGAATCTTCACTGTTACAGGGGTACCAGCTGAGCAGCGCTCACCTACGCGAGGTAGGCGCTAACCTGTGCCAGGCCCTGGCCAGCCTGCCAGAGGAGACAGAGCGGCAGCGGCGGCTGCTGGCCGGCGGCGGCGGCGGCGTCCTGGGGCCGCCCGCGCTCCCCACCCTGGCCGTCGTCAAGGCCGTCCCACACCCCCTGGCGGCCCGTGTCTCAGCCGCGAACGCCACCTCCCCGACGCCGACCCCTGTCCCGGCGTCCGCGTCCTGACCACGCAGGATCCTCGGACCACAGCCCGCAGCCCGCCATGTTCAGCAGGGTGAAGACCGGTCAAAACGTTCGCATTGTGCTTCCTAGTGCTATCATCAGTCATCAGTTTCGCCCATCTGTCAGACAATTTAAAGTGTCATTATGCAGTTTTATTCAACCGCTTAATGCATGCAGCTCAGTCTTAAGAGAGTAGTACTGTGTATGGTGGTTTAGGAGAACTGTGTTCCAGCTTTTGAGCTCAAAATGAATGGCTACGATTGATGTAGGTTAAGTCGTTAATTATATTTTTCCTAAATAAATCCGAAATTTAAATAAAAGTTTTTTATTTCGACTAACACAATTCAGGATTTACATACATACAAAATTTCTATACATAATACAGGTACTGGTTGAATGCTAGGCCTTGTCCAGCTCAGCATTACAGGCAAGCCATTCTTGAAATTTTACAATCAAATCTCAACATTGAGAATGTCTAAAAGTTTGCACATTTTCATTAAATTAATTTCTCAATGAAGAGCAAACAATTTGTCACAAGTAAAGTTATAAACAATAACACAAATAGCCTAAAATGACTCGATACAACATGACAAAGTAATATTCACAAAGTACTTTCGGCCTGCGAAGAGTACAGTCAATAAAACAAGTTATAATAAAATAAAAGGTTACAGGGTAAAATCAGTCAAGTTCACACACTTGGATAGAACTAACATTCACATAATACAATAATTTACACACAAACAGTAGAGTCGTAACACTTAAACCTATTCCAAATTAAAGCTCAGTTAACTTGTCATTAAACTACTTTCTCCTTTCTGTTGACTAGACATCCACTTGACGCATCCTCTTGACTGCTCCCTTGAGCTGCTCATAGGTGATCCACATAGCGATGTTCCACGAAACAAGGCGGCAGAAAGACGGCGTAAATCTGGAACAGTAGAAATAAAGAGTTGTAGAGACTTGCCTGGAGTGTTTGGGTGCAGCTAGTAAAAAATCTAAGAAGTCACTGAGCCAAATCGTGGAGTAAAATAAGAGCCTCACCCTTTGTAGAACGCCGCCAGGCCCTCGTTGGAGGCCATGCGCGTGGCCACTTCCAGGGCGCTGCGGAATTCGCCGGGCTTGGCGTTCATGTAGCGGGTCTTGACCACGTCCACGGGGGAGGCCACAACGGTGGCGCAGAAGCCGGCCACCACTGCCGACGTGAAGTGTAGCGGGATGCCGTCCTTCATGGCGCCGTGCAGCAGCAGGGCGTCCTTGACGAGGTCGTAGCACACGATCTCAGACACGTTCACGATCGAATTCCGGGCTACATTGGGGGCCAGGCCTGCGGGGGAAAAGGGCAAGGCGTGAGGCTGGGAACTCGCAACAGCAGCAACGCCCCGTGCTCTGCACTGCAGGCTCTGCCGACACTCACCTCTCCACAGCCCGAAGAAGCCCTCGGACGCGGCGATGGACTTGTAGGCCGCTAGGGTAGACGGGTAGGGCCGGGTGCCGGGGGCCGCCGCCTGAAAGCGGACCTTCACCACGTCGGTGGGCTGGGCGAACAGCACGGCCATGGCGCCCGTCGTCAGCCCCGCCATCACGCGGCTGGCCACATTCATGCTGGGCACCTCCGCGGCGCGCTTGGGCTTGTTGCCTGCACACAGGATCAGACGGCTCAGTATGCAAAACTCATGTGTACCGCACCACACGCGTCACACACCGCTAACATGGTTAGCGTGCGCGGCGGTGCGGGACAGTGACGTCTGGTTCGGTCTGGTCTGGCGAAATGACTAATTAGGGACGAGCACCACACCCCGACAGCAGCGGCAGGACGCCGCCATAGAGTCGGGCGCCACCGAACGCAGAGGACAATCAGAATGACTCCACTGATCAGCCTCGCCATGTTGACGCGTCGGGCACTCACCGTCGATGAGGCCCTGGTAGAAGTCCTTGGTGGACTCGTACAGGCCCAGGCGCACCGACACGAAGGCGCACTGGCGCTGCAGGCCCGCGCTCAGCCCGTTGTACAGCGAGCGCACGCCCTCCTGGCGCACGATGGTCGTCATGGTGCCCAGCAGCCCCTCGTACTGCGCCGCCTGCGCCGCCATCGGCATCGGCATGCTCAGGTGGCCGCCGACACCGGCCAGCTGCACCACCGTGGCCGGGGCGCCCTGGATCTGCAGGTGCGGGACAGGCGAGTTAGCGACGGGGCTCATGGCCAGCGTCAACGTCAACACAGGTAAACAGGGCCCGACCCGAGCCGGGGGGCCACGGGGACGGGGCCATCGACTCACCTGGAGCCGGACTTTGGCCGTGTCAAGCGGGAAGGTGGCGAAGTCGGCCATGCAGCCCGCGGTGGCGGCGGTGGCGATGTTCACCATGCCGTTGACGAGGGCTGACGAAGCGCCGGTCTCAGCCATGATGATTCCTTAGTGATCGGAGACGGGCAAGTCGAACGAGAGGTAATCGGCCAACGAGCGGGTGGGATGTAGGCGCGGTTGTCAGGACGATTGTTCGGACCGATGTCTTCCACTCAGTAAGCCACGAGCAGTTCTGTAAACACGCACAAGCAGAGACCGCGGCGTCAGAAAGCGGGCTCGGGTACACGCTGAGCACAGCGTCAGATGTCAGCGCCACACAGCACAGCACAACACACCTCGGATGTCCACATTCAACAGGTCTGTCGGCACGTCAAACTAATTCGACTGATCTACTGGTACTCGGCAGTGTAATGCGTCGCTGCCGGCGCCAAACTGCGACTGAAGCTGAGAGGCGGGCCGGCGGGGATGTCAACCTCCCGACGGGGCGGGGCGGGGCGAGGCGGGGGCGGGGGCGGGGCAGACCCTCCCGTCCCCTTCCAGCACCTCCCCTCTCGTCCGTCTGTCGAACGCGTTCGGGAGATTGCCGTCTCTCTCGTGCACTGGCGAAAGTGAGAGAAAGGGCGCCGGGCCGGCGGTAGATTCGGACGCGATGCCACCCTCTCCCCTCTCCCGCCCTTTCTCCCCCCCGAGTCCAGTCAGCTGGTGGACACGTGATCGGGGAGTGAGGTGGTGGGGGATTGTCAACGCATCCGGGGAAGTGCTGTCTCCGTCTCTGTCGCGCTCCACTGGAGATTAGAGGGAAAGAGAGACGGGGTCACACTACTTGTCGCGTGCTCGTGCGTCTCTGTCGCACTCATGTCTGCTCCTAGTGAGAGAGGGATAGAAAGGGAATGTTCGGCGTTGGCGGGCAACCCGCTCGGCAAGCAGTAACCCCCGCGGAATGAGAGAGAGAGAGAGAGAGAGAGAGAGAGAGAGAGAGAGAGAGAGAGAGAGAGAGAGAGAGAGAGAGAGAGAGAGAGAGAGAGAGAGAGAGAGAGAGAGAGAGAGCCTACCGCTGCACAATGCCATGACGGAGTGACTTCTCGTCGAAAGGCGAAAACGATATTTAGTAACGTAATTATGATGTTCTGGCAGAGTATTCCCAGATCTCTCTCTCTGTCTCTCTCTGTCTCTGTCTGTCTGTCTGGCTGGCTGTCTCTCTCTCCCCCTCTCTCTCTCTCCCCCCCCCGCCGCCCTCCGGCCGCCCTGCCCCCGCCACCCCCACCATAGCTGCTTGTGTTGTGTTGCCGCCGCTAACTTTCCCGTAAGCGAAACAAAAACTTTCCGCTGCAAGATTTGCGGCTGGAACGTACTCGAACCCCGCAACCCCGGGAGCCGCCCCCGGCCGCCCCCGGCTGCCCCCGGCTGCCCCCGGCTGCCCCCGGCCCTTCCCTCCCGCTCTCCTCCCCCGCTGAACGTTCGAATAAGAATGCCGCAGCGTACCCAGGGCCTAAGTGCACTATGCCAACATCATAGCAAGGAGGGCAGGCGCTGATAGTGTGAAGGAAAACTTCCCGCTATCATTCAATTTTAACCTTCTCTCTAAATTCCCTCGCGTCCTTCGCTTCGCATTAGACGAGCAGGTCTCCGCACACGCAGCAGAGAATTTCTCGACGCTTCTTCACTCATTCGAAGGGACTCCGAAACCATTCAAGGGCTCAAAGGAAGCAGCCCCAACGCGGATATTGTCCCTATGTCTCTGTCTCTCTCGCTCTCTCGCTGTCATTCCGTCTCCCTCTTCCGCACACTCGCATTCTATCGCGCTCGCGCGCGCGCACACACACACACACACACACACACACACACACTGCCGCCGAGGAAGCCACGCGCCGACTGATTAGACGGCAAACGTTACTCCTCATGGACCGTCAGAATGAAAGGGGCAAAAGTGAAAGGTCGCAATCTCTGCCGCCTACCCGTCAAAAGGCGAGCATCAGTGGAGGTGTGAGAATACCAGTGATGACGCCTTCCACTGACTTCATTTAATGTGTATATGTTTGTGACGTACCTGATTTAAATATGAAGTCTCGGCAAAATTTACTTAACATTTCTTTTTTTCCCCCATTTTCGAAAACTATAACTGTACCCGACCTGGTAATCCATCACCCTCGCATTGCAGTTCCACAAAACGACCACGGCGCGACGCCATGCCATGCCAAACCCAAACAAAAGAGCGCTTTCATTTCGCTCCGAAAAGACCGAACAATAATAATGAAAATTTTCCTCTGGGGGAGCGAGCGGCCGGGGCGGCGAGTGGCGGGGGGGGGGGGGGGGCCAGGGGCGTCGTCAGGGGGTTCACCGAGGCCTGCCAGACACGGAGAATCCCGCCCGCTTGCAGTCCAGTCGCCGGCACGGCCACGGCAATAACCAAGTTATTGTTTGCCAAGTAAAGGCGGCCCGGCCCGGCCCGACCCTAGGCATCAGGCACTTGGGGTGGGCGAGGCACAGTGGGCTAGGCAATGGATTTTTCCACCACGTGCTCGGAGGCAGGCTAGGCGTGCTCCAGGCGTGCGCCCGGTGGACTTATTTGCCCGTGACGCCCCCAGCACGCCCCCGGGGGCCGAGCCCAGCGCGCAGGTGAGCGAAGGGCCGAAGGGGTGGTGCGGCAACAACCGAGACGTTTCTAGTGGGCGCTTCCTCTGTCTCTTATCCCTCGCTCTTTCTATGTGTACCCTTCCGTACACCCGAAAAAAACACACGGAGAAGCTGGAAACGGATGTAAAAAGTCGTAACCAAGAAGAAGAACGCTGGGAAAATCGTGCTCCATGCCGAAAACTCGGGGTTCCGAACACACGATTCCTCGTTACTTCTGCGTTTTTCTTCTTCGTTGCAACTTCTTACTTCCGTTTCTGGCTTCACCGGACTACTCTATGTCATGAGATACGGTAGAAATGAGCTCCAACGCCCTGCATATAGATGTCGCTGTGTGTGTGTGTGTGTGTGTGTGTGTACTGATCGCCGTGCAATCGCAGAGTGCGGGTGTGTGCACAGGGGAGTCTATTAGTGGTAGGGGTCTAGACCAGCGCTGCCCCCAGCCAGCCCGTCAACACACTGCAGCGTTATGTCATAAACACACCTATCTCTCTTATCAGGTCTGGGGGCCCAGCGGCCTAGCCGTCCGTTATCGACAACGAAAAGGCTGGTCAGGTGGGGGGAGGGGGGGGGGGCAGGTGGGAGGGGAGGGGACAGAGTCGGGGGTCCACGCCGCCGGTGAGTGGGGCACAACAAACCGGCGGAACCACGGGCGGAGCGGAACTTCTGCCAAACCACTCCACCGAAGCAGCGCCAATCTGTGGCGGGGCGGCTGGCGGCTGCGGCTGGCGGCGGCACGGTAGCGGCGAGAGTGACAAACCACTCCACAGCATTCGCTGTAGGCTCATCTCCCAGTCATCTCCGCCGTTCCCAAACACCGGAAAAGTCCACATTGGCGAGTGGAATAAAGTAAGGCGGCGGGCCGGGTGCCGCAAGGCGACCGCAAGGTCTACAGCAGCCAGACTGAGACAGGCTGCTGTCGCGTGGCCGTGAGCGCCCCGGCGGCCCCGGCCCGGCTCGGGGGTCGGGTCAGTTAGTGCCTTCCCCGCCTTCCCACGCGCCCAGCCCCCCAGTCAGCCCCAGCACTTTGAGGCGGCGCCGTTCGGTGTTGACACTCCTCGCTGAACGACACCACAGCCCCGTCATAATACCTGATCGGGCTTAAAGTGCGCTCGCCGACATTAGGAAAGCAACCGTTGACGTCTGGTACGGTGACACCGCGGTGGCATCGGGGACCTGCGAATAACATTAGCCAGCCGACAGGGCACGTGCTGCCTGCGGTGCGCACGGCCATCGTCCCGTCCTCGTCGCTCCCGGGCGGAGGTCGTGAGAAGGAGTGGGACAGCGAGCGAGGCGGTACAGTATTCAACCCCCCCCCCCCTTACCCCTACCCGCTGCCCTTGACCGCACTCAACGAGAGTGTGTGCGCCTGTGAGGTAGGCAGCCCAACCGGTCCGAGGGCATGAGAGAGAGAGAGAGAGAGAGAGAGAGAGAGAGAGAGAGAGAGAGAGAGAGAGAGAGAGAGAGAGAGAGAGAGAGAGAGAGAGAGAGAGAGAGAGAATGGGTTAGAGAGGCAGGGGCAGCGAGACAGGGACAGAAAATGCATGGGGACGTTATCGTGAATGCGAGTAATAAAGTATTGAACACGGCCGGGTTCGAAAGGGACTGGGACTGTTGGCTCGGCTCGGCTTGGCCGGCCTGTTGGATCGGGGACCGCGTTGGCGCCGTAACGCGGCAAACGCGAAGGTAGAAGAGGTGTGTTGTGTACACGGGATATCTACGGCCGGAGCCATGCCGCCGGTACCGCCGGTACCTTCGGCTGCAAAATTATTTATGCGACCCGGGAACAGATAAACGTAAAGCAGATAGACCCCTGATGCGCTACTTGGAGGCGTCAGCGTTCGTACAATCAATTCGTATAAGCATGAGCAGCAGGGGCCTCTGCTACTCAGACACGGCTTTGCATTTAATTCTCGCAGGATGTTAACATTGTCTGGTCATTATGGCATGGCACTAGAAGTGCACTGTCGTTGGATGTGCACACAGAAACTCAGTCTCAACTCTGATTGAAATACGAAAAATCCAGGCCGCGGAATTCAGTTCCAATGCGGCAAAACTTTTTGATTTTCACGACGGTGAGTCTGACGGAGGCAGAGTTCGGCGGCAGAAGTTTGGGCCGTTGGTCGGGGCAGAACAGCTGTGCCGTGTGACGTCAGAGCGGTCGTCCCGTCCCGCCCCGTTAGTCAGTCGATGTCACACTTACCTTCCCGGTAGTGATGCTGGAACAAAGAGTAGAGCGTGGCTCGCGGTCGGAACGCTGCGCGCATGCTATCCCACTCGCTCCCCTGGAAAAGTAAAGCATACAGGACTCACATTTTGTCTCTCTCGCTCCCGAACTGCGCTGACGACGAGTCCTCTCGTATTCCTCGGTTCCTTGATTTGTTCCAAGCGGACTTTGGACCGGCCGGGGAAAAACAAGGGCGTCGCAACAATTTAAAAACCCGACTTTAAATTAAATTAATGACGGACGGTGGGAAAGCGTGCCGTTGGACGAAAAGCAGGAAGCTGGCAGTACTGTATAGTGCGGCTGCGGCGTGATGCAATGCTGCTGCCGGCGTGTCCCGTTTTCCTGGTTAAACTATGCAACATTTCATAGCATGAACTCGCTAGGAACGACTGACTAGCGTACGTTTCAATGCCAATAAAAGCGATATTCTGTGGTGTACACCGCACTCTGTGTGTCTTTTTATTTTATGGCGTTGACACTCGAAGCGATAAACGGTCTCTCGGCAGGTGACAACGTTTCCTGCCTGATTGATTTTTCATCAAGAAAGAAGAAGACGTTATCACAAGTCACAAGGTGTATGTATTGTCCTGGCAACTACAGTTCACCAGGTATTGCTGAAGCAAACAACACATTTGCTGCTCGCGTGAAACTCTTTTTTGAGTGAAAATGAGCAAGGTACGATGTGCAGGGACAAAGCCTTAGCGATAACTAAACTGGACGTTATCTGGGTGCCGGCGGTTCTTGGCGCGTGGCTAGGACTTTGGCATTACAGTCTATATATACAGCGAGTTCAACAACGTCTCTCTAAAGTGCGCGCTGCCTCAGAGGGGCCAATTTTATCTCAGGTCCAAAGAGTTCGGTTCGCGGCCCCAGAGGCAGGCCAAAGGAGAGCACTGCCGTCTGTGCTGTCTGTCTGATGTCTGTGTGTCTTCTCTCTCGCTCTCCCACTTGGCCGACAATTGGAATTGAGGGTGGGACAAGGAAAACAACAGACACGCCGCGGACGCAGCTGGTTAGCTGCCGGCTGCATTTCTGAATGATGAGTAGTGCGCGCTGCGCGCCAGGCTCTTCCTCTCCTATCTCGCTCGCACACAATGCGGCGCGGTGAAGCCTCCAGGCGGAGAGACAAGGATGGAGACGGACATCACCCGCGGAATCAAAGCGAATCGAAAAGGATCGGAGTCCAGGGCTGGCCGGCCGGCCGCAGCACCGCGCCGCCATGCCAGCGCCCGCCCGCCCGCCCGCCCGCCCGCCCCCCGCCCGCCCGCCCCCGCCCGCCCCCGCCCGCCCGCCCACCCGCGCCACGCCGCGCCACCATCGCCCCCCACGACATGACACGCAAGCGGAGCAAACTTATTGAAGGTTGAAAAAAAAATCAAACAACAGTCCAAACTGAGCGAAAACAATCTGTTCTTCATATGGGACCTCAGTTACACTGTGAAGCGAACGCACGCAGGACTTGGTCATCCCCCGGGTGGCAGTCGGGTCTATGCCCCAACGCCCCCAACGGCCAACAGCCTCGAGCCCGGGCCGCTTTTACAATTGCATGTGTTTGTTCAGTTTCTTTCCTCGGCATGAACATACTGGGCTCAAATATCACTTGCTGCTGGGTAGGCAACCAACGACTTGTGCACGCACGGGTGTCGTGCGGGCTGGCCTACCCCGGCACTCGCAGGCGCTCGGCGGCAACACATCGGACACGGCCAGGATTGCGCTTTCCCTCCCGTTGGCAGTAGCAACTCACGGTGTGATGTTGCTGTTGTGATGGTGGTAGCAGTGCCGATGCCAGGTCAGTAGAAGCCCGCGTCGCGTCGGCTCGGCGGTTCTCACAGTGACTGGCCGCCATCGAACGCGTTGCATTCAATCTAACTTGGATACCCTCCCCCCGGCCCCCAGCCCTCTCCCTCTCTTCCTGCTCCCCTCCCCGCCCCTCCCACGGAGACCCGCGGGGACGCTCGCTTGGCTTTGGGGACAACTCTCTCGGGTCTCGCACTTCGGACCCGCGGCCCGGCTGGCCGCGGCCGCGCACTGCAACGCCGGCCGCGACGGGGGACGACGGGGGTCTGTGAGGCCGCCGTCAGAGCCGCCAGCCGCTCCAGCGGAGCCTGGGCCGAGCCTGCCAGGTGGGGAGCGGCGGCGGCGATGCGGCGGCCTTATCGATCTAGGAGGAGAGCCGCGCGCGACACGACGGTAGCCGCTGCTGCGCCTCAGCTACCTCAGCTGCAGCTGCAGGGGGCCGCAGGGCCGCAGTGACTCGGCCGGACCGGACTCGGGGCTGATGACGCTTTATTGCGTTTGTCTGATCCCAGATATAGTCCTGGGCTAGGCAGCGCGCGGCGCGTGGCGGCCATAAGCGTCGTGCTCGCAAGGAGGGTCCCCGCACCGAACTGCCAATGCCAGTACGGTACTCGCCGGCACAGCACAGACAGCTACCGGTTGCGCGCAGACGCCTAACAGGTAGGCAACCCATCGGGCTTCCAAGCCAGGCGAGCAGGAGCCCACACCCATGTGAATTTAAATTACACATTCTTTCTTTTTTTTTTTGTTTTGTTTCTTTTGGTGCGTTTTGGTGTTTTGAAAATGTTCGTGACTTTTGTCGTTTTCCGGTGCCTTTCTGTAAGGATAGTGGGTAAAGTACGGGGAGCGCACGTCGCACGGTATTTACATTTACATTTTATTAACCTAAATGTTACATGGACCGTGAAAATGTCATCTCCGTTTGAACAGGGAGGCTGCGGCGACGATGAGGAAGGCGGCGCCGATGACGAGGAAGAAGCTGCCGTAGATGACGAACTGGGTGCGGATGTCCAGCTCCAGGCCGCCCTCCCCGGCCACGGTGAACGTGAGCACCGTCTGGACCAGCAGCGCCACGAACTGGTTGATGCCGAACACGAGCGCGTGGGCGTCCTCGTGCACGCACTTAGCCACCTCCGAGCTGCAGCGAAACATAAATTTAAAAAAATAGAAGCCGTGACTCTGCATAGCCCGGCAGACGGCGGGGCTCTGCCAACGGTGGCCCATAATATTATTCTATTTTTGAAAATCAGGGTTCCGTTATCTTTTTGTTCCACTACCCTCAATACCACCACAACAACAAAAATCCAGCTCAATCGGATGAATTTTGACCCTGCCGAAAAGCGCAAACCAAAATAACGATTTAAAAAAAATAATTATGGTCCACCCTAGGGTCTGACCGGCCTGAGCTCACCCACCTCGCGACGGTGATGGCGGCGTGGTACGAGGTGCCGAAGGCCACGTAGACGAGGTACTGCACCACCATGCTCCGGGAGTGCGCCGCCCACAGCACGATGCCGCCCGCGCCCAGCGACCACGCGCTCACCAGGCCGTCCCCCCACGCCGAGTAGTCCTCCTTCCTAGTGGTGAGCCACACGGCACCGGCGCCTACGCGGGGGCAGGGCGGGGACAGGTAAGGGACAGGCCGGGGACAGGCCGGGGACAGGTCCGGGACCGGTCAGTGGAGTGCCTTACCCAGCAGGGTGTACGTGGCCTCCACGGCGCCGTTCAGCAGCGGGTCGGTGCCGCCCATCTCCTCGATGGTCTTGTTCCACAGCACCTGGTTATAGAACAGGACCTGCGGGGAGGCGAAGAGAAATAGAGAATGGCGACGTGGAATACAGCGGCAGCAGCCAGCCAGCAGCCAGCCTCCATACCATTAACTGCCCGCCCGTGGCCAGCGCCCACCACAGCGACCACTTGACGACGTAGACCTGGCTGAACGCCTCCTTGCAGTCGGTCCACAGGAGGTGGACCACCTGCACGAACGCGGGCCGGGGTTCGACTCCCGGCGGCGGGCTCTGGATGTCCGTATTCGAGGGGGTGACCTCGACCTCCGCGCCCGTACTCTTGGGGGCGACCTCCACGTCGGGCTGCGGCGACTTGTGGAAGTAGAAGCTGGTCGCGACCGGCGGCAGTGCGATGGCGAAGACAGCCGCCACCGCCGACGCTGCGGAACGGCCCGATTCATTCGAAGGAAATGTTGAAAATGAAAAAGTCTCCGCGTTGGGGTCGGGCGTGTGCCTCACCTCCGAGTGTGATGTACTGCAGGCTGAGTAGGCTGAGCAACTTCAGGCTGATGGCGACCTGGCTGAGTATCCCGCTGCCGCACCGGCCCAGCAGGTAGCCCACCCTGGCCGTGGCCGACACCTTGCCGAAGCGCGAGCGCTCCACCTTGGCGTACATGTACGTGAAGTAGGCCACGTCCGCGGCCCACATGAACCCGTACAGCACCTCCATGAACTGGAACAGCACCGGCAGCAGTGACGCGAGTCCGTCATACGCGGTGCTGAGTTTCTCATACGCACCTGCATGACGGGCACGCCCCGGCCCCACGCGATGATGCCGAAGGTGACGACGGTGGCCACGCTCTGCGCCACGATGACGGCCTTGTAGCGGAGGAAGTCGGTGAGGAGGAAGACGGCGACGAGCAGCGCCAGGGTGGAGTACGTGCTCACGGGGAAGATCTGCTGGTTCACCTGTGGCAGTGGCGGCGGGGAGCGCCTGTGAGGTAGGCAGCGCGCGCCGCGGCACGCAGCTCCGCGCGGCGGGCTAGCCTACCCCACGCCTCGCAGGCGCTCACCTGTGCTCACTGCTTACCTGCTCGGCGGTGAAGTTCTTCTCGGGTCCCGTCAGGAACGGCGTGATGTAGGGCTCCGACGGCCGGATCTCCTTGAGAAAGCCGTACCCAGCCAGCATGGCTGCCACCAGCTTCCACGACTCCATCTTGGGCAGGACAGTCAGTCAAAAATATTTATTTATTCCGCACGAACCCATCATGACAGCGAGCTCTGGAAAGACTTGTGATTCGTTCACCTCACCAGCCCTGGATAGTAGCTTCTCACTGCGAACAGCTTTCTTATGGCGGCACAGGTCGACCCTCAGCCCTCAGAGGAGGAAGGCTGCAGAAGGAGGGCAGCTTGCCGGCCCTGGAGGAGAAGGACACGGGCAGATACGGAGCTCGTGAGGGAGAGGGGACGAGGCCTGTCTGAGCGACAAGACGAGTGGGTGTAGTCCGGCTGCGCGCTCACGCACACTTGGCAGAGATAACCACACGGCAGCGGGCCGTGTGGCCTAGTGGGCCTGACGCCTCTGAGACCTCGTGAGGTCCGGTCCGGTCAGTGAGGTCCTCGCCTCGGGCAGACATCAGAGTGCTTCAGCTTCAGCTGCTCAGCACAAAGTGTACAAGGAAAAAGTACTTTGAACCGCGCAGGTGCATGGCCTGGCCTACCCATTAGGATGGGGATGACTGTGACGTGCGGCTCCAGGGATTCCCCTCCCGAGCAAGAGAGCGAACAGACCTGGTTTTGCGGCGCAGACTTGTGTGGCACTTGTGGTTGAGTTTTGTTTTGCTTCACTGTAGATAGTCACAGTATTGCCTATTTGACCAACGGGTGTTGTAGTGAGTTGTGGAAAGGAAATGGCAGGGTTCATGCGGAATTCAAGATTCACAGTTCACAAATACCCTGTTTAATTGAAACTCACAATACAGAGATGTGCAATTCAAACAAACACTTCCATTAAATGATTCACACAAGCAAAAATCAATGTGCATATTATACAATAAAAAATGTAAGTGCATTGATTAGATATCTGTACTTTCTTTCTTCTCTTCTTTTCTCTTCGTTTTCTTTGAGAAAAAGAAAAGAAACAAGGAACAATACTTTTTTGGTTTTCCATATCACAGGAATGACACTAACACATGATCTCAAGATAACACTCTCAGAGTTGTCATTAGTTTTCATTTCAAGTTGACAACAGAATAAAAATAAATTGGCAGTAAATCAATGAACAATAAAAAGACAATTCTGAGTGCAAAGTTAATAATTAACCATAAAAACCTTGGAAAGAAAATTACAGGGGGAACAACCAATTAATCAACTAAACTAAAAATTACCAAAAGTCATCATCATCTTCAGTTTTCTTTCCCGCAGAGCCAGCAGAAACATGCTGATCACTATTTTCTATGCTGGAGAGGGATGTGTTTAACAACTGACTAGACTTTCCTGGAATACTGTTGTCCTCATACTTTAGTTGTTCTTGAGTGCTCTGTTCCAGCTTAGGTGCAGGCACTATAGCGCCTTTTGCTGCTTCTGTCGGTAATGATTGAGAATAGTGCCCTCCATTTTCATTAACACTCTTTTCAGTTTCGACAACAGCACCAGATGTCACTTTGGTTATCACACTTCCTGCATTGCCACTGGATAAAACTGGTGATGAAGACAATGTGGAGACTTCATTTAAGGTTGTATCCATGAGAGTGGTTTTAGCAAAATGCCCCTGTGCGCTGTGCTCTAAATTTGAGGGTTGCATGAGAGTCACTGCTGGAGGAAGACCATCCCCAATATTTAGCAAGTTAGTAGGTTGCTGTCTATCATTGATCAGAGATGTTGGAGAGATAGGTTTTTCAGTGGTTTCCGCTGGGGTTGGATTGATTTCCTCAGCCACGCTCTCCTTACGTGCCTCTTCAAAGACACAAGGAGGCTCTGGGATATTTTCAATATTTTCTGAAACAGGAGCACTTGCTGATAATGAATCACTCCGTCCAATCTTATCCATTTGTCTGTCTGCCAAGTCCGTGTGGACCATTTTAACAGGAGATGGTCTCACATCCATGACTTGAATCTCTTGAGCTACATCCTGAATGTCATAATTATCTTCCTCTGGCCGAACAGCTTGTCTGTTACTTTGAGTTGTTTCCTGTGAGAGCACATGCTCCATATTCTGCTCCGCTAATGGACTGCTTGGTTTTTTTTCAGAAGACATTGAGAGCATCTTCATTTGATTTGTTGGGTATTCTGCTTCTTTCACAGAATATTTCATGAAGTTAGGGCGGTTTTCAAACAGGCTTTTGAGCCTGTCAGAAGGTCTCTTAAAACCAGTAGAACGATGCGGCAGAGAAATTACTGAATCAGTGACTCGTGAAGAGACATTTGTAAGCAGTGGAGAGTATGATGGCCTCTCTGGGAATGAAAACTGAGACCGAGAGGATGCTGAGAAACCTGATACTAGCCCTGGTGAAGTTTTTGGTACAGTCCGTGCTGGGGAGACAACTGTGGAAGACCTGTACTGAGCTCCAACAGGTGTTGAATATGAAGTTGAATGCAGCAAAGGTGGTTCCACTGGATAATTATTTCTCTGATGAGTGAGGTCCTACAAATATAAAATCAAGAATTGAAATAAACAGAAACCGCGCCAAAGACAAATTATATTTTCTACACAAAAACATTATGTAGCATGCCCTGTGAGTTAGAACTGCAAACAATGACGGTGTTGTTCCTCACCATTGGAGTGTTGACTGAACTCTGCTCTGTTGGAACAAACATCAAAGAGGCAGAGGTGGCTTGGCGAGCTTGAAAATCTCTATAACTGCGATCTACTGCCTCACTCTCCTCTTCCAGTCTTCGCAAACGATTCCTTGCTTCTCTCAGCACTTCTTCTGTAGGTGAGTCATCAGAACTGAAAATATTAAGAAAGAGTTACACATATGGATACTAAATTGCTCACAGTATCCACCAAAAGAAACAATATTACCTGAAACTTGTTGAAAAGCTTGTATGTTTAATAATTCGTTTCACAGGTTTTCTACGCCAGTCTCTGCCTTGGTTTCGAGGTGAAGGAGCCGCAAATGTCGGTGCATGGATAGAATAGTTCTGACTGGGCTCTCTAAATCCTACTTGTGTTTCATTATGGTGATATCGAGGAGGGACAGGGGGAGGGTGCTGTGGTAACTGAGGTGCTGGTGGCACTGAGGAAATTATATTCAGACAGTAAATACAATGATACCTTTTTTTAAACCTGTGTTACAGACACTTGATTCATTGCTTACCGAGTGCTTGATGAGGAGATACCTCAGCCTGCTCTGCAATGTGGTTGGCCAACTGAGATGCTCTGGCAGTGAGTTCATCTATTCTCTTTCTCTGTTGAGTAGCAATGGCCTTAAGCTCTGAATTTTCCAACTGCACACGGCTAAGGACTCTTTTTAGAAGAGAAATCTGATTGTTTCTTTCCCGCTTTCCCTTTGTCTAGAAAAATAGCACTGATTACGAATCTCAGTATCTGAGGATCAAACCAAACATTAAACACTGCATAGATCAATAACCTGGTCAACACTGGAGCAGGAGGAGCTGCCAGATGAATGATGGTGTTCATGTTTACCAATATTTTCCTCAGGTGGAGGTTCATTCTGTGGATCTGGTATTTGACTACACAGACTTCCCGACACTTGAACTCCCATTTCAGTCTGAAAATTGATAAATGTTCTCTTTTAAAATTCATAGGAAAGGAGCCCATCAAATTTAATGGAATTTCAGACACGCACTTTATTTACACTGGTAGCAGTTAACTGATTTTTGGCTTCCTTCAATTCCAGCTCAAGATGAAGACATCTATCTTGCAAACTTTTCAACTCTAGAATTGTTCTAGTATCAGAATGCTCTTTGCGTAATGAATGTGCAGCTTCTTGCAGCTCTGCTCTGAGTCCAGCAAGTGTGCGATGTTCTTCTTCAAGCCTAAAATAAATCAAAAAGTTTCATGATTAAATTTAAAAATTCTAGTTTTAACTCATATTTATTTTATGATAGTAAATAAATCTCACATTCCCTGCTTCTTTTCTAAAGCTTTTTCTCTTGTGATGAGCTCATTTTCCTGTCTCTTGACTTCATCAGCATGCACCTGAATCCATTACAAAAACGAAAACATTAAAGAATACAGAAAAGATTGTATGGTGGTAGAGAGATAGCAATCTGCACTGAAAGTACCAACCTGAACTCTGTTCAATCTATTGAGCACCTCATCATGCTGCTGCCGTAGCTGCAGTGTAACTTGTTCAAGATAGCTCTGTTTACTTCTAATATCTTCCTCAGCCTCTTGAATCTGAGCTCTGAATTTCTCCTCACGTACCAATGCCTCTGCCTGAAACAGAAGTTGTTCAGAAAGATACTCCCTTGAATTATCTTCCACTCAATCAGTGCAATTGTAAAATCATCACAAAAGAAAAGGCAAGGAAAGGAGAGGTGGCTCACCAACAACTCTTGTTCTCGGATGTGATTCAACTTATTATGCTTTTCATTTTCCTCCTGACGTACTTTGTGTGCATTATCAGCTTGAAGTCTGAAATAGAAATATCATCATGTTTGCAATGACACAGCCATACAGACTTCAGAAAAAAGAACTAGCTGAAGAAACTCAGTCACATTTTACCTGCGAAGCAAATCTTCCACTTGTTGTAACTGCCGAGAGGTCAACTGAGCCCTAAGTAACACAATCCGTATTTCTTCAATCCACTTAGTAGAGTTGTATGAATCTTCAGCCATTTTATTCCTTTTACTTTGTTTAGGTGACCCATTTGAGCAGCTCTGTGCAATAGCTGACAAGGCAGTTAAAACACATGCCAATAATGACTCTCTGGCATTATTGTTGGAGTACAGACGGAGAACATGTTCCATACTTTCTGATTCTGATGCCATTCCTAGCACTTCTAATATTTCCTAAATTTCATGTGAGCCAAAGAATAATATCCTCATAGGAGTTTTACCTAATAGGAGTTTTATTAATTTCTGTAATACAATAGAGCAGCTCACCTTCACATCCTTTTCGGAATATCTGGGAAAGCCACTGCCACTTTTCAGGGACAATGAGTCTGTGTGAGACATATAAGAAACATAGCCTGAAAATTTGGGGAAAGATGCAAGCAGAGGTGCCTCAGCAACCATCACAGACATAGTGTAGTGGTATTCCTGTTGCACTAAAAATTCAGCAACAAGCAACAACAATGCCTGGAACATAAATAAGTGCATACATAAAGTACCTACATAATAAATTGTGTCTAGTCCACTCAATTTTCTTGGTTTGATTAAGTGATTGTGAAGAGGAGATGGTTTACCTGGAGTGTTGGTGAGACAGGTGTTCCAGAAGGAAGATATGAAGCTGGACATGGACTCTCCGAACTATACAAAGCAGAGATCATCCTATGCCGCATGAATGCTCGCAGCTCAGACAGCAACCCACGCTTTTCAAACCTATTAAAATAATGTAGAAAGGTTAATGAATGGGGACACCATCAACAATAGACAAGATAAAATTAACAACCAACGGCACAAGGCCACATGGCCATATCATTATTAGATATACAATACCAATCAAATAGCTTCCGCTGAAATTCATTACTTGAAACTTCATTACTCTGATCAGCCATATCAGACATAACTCCTGCACATAAATTACTTTACGTCAGAACATTAACCAAACGCTTGCAAAATTAAAACCTATAAAAATTGCATTCTTGTGCTGAAGAAACAACAATAAACCCCAAACCATTTTTAGTAGACCAAACTCATCAATAAGCACAAAACACATAACCCTTGCACCCACCTGACAACCAGCATACATTGCATCAAAATATTAACAAAATGTCACCCTTCAGATTGCTTACTACCTTTTTCAACAAGGAATAAAATACGAAAACTAATTAAGTATACCTCAAATGAAAACGGAAACATCCCTCATGGCAAAACCTAGGAAAATGTTGCAGTATGACAGAAACTGTAAGTTTGTAAACAAATTTCGAATCTAAGCGGGTCCGCGGCTGCAGGATCGGCGCGCTGGGCAGTTCGTCCGGTGCAGTGCTGCCACCTGGCGATGGGAGCGTGAACTTGACGCACAGCGGGTGCAAGGCAGAGCGCGGCAGGACGAAAAGATAGGTAAGTTACGGGTATTTTTGGTAAAAATGAGAAAGATTTATTTACAGCGGGTATTTGTTAAAAATAGTACGCTTTAGTATGTTTTTCCACATAACATAATCATCCCATCGGTTCTGCTCTCTGCGGGACCACAGTAAGCGCCAAGAGCGCGCTCCTCTTCATCATACCACCGTAGCGTAGTGGACTAGCGGACTGATCGGAGACAGCAAGATTCGAGGTTCAACTCTTTGCCGGAGCGAAAATTTTTCTGCAGTCTGCCGACCGAGTATGGTGGGTGAAATATACCAAAAGAACATGTTCAAAGTGTGTTGTCTGAGTGACCGCGGACGTTGGGCCGCGGACATTCCCCGGAGGTTGAATACACTCGTTAACTCAGTGGTTCGACGCCCGAGCAGGGGAATGGTGCTTGCCAAGACTCGGCAGAAGTTAAATGTAGAGGCCTAGGGTTCGGCCTTCTACATTTTTCAAGCGTAAGGCCTCGGAATCTGGAGTATTCGGGCAACACCTACTTGGATACATGGCGTAGAAGAGTAGAGTACAATCGGCTTCGGCCGTGTACGATCTGGGCATCCTACCTCCCTCTCAATCCGCGAGGGAGTGGCCTCACGGCCACAGACCAACTGGCTGGTCGAAGGGGGCTGACTCCTGAAATCTAGTCAGCGGAAGGGGCGATGTTGGCCGTTGCGGAAGCCTGCCTACCAAGGTGGCTGCGTCGTGCCTGTGTCTTAGCGGCGGTCAACTCCTGGTACACCGGTTCCCATCCGAACACCGAAGTTAAGCAGGAACGGTTCCGGACGGAAGTCTGGGACGAGGTAGGACCCACCCATTTTTGCCGTTTTTTTTTACACCAAATGCAGCTAATTTTCAGTTTTAAAATCTGAATATTACCGGAAAATAGCACATTTTTCAAGGTCGGATAATATTACCGTAAGTTACGGTAACTTAGCGAATCTTACCGGTAATATTACCGCAATATTACCGTAATATTACCGTGAAAAATAAATAACCGCTAACCGGTAATAACCGCAGTTATTCTAATAACCGATAACCGGTTTTGAAATTCACTAACCGCGCAGCCCTAGGGCGAAGCACCTAGAGGGAGCCTTGGGACCTTGTGAAGTTAGCGACGCGCGTATCTGCGAGTGAGCTGGCAAAGACTGGGGGATCTTTTCAAACCGCAATTATTTGTGATTTCGAAATGGTGGTCTGATGGTCTGTTGATCTTCGGGGACAAAACCCTCCGCCTGGACTCCTGCCTTCAGCTTCGGTGACCTGACGACAACCGGTGTTTTACGGCTGCTAGGTGGCTGCTAGTGAATACTAGTGAATATTAGACCACCCCGTATCTGTCAGCGAGCGATGGTCGATAAGCGTGTGGTTGAGGCTGGCGGGTGTTCCGGTCCCGGCCCTGGAGCCCGGAGCCTGCCGCTGTCACCGCGCTAATGGCACGGGCACGCCACCGGGCAAGCCACGCGGCTACACGTCAGCTATCATATTGTACAGAGTTCAGTGACCGCAGGTGAGGCATTCATAACTACACAGTTTTTATCGTATTGTGCCGACTTTATTACCTCGCATGCACTGCGATTCTCGCACCCGCTCTCCCTCTCACTCTCTCTCTCGCACGCGAGCGAGCATCCCTCTCCCTCATCGCCCTCACTCCGTCACGCACCGTTCCCGAACGTATCTCTCTCCCTCTCACTCGCGCCCTCACTCGCCCTGCTCTCACTTTTCCTTTCAGGTCAGCAGAGAGGACAGTGCCAATGGTTTTCCTCCCTCCCCGCTCGGTGGCGGTGTGGTGGCGGTGGCTGGCGCTGACCGCGTTTTGTGTTCGCTCCCGCCAGCCACACGCAGACAGGTGCCGGGGGAGGGGGCAGTAGCAGCAGCAGCAGCAGCAGGCAGAGGCAGGAAGTTTATCATCATTATTCCGGGGCGAATAAGTTGCAACCTCGGTTGCAACCCAGTTTTCCCTCAGACCCACTGCTGGTTCTTGCTCTCGTCCCTTGCAGTCCGTGCGGGGTTGGAGTTGCAACAGGTGCTCTCAATTGGTTTGCACTGTCCCGTGCGGGCGAGAAAGGGAGAGTGAGGTTAATGGGAAGCGGCTATAGCGAGCTATAAGTAGCGAGTAGAGCTGCGGCTGCGGTGTTCACGGGCGGCAGTTTGGCCCTGATGACTCAACGCGCGCCGAGCGATGGCGGCAGTCAGCCCTCACGCACACGCGCGCACGCACACATTCAGCGAGAAAAAAAATTTACATACCCGCTTCCGCACACAGCAACGGGTAGGCACCGGCGAGACCCCGAACGTGTGTGTGTGTGTGTGTGTGTGTGTGTGTGTGTGTGTGAGAGAGGGGGAAGGACCGGGGAGGGAGAGCAGAAACGAGGTGGACCCTCCCCCCCCCTCTCTCTCTCTCTCTCTCTCTCTCTCTCTCTCTCTCTCTCTCTCTCTCTCTCTCTCTCTCTCTCTCTCTCTCTCTCTCTCTCTCTCTCTCTCTCTCTCTCTCTCTCTCTCTCTCTCTCTCTCTCTGGATAGAATGGAGGTATCACTCGTGGCCGCGCCACGCCACGCCACGCCACCTCGGACTCGCAGCCGAGCCAGCATCCGGTGGGGGCCGGTGCCTGTCCTCTGTCCGGTCTGGATCCGGTCGCGGTGCGCGAGTCGGTGAGGGTAGGGGGGAGGGGAGGGGGAGGATTCTGCGTTCACGGGGCCCGCGTCAGAGTGCAGCCTCCTCCTCTTCCCCGTACCGCGCCTGTTCTAGTTCAAACCCATTTTTCAGCCCGAGCGGAGCGAGGAGCTCTCTGCATCGACTATTAGGCTTTTTTATTCTCCCTATTTTGAGCAAGTGTCGTTGCTATAGGTAACTGTTGCCTCTGGAAGAAAAAAAATTCCAGCGCCTACAGCACTGAGTCGCCCTCGTTAGCTGAACGATGAGTGATAATAAAATGTTAATTACATCTTGGAAATTTAAGTTATCATAAAAGCCTCATTGTCGATGCAGAGAGCTCCTCGCTCCGCTCGGGCTTAAAAAAGCTCTTCCATGGGAAGCCGGAACCCATGGTTCTCTTTTCCCACGGTGAAAGCGGCCAAATCTGCATAGGGTCCACAACACTCGATGACACCTCATGGGAGACTCCTCACCATGGTAGGCCATGAGGTGCTCCATGGTTATTTGGGACTGGGTTACCACAGGGCTCCCACTCTCCCCTTTCCTCCCCCTCCCCCCCTTTCCCCGGACTCGTGCCGTGCCTGAGCACGGTGGTGTCCGGCGGGTCGGCTGTTCGGCTAGCTGCCGCGTCCGTCCGCACCGCGGTGTCCTGTCCATCCAGTCAGTCCGTCAGCTACCGCCGGTCCGAACGCAGCGAACGCGCGACGCCTCCCCGTCCGGCCACGTGAGGCGCGGCGTGTGCAGTGTGTGTGTGTGCGCGCGCGCGTGTGTGTGTGCAGCGTGTGCAGTGCGTGTGTGTGCAGTGCTCCCCTGGGATTACCACACCGACTGGC
The DNA here is from genome assembly GCA_038380765.1 of Odontothrips loti. Classification (NCBI taxonomy): domain Eukaryota; kingdom Metazoa; phylum Arthropoda; class Insecta; order Thysanoptera; family Thripidae; genus Odontothrips; species Odontothrips loti. The sequence goes on along the minus strand of CM076246.1, from coordinate 18,855,028 downwards.
CACAGCAGGGGGACGCCGCGGACCCGAGGTGGAGGACATGCGTCGTCACAGGCCCGCTCCAACGCAACGTCTCCGCCGTCATTCAAAATGAGAAGGAAGGCCTACCTGCCCAGCATGGTTCAGGCTATTACAGTGCTCACCGTGCTCAAGATGCTGACCAATGGTACGGACCCTGTGCCGCGATCATAACAAGTGCTGAGGAAAATTTCAGATTACATTTCGGTGAAGCTGTCGTACACTGTCTGCGAACGTAACGCGTAGGGCTGAGGGCGAGAGAAATTTTTGAAATTTGAAATTTTATTAAGGATTACATACAGTAGGACTGAAAAGCCCCTTTGGGTATGCAACCCGCTCTCTGAAACTCACATAAACTCTGGGAGCAAATAATAATAATAAACAATAAATTGTTTGTTTGACAAACACACTAAACTCATTATAACATGAGTATATAAGAATAAATATTCAAGAAATACAAAATAATTGTTTAACAAAGAAAAAATAAATAAACAGAGAGAGAGAGAGAGAGAGAGAGAGAGAGAGAGAGAGAGAGAGAGAGAGAGAGAGAGAGAGAGAGAGAGAGAGAGAGAGAGAGAGAGAGAGGGGGGGGAGAGAGAGGCGGGGGGGAGAGAGAGAGAGAGAAAGAAAGAGAGAGAGAGGGGGAGAGAGAGAGAGAGCGGCGGGGGATGAAGGCGGGAGGGAGTGAGAGAGCGCGAGAGCGAACGGCGGCTCGGTGTCTGCGCTGCGTCTCAAGACGCAGAGCGCCGTGCGGGTTAGGCAACGCGGCCGCGCCGCGGCTTTCGTCTGGCCTACCCTCGGGATGGCAGGCGGCACGGAGGCGGCGGAGGGGCCGGAGCAGACATGGAGAAGGAAACGACGCCCAGAGAGAGCAGAAACCTTCTGTCCTATGTGGAGACGCCGGGGGCGGTCGGGGACAACAGGCCGGGCCGGGCCGGGCTAGCCGAGGAGGATACATCGCAGAGCCCTCCCCTCCGGCTGGCTCCGGTGCCTCCGGTGTCTCCGGCCGCTGGCAGAGAGTCTCCATATCACTTCGCCCTGGGGTTCGACGGTCTTAAGTCCCCTCGGTCCTCGCCTCCCACACATCAGCTGCGTTGCGTTCGTATACCTTGCGAGAACGAGAACCTAAAAAAAAGGGCCCCAGTAATTTAATCAGTGTGAGCAGTCCACTGCACCCCCCCACCCCACCCCCACCCCCTCCCCCTCTCCGAATTAGAGTCGAGAGGAAATTATTCGCTCCGCCAGGATGTCAATAAAATGTGCTCGTCCTTGTGTGTGTGTGTGTGTGTGTGTGTGTGTGTGTGTGTGTGTGTGTGTGTGTGTTACATTGGTTTGGAATGACGAGTGTGACGGAAAGAGGTAGACAGGGACACACGACTCCCGCTCTCTCGCACGCACGGTTGATTGTATACGCATTGTAATGAGGTTGGCGCCAAGAAGGTCATCGCGGCTGCGTATCTGAGGGCGCTCTGGCCTTCTGACTTTGTGAAAAATAAAATCCGACGTCCGACTCGCTGGTTTTAAAACCAGCGAGAGGTAGCTGTTGAGAGTTTCTGGCGGTTCAGCCTGGCGCACTTGTCTAACTACACATGATGGAGAGAAGGAGATCGTCTGTTTCCACATTATTCCGTGTCAGTGCCTCCGTCCGGATGCCGGGTTCGTGCGAGTAGGGGAAAAGAGGGGAAGAGGTGCAATGAAACATAGTCCGAGTTGTTCACATGGAATCTCTTAATTTCAGGCAATTCAAAAACAAAACGAAAAAACTCGAGAATGTTCTGGATTTTATCTTTGAAAATTTAATCTTGTTCCCTGAATTCGCAATAGCATAGCTCTCCAGTTTCCACTGGTTCCACTGTCTCCAGCCCCCCCCCCCCCCCAAATGTCCTACTTTCGGTTTGACATAGCCGCGCTGCGGCTGTGTCGATAGCTGTTCCGCGGTGACGCGGCACATGTCCACGCTCCAAATCACACTCCGCCTGCCGCGTCATCACGTTGTCATACGCAACGCAAACTTACTTTTTCCTCTGCAAACATTCCGTTCTCTCCCGTCAATACGGGGCCGTTCGTTTCAGTTACGTCAGCTCACCTAACCGTCTTCATCATGAATCAATTAATGCTTATTCCTTTTTTTACAGCCCAAACGACGTGCAACCAGGGCATTGGGCGCGTTGTGTACGAGCGGCTACCGGACCAGCAGCTGCAGGGGTTCGACGATGATGTGGTGAGTGACGACCGCTTCCCCCTCTCACGCGGTGAGCTCAACATCCCCGTACGAACGGCCACTTCACGAGGTTGGCGCCACTTCGTTGAGGGTTCGGCGCGAGGGGTCCCTCACTCGAAACATTTTCTTTTATCGATGCTACACCCTTCGAAAAATATGAGGATAATACGCAAACAGAAAAAGGCCGGAAAAAAAATGAGAAAAAAGAGGGTAAAAAAAAACGTTTAAAAAAAAACAGATTTTGATATTTGAAATCATGGCACGCTTGCATCACGAGCGAGGGACCCCCAACCCCCCAGTCCGTCGTCTAGTCCACGGCCCTCCTGTGGCTCCTGTGGCTCCTGCGGCTCCTGTGGCTCCTGTGGCTCCTGTGGCTCCTGTGGCTCCTGTGGCTCCTGTGGCTCCTGTGGCTCCTGCGGCTCCTGCGGCTCCTGTGGCTCCTGGGCTCCTGTGGCTCCTGTGGCTCCTGCGGCTCCTGTGGCTCCTGTGGCTCCTGTGGCTCCTGCGGCTCCTGTGGCTCCTGTGGCTCCTGTGGCTCCTGTGGCTCCTGCGGCTCCTGTGGCTCCTGTGGCTCCTGTGGCTCCTGTGGCTCCTGTGGCTCCTGTGGCTCCTGTGGCTCCTGCGGCTCCTGCGGCTCCTGTGGCTCCTGCGGCTCCTGCACGCGGCCACGGCTCTGCTCTCCGGCCGATTCGTGTCAGTGAACCCGTTTCCGCCATGAGGACCACAGGACCCGCAGCACCCGCGGGCCGCAGGAGTGCCACGGGCCGCCGCTGCCACCCTGGGCGGCCGCGACTCTATCGTGTGTCCCATGAGCAAACGATGAAAATTGATGATATCTCCCCGCAACGGTATGTGGCACTAGAATGGCCTGTGCCGGGACCGCGGCCGGATGGCGCCCTGCCCTGCCTGCCCTGCCCCCAATAAGCTCACAGCACGGTCCGAACGGTCCGAACACGTGTCCGCCGCCCCTGCGCCCCCGCGGACAACGTAGGGCCGGTGGGCGGAAAGCGACCCCCTTTTTCGCGGTAACACCGCCCGGTTACGAACCCGGAACCTCTAGGACGTCTTGAGAGTCTTCATGAGCACAAAATAAGACACACGATTCCCCCGCCGCGGCTGCCACCCCGGGGGCACCAACCCCTCACGCTCACCTCCAACCCCTAAAGCTCACCTCCAACCCCTAACGCTCACCCCCTCCCCCCTTCCCTTCCTCTATTTTCTGCAACATCGGCGGCGTACGGAGCGAGCGGCTTAGCGCCGGAAAACTACGCCAGGCTTGTCGATTCCCAGACTGTCTGCCTGGCACTAATTAATGAACGCACTGGGGTGGCAAGGGGAAGGGAGGGAGGGGGGGGGGAGGAGGATGCGGAACGCAGCAGCCAGGCCGTGCTCCCAAGGCCGTGCTCTCTGTGCACAGCGCCCCGGACGGGAGGGGGGGGGGGGCTAGAATGGTACTCCGTTTGCGACTCCTTCGAACCTTTTATAATATTCAAAATACAATACTGAAGTTACCGGAATAGCGCCACCCGCCTCTAGAAAAAAAAACGTTAAAAAAATAATGGAAGTAAATCGGAATGGGGGGTGATGGTGGGAAAGGCTTGGCTTTGGGGGCCCTCTCAGGTCGGAGATATTGCGGTCTTAGAAAGTTATTTTTGCAGTGTTTTTATAATAATATGTAAGGCCGGCAGCGTCCGCAAACCCTTTCCCATTCCTAGCCGTGGCAGAGCGTCCGACCGGACAATCTCTCATCCTCCACGACACCGCGGCGCTCCATTGGCGAGAACCGCGCCGGCTGGGCAACGGACGTGAGCATAGCCCACGGGGGGGGGGGGGGGGGAAGGAGTGGGGAGGGAGAGGGGGAGGGAGGGAGGGGGTCGTTTCCGGGCGCGACACGCTCCAGAGGACCAGGCCGCTGGCCGCTGCCCCGCCGGCGCGGCCTTCCCCCCCCCCCGGGCCGGGACAGCGGAGAGCTGCGTGAGAAAGCTCGGCGCTGCACTGCCTGCACTGCCACCTGCCCCGTCTCCTAGACCCGGGCGCCGCGCCGACGCCGCAGAAGGTCGATTTTCGCACGCCGCTGCCGCCGACATAATTTCATCGTCGGCGCGCCGGGGCGTACCGGTCAAGCTTTGAGGGGCGGCTACGGGAATGTTTTGAGTCGAGGCTGCGGGGTCAGCGACCACCACCCAGCGCGGTGCTCAACGGCGACCCTCAACGCCTGGACCCGAACGGCTGACCAGACCCTGAGCGCAGACGGAGCGCACCGCGCGCAATTCTGGCGCTGACCGAGAGACAGTGGCAAACGGGATGAAGGGACTGACCCAGGCTCAGTGGGAGCGCAGTGCTCCATTGCAGCTCCGTAGCCGCACACGTAGCCGTTGGCAGTGGCCTCCCGGATGGCACAGGCACAAACCTTGGGGTGGGATTCCCTAACCAGGGCCGGGAGAGGTAGGGTATCTTTTTTCATTCATCCTAGATAGTTCCTCGATTTTGTTTGAAAGGAATAAAAGGCATTTTTTAAATGATTTTTCTTCAAACGTGCCTTTTATTTTACGCCCACGCCGCCGCTGGCAAAATATTACTCGGCGTGCACACCGGCGCCGGCGCCGCCACCGGCTTATCTCCGTCGTCGCCCGGGTCTACCGTCTCCCTTACCCCGGCCCCAGCCCCCGCCCACCCGCTGTTCAATTATTTCGCCTATTTCCTAGGGACTTCCTAGGAACGTAGACCGAGGTGACCAGTTCCAAGGGAGTCCCTAGGAATTTGCACCCAACTCCTAGGGACTTCCTAGGTTTGGGTCAAGTTTGTCTCGGTTTTGACAAAATCCCCTAGGATTCCTAGGCGATGTTTTTACCGTGTCCCCACCGGTCCCCATCGCGCCTTCCTCTGCCGTCTCACTCGGCTACATTTGACCCCCCCCCCCTCGCCCCTCGCTCTTGCGCACATTCACTCTCGTCTCGGATCGTTATCAATTAGAGTCGATACGCTGGGCATCAGTCAAGCACGATTCCATCGAGGGAAAGAGAGATGGAGAGGGGGGAGGGGGGGGGGAGGGAGGCACAATGAGGGAGATCACTGTAAAAGAAGGGCAGACGACGAAAACCTTCAAAAAAAAATTGAATAAAACGAAGCAAGAGGCTTAAATGCACCACCCATCGGATGCACTCAACCCCCTCTCTGCCGAGCTCATCTTCTTATTTGTTTTCGGTTG
>CM076246.1:18242084-18247084 GCA_038380765.1 Odontothrips loti | reverse complement strand
GGCCAGGCCAGGCCAGGCCAGGCCAGGCCAGGCCAGGCCAGGCCAGGCCAGGCCAGGCCAGGCCAGGCCAGCCAGGCCAGGCCAGGGCCAGGCCAGGCCAGGCCAGGCCAGGCCAGGCCAGGCCAGGCCAGGCCAGGCCAGGCCAGGCCAGGCCAGGCCAGGCCAGGCCAGGCCAGGCCAGGCCAGGCCAGGCCAGGCCAGGCCAGGCCAGGCCAGGCCAGGCCAGGGCCAGGCCAGGCCAGGCCAGGCCAGGCAGGCCAGGCCAGGCCAGGCCAGGTTAGGTTAGGTTGGGTTAGGGTTAGGTTAGGTTAGGTTAGGTTAGGTTAGGTTAGGTTAGGTTAGGTTAGGTTAGGTTAGGTTAGGTTAGGTTGGGTTAGGTTAGGTTAGGTTAGGTTAGGTTAGGTTAGGTTAGGTTAGGTTGGGTTAGGTTAGGTTAGGTTAGGTTGGGTTAGGTTAGGTTAGGTTAGGTTAGGTTAGGTTAGGTTAGGTTAGGTTAGGTTAGGTTAGGTTAGGTTAGGTTAGGTTAGGTTAGGTTAGGGTTAGGCTTAGGTTAGGTTAGGTTAGGTTAGGTTAGGTTAGGTTAGGTTGGGTTAGGTTAGGTTAGGTTAGGTTAGGTTAGGTTGGGTTAGGTTAGGTTAGGTTAGGTTGGGTTAGGTTAGGTTAGGTGCTGTTTCCGCCCCGCTTCACCCCCGCCCTCTGCCGCCGCAACACACATCTGCACCGGACTGATAATATATATCACCGCGACAAAAAAAAAATTCTAATCCTAATCGTGATTAACAATTTTTTATGTAGGTTGTGATTAACAATTTTTTATGAACACTCATTGTTCAGTTATCCCCCAGCCTGCAGGGCGACTCGGTGCTGTAAGCGCTGGAACATAACAAAAAAAATCCTTTAGCACTTCCATAAGCTGTCATCTGCTAAAAAGGGATACTAGGAAAAGCAACGTCGATCAGCGGAGGCGGCGGCGGCTCTTGGAGATATGTGTCTGCGCCAATTCAAGTTGTTCTCTCGCGCTCTCTCACACAACAATAACTCTCGCCTTTCCCTCATCGCGCTCTCGCTCCCTCCCACCGCCCTTCCCCGCGCCGCGTCGTCGGGTGGGTGGGACCGAACCGGACCGTGCGAATGGTGGTGGCGGCCGACTTGCTATTAATTGCGCCAAACGAGGCAGCGGGGGCGGGGAGGTCCGGGGGTTGGCAGCTCTGGGCTGGTTGATGCCCGTCACGTCCCAGCCGAGGCCTGCACACAGTTCAAGTTGTGTGGAGACGTGAACGCCCATAGCCTCACGCTTTCACTTCATTTGTCGCGGCGGTATGAAATTAAAGCGCCATTACTGGTCGCCACCGGCGCGCACTACACGATAATGATTGTGTCGACCAGTACCGTTAGCGAGGATGTCCGAGTGGATGAGGAGGAAGACGAGGAAAAGAAGGAGGAGAGAGAGGGGATAAGGAGGAGGCGTATCGTTCGTGACGCCATTTGTGAACGGACCCTGCCAGTCACCCGCAGTGCGGACGACAGAGAGAGAGGGGGAGGGAGGAAGGCAGAGAGCGTGTGAGAGAAAGAGAGTAGCGGTCGAGGTCCCGCTCTCGCCGCTCTCGAACGCAGCCCCTCCGTGGGCCTCTCGCTCCTCACTCCCATATCCACGCACGCCGTGCATGCCCGTCCATTCACGCGCCTCGCCGACAAAGAGACTTAAAATACGGCGCGCTATTTGGACGTGGCGCCGTGCCGCCAAACCGTGTGGGGCCGGGGGGGGGGGGGGGAATCGGGTCCAAGCCGCGTGTCCCATACGAATGAAGCGGGTGCCATTGCCTCAAGCTTTTGTTCTAAACTCGCCCCACCGCTGCCGCCGAGCCGCCTGGTCTTCCCGGAGTTCCCCACGCACGGCGCGCACGACTCGAGCGTTTGGTTTGCTTTTTATAAACCGGATGGGGGGGGGGGGGGGGGGGGCAGTAGGAGGGAAAGGCTCTGTTTCTGTGACCCGTCCGTCTGGCTCCGCGGGGGTGGACAGCAGGAGGGAAAGGCTCTGTTTATATGACTCGTCCGTCTGGCTCCGCGTCAGTTTTGTCCTCAGAAGTCTCGAGTCGATATGCAGCGCTTGGACACGCACGTCGTCTTCCGTAAAGGACCTCTGAGTTTTTCACCAAAACAGCGAACTAGCGAACTGCGCCGCCGAGCGCCTGCGAGGGTCAGGGTAGGCCAGCCCGCACGACACGCGTGCATGGCTGGTGCCGGCATTGCCTACCCTCCAGGCGCCCTGCTGTGCAGACCGCTATTCGAATACCGCGGCATCATACTGCAAAATGCTCTTCATCGATAGTTTTCCATGACATTTGACCACTTTGATGGCGAATGAAGGTGCGCATGCTTCAAAGGGGCGCTTGCAAACACAGTTGCTGCTGCTGCTGCTGCTGCTGCTGCTGCCACACACACACACACACACACACACACACACACACACACACACACACACACACACACACACACACACATACGCGCGAGCGCGCGCATGCTTCAGCCAACAATTTCACGCCCACTGTGACATGCGCGCGTGGCCCGGCCCGGCGCCACCTTGCACTTCTCATTCATTAATATCGCTAAGCGTTGGGTGGGTCCGGGGGGGGGGGGGGGGGGGGGGGGGGACAACCACCGCAGCCATAGCGCCTTCCATGCTTAATAACAAATTAATGACACATCCCTACCAAGTTCGCGCGAAAGTACTCCCTCCCTAAGACGACGGGATTGAAACTCAACCCCCCCCCCCCCCCCCCCCCCCCTCTCCCTCTCTCTCTCTCTCTCTCTCTCTCTCTCTCTTCGCCCTCTCTGTCTCTCTCCGCGCCGGGGCTCCTGCTGGGAAATGGCACCACGGCAATGAATCGCCCACCATTTCTTATGAGGCCCGTGCCCCTGTAGCTCGGTCCGCCGGACCCGACCCGACCAACGCTGCCGTGCCGTACCGTGCCGTGCCGTGCCGTGCCGTGCCGTACCGTGCCGTGCCGTGCCGTGCCGTGCCGTGCCGTGCCGAGGCCACGGGCCTCTGGCCACGGGGACGAGGGTCGGGGGAGGGGAAAAGTGAGCCAAACAGGTGATGGGTCGTGTGTGGTGCACTGAGACGGTGGTCGCGCATCGCGCCAAGGAGGGAGAAGAGAAACAATTGGAAGCCGCAGCCGCATCACTGTTTGTGTTTTACTTTCGGTCAACGTCGGAAGAAATAATGAGGAGAGAAATAAATAGAGAACGAAATAATTAACAATTAACGCGAATACATTTTGGACGCAGATAACAATTGATTGTTTCCTTTCGGTCACGCTGTCGGCCTGTCATTTCAGTTTATTCCACCAACAACGCGGCTGGGAACGCGGGAGAGAGGAGGGGGGGGGGGGGTAGAGCGATATCCTTCCCTCAAACTGCTGGCAAAACATTTTCTTTCCGCGCGGAAAACGAAGTTGAAACATTTGTCATGTCAGCGAATTGCACAGCAGCAGCAGCAGCAGCAGCCGCAGCAGCAGGCCAGGCCTTGGCTGGGGCGGCGGGGGCTGCTAGCGGAGAGGTGTTCTGTGCAGCACTCTACAGCCGCTGCTACCACCTGAGTTGATCAATTTATCACCGCGTTTTAGGGCATTGCTGTGACAGCCAGTAAACCTACCTTTTTCTTTAGTTTCCTCCCACTTTGAGTGTTTTTTGTTTTTGTTTTCATTTTTTCGATTCAATTTGATAAAATTGGGTTTTGCGCTCTTTATTGCTTAAACAGGGGGGGGGGGGGGGGGGGGGGTCAGCGAATATCTCGCTGGTCCAGCGAAATCTGACCTTTGAAAACGCGTCTTAAGATTTTTTGCTGAGTCAGCAAATTTTTAGCTCACTCATCGAAATTTTTTGTTTAGGTAATGGAATTATTTGATGGAATAACATAAAAAATACGGATACGCATGTTATAAAATTTACGTGAATATGCGTAGGGAGTTTGTCATGGCCGTGCCATGGAACACGGAAATTGGGACTTCGGTATTCAGACGGTCTGATTTTTCAAGAAGAATTTTCTTTTTGTAAAATAAAAAACAATTCCCCCCCCCCCCCCAAAATCTATGTGTATGATGTGTATAATAAAGAGCATACTACTTATTCGAAAAATAAAAAGTGATCGTACCTGTGGTGCTTTTCTAGTCCCGTTCGTGGTGTAGGGTGAGTAGCAAAGTACTTGGACTATCCAGGTACCGGGGACCCGGGTACCACGGCGGAAGCCACGGCGCTGTCAGACACGGCTCGGTACTGGCCGACGCGCTCGGGCACACGGGGCAGGGCGCTGACGAACAAGGCGCTACCGGACACGAGGAGTCCTCCCTCAACACACGCCGCTTAAGTGAGGACCCGATCCTGCTCTCTCTTTCTCTCTCTCTCTCTCTCTCTCTCTCTCTCTCTCTCTCTCTCTCTCTCTCTCTCCTCTCTCCGCGACGGGTGAACGCTGACTGGGAGAGGGATCGCTCCGCTCCCCGCCGCGCCGTGGTCCAGGGTCCACCCCGCGCGCAGCAGCGGTAAGGGAGGGGGAGGGGAGGGAGGCCTGGGTGCCGGGGTGGGCGGGGGCGGGCGGCCGGGGCCTGGCCGGTCCCAGCCGCGCTGCAGCCGCCGATGATGGAAAAGGATGCGCCGCCCCCGAGCCGCCCCCGAGCCGCCCCCCGGGGGGCCCTGGCCTGCACAATGAGTGCAACGGGTGGCCCGTTAGCGCTGCGCGGATCGGCTGGGCCGCTATCCTGCCCGGCCCCGGCCTGGGCTGGTAGGCTGGGCCCAGGCTAGGACTCTCCGGGCGGAGCGGCCGCAACAACTTTTGAAGTGGACAATCTGGTGACCGTGGTGCGGCGCGGGCGGGGGTGGGACCCGGGGCCGGGGGCGGGGCTGGGGGCGGGGGCCGGGGGCGGTTACGACGAGGAGCGTCGCAGCGGCTTGCTGATGGCGGCATGAAAATAGAATAAATCTCCGGAAGATGAGATGACACCGAG